>VXBI01002217.1:455875-509987 GCA_013397375.1 Toxostoma redivivum | reverse complement strand
AATTACACTGGCACAGTTGACTGGAGGTAAAATTCAGTGTCAAACAGATGCTGAAGGCACCATATAAAAGTTCAGAATCAGCTATTCTCCACTTTATACAAATATGCTTGCTTCACCATATCATTTCTATGACTGTTACATACTCTTTTTTCACCCTGTTTTTTTCCCATAGGAGTTCCTTTCTCCTATACTTGGCATTATCCATTCTTTCCTGTGAAATATGTGCCAGTGTTGTTCTGATTTGCCATGTGAAATTCTCACTGATGTTGGGATAATTGGTAGGAAAGATGGGAAAAGACTTCCTAGTACAGCCTGTTGCCAATAAGACAAGGGTAAAGGTGGTGGATGACTCATCGCTAGAAACATCCAAGGTCAGAGTGGAGGAGGCTCTGAGAAACCTGATCAAGTTGAAGACATTCCTGCTCATAGCAAGGGGTTGGACTAGATGGCCTTTGAAGGTCCCTTCCAATCCAAACCATTCTATGATTTCTTACATAGGTCCAGCAATTGTATTAGTCTGAGTTCATAAGGCTTCTCTGAAGTCTGGTCCTTCACTGGCAGAATTTAATTATCCACCACCATCACTCTCTTACTCCCAAAAGATGGAGCAACTGTGCAACACAAGGTGTTCTTCTTTGCCCCATGCTACTATACATTATACTTACACATACATATATTTTACCAGCAAATATAAATCATGCACTACATCTAGAAAGACAGTAAACAAGTAATTGCTTTCTTCAGTGTTCTTGCTACACTGCACATGTAATCTGCCATGTAACTGCTACTCAAACAGTGACAATGCAAAGGGTGGAATTAAACACCTTTTATTGTCTTCACATAATTCTATTTTCCATCCCTTTTAAGCTTTTCCAGGTGCAAGCCACTCAGTTTTTGTGTTTTTCAGCACAGTAATTTGACATTCATTCACAATCAGATGTCAAATTTATTTTATGTACCTGCTGTATAATTATACAGTTCTCCTTGGTATTGGAAGAGTGTGTAAGGTAGAGTAAGTTTGATTAAAAAAACCCCATATTTAGAGCTCCTAAAATTTTCAATATCCCTTGACAGTAAAGGCCTTTCAAGAATATTATCACTCAATACTTACTATAACTTATTTTTTTCACAAGTTATTCTTATAGGATACCAAGTCAGTTATCTTACAGTTCTGGATATAGAATAACCAGAGGACTTCTGAATAACAATAAGTTAACCCGAATTGACACTGACACGTCAGATCCAGTACTTCTTTGCAAAGTAGTGGAATTTTATATATCATAAATTCTTCAAGCCCAAGGGTAGAACTTATGTTGAGGTATCCACCATGAAAAGATTACTGAGGGATTCCACTCTGATGAAACCCAGGTTACTCAGCCTATGATAATGATAAAAGACTCAAAAAAAAAAAAAAGTAGGAAGAAACCAAAACTATCCAAAACTATAATAATTTCATTCAACCTGCCAATTATTGTTTTCATGAAATGTCACTTTGCTCAATACTGGTATCAGAACTTCCCCTTCAGCAATAGAAAATATTTTAACTTGCTTACCTACTGAGATTTAAACAAATCTATCTACTTCTCACAATTTTTTCATGCTCCAAAATTCACTCTGTGCTGTGTAATAGAATAAATTAATTCCAGTATATTGTCTTTTGTCAAGGGTTTTACCCCAGTTATCGTATTTTCTATTGTCAAAGATTTACATCTTTCTTCATGTGAAAACCATTATATAAGTAAAATTTTAGTAAGAGCCAATGCAGTATTAGTGAGGTTTTTGACCTGAAAAATAAATGTTATGAATTTTGGGCAAGAATAATCTGTAATTTAGAGGCAGGAGTGAAGATAATAATTTGGCTTTAAAGTTCTAATGAACTGTATAGTAAAACTGAATTACACAATTAACCCTGGATGATAAACACTAGTAGAAGGCAATTTTTTAACTCTCCAGGTTCCTGTGCATTTGAACTAATGAGTAGTTCCAAAAGAACATCAATATTTTCCCTTCCATGTTAAATCCATGTTTTTTTTATACTGAAACAACAAACTGGTGCAGAGAAAATGAAATATACGGTGAAGAGGAATGGGAAGGAGAAACAATTTTTTTTTTCTGACAGTTTATTTGCAATTAAAAAATACAAAAGCCATATCACAACAAAGCGAGACTCTCCTCTCTGGAGAAGAAAATTCTCATTCTCATGTATAATTTAACTTTGTCATGAATTCTTAACAGACCTGTAAATTGAAAAATCAACATCTATTCAAGGATAACAGGTGAAGGACATGCAGGTTGGCACCAATCAGCCCTAACATGGAAAAAAAAGGTCTTACCTTGTTGCCTGTTATTGTAAACATGCCCTGTGGAAACAAACCATTTTAATTTTTTCTTTTTTTCTAAGCATATTTATATACAACCTTTATAAGCAGTTCCCTATAAATTTTTCCATTTACTATCAAAAATATATTAATTTAGATGTGGAATATATTAATTTAGGAGTGTATAGAAAGTTAAATACCATCCTCCTTCCATGAGCTTCATAACACACAAAACTATAATGTAGCAAAAAGCACCTGCTGAGCCTTCATATTTGTTTGTGTAGGAATTAGCTGTTACAAAAAGACTGTGCTTCTGAATAGACTTTACACATCTTTTGTAAGTTTCTCTTTAACTCATATGGAGCTGCTTTGAAAAGGAAATGACAGCCTCGGTATTGCTCTAGACACAAGATAACAAAATGCACACACTGTACAGAAGAAGCTAATGCACTGTGAGCATTAAAGGCCAAATTGCCATCCACTCAGCAAATCTGTGCAGAATTTCTCCCAGTGGTTCTCATGGAGTGACACATTAGCTAACAATCACAATTTAGCTCTGTTTGATCATTAGCAAAAGCAAGAAAGGATGTTTTCACTTCTGTACTACAGCTACTACAGTTTCTGTCAGAAGACTTTGGAATTTAGCCACAAAACAATCTCAATTTAAATCTTCAGAAGATAGCTTTAGCATGGACATTAGAATTCCAGAGCAAACTCTGCAGACGAGTACTCATGAGACAGTATGACTTTTCTATGGTTACATAGCTCATTTACACAAAGACATAACAATTTCAGCCTGCTTCATTTTTACCTTTCCTTCTTTAAATTTCAAAATTAAAATGCTGCAGGACAGAGTATGAGGATTATAGTCTCACAAGCAACTAAAGTCTGGATGGTGAATTTACTGCAGTGATAATATTATGGTCAGTTACTCCTGTTGTAACTTATGAGCTTCTGCGGAGCATCTGTCCTGTGTCTGTGAAAAGTTCTCATATTTAACTTATGAACAGGACTTATCACCTGGTTATGCAGTGAGATTCAAACCATAAATCTCCCTTTTCAACAACAGAGATTTGGTTGGGTGACTCTTAGATAGTAACATCTGCTTACACAGCAAATGAGAACTATCTTCCCATAAAGAATGCTGTTCTGAGTATCTCAGGGTATATAGTGTCATAAAACCCACAACTGGAATAAATTATATGTTTCAAAGGTAACTTATGTAGGTGACAGACTGTTCATCATGTGATTTATATCACTCAATTCCACAGAACATATATATTTTATTTATTATTTTTCTGGGTACTGCTTTCATATAAGTACACAAGGTATTTTTCCAAGCTCTTAACTCCATTTGCAATTACTTGTAACCTCCCTCTAAGGTCTGTACACCATTAAAGACTGATGCAAATCAGCTTACATAAAGCAATTCCAAAGGAACAAGTAATGTCAGTAATACAAACACAAGAGTGACTATATGTACAAAATATATGTTAGAATATAAAGCAAGTAAACAGGGGTATCTTTCCTTGGCAGATTGAGATAAAATAAAGGCCTGTTGGGTTTGACACCATCACCTCCACCCTCGTTTTAAAGTTGTAATAAAACTATCAAAATAAAATATAACTTCTCTGTAATGGGACAGCCGTATGTCAAGGAAATTGCAATTAACATTTTCACATTTTTATAGGTCTTTCGATCTCCCCAGTTAACCTAAAACATCCATGGTGTAGGTCTAGCCAGATTATGAGACCACCTTCAAGAGACACTTTCTGGAAGTAATCTTAGAAGATTATGGTTTGAGAGAATAGAATAGCAAATCGATGGCTCAAGACTCAAGTTTCCATGACCCATCTCTACATCACTTTATAACAGAAATATTTTCAGCCAAACTATATTAGCTATTCAAGAAAATAACTCAAATTTGCTCAAAAGCAGACAGACTGGGGGCAGATGAGAATCTAATTCTTCTCAAAATTCGTTTCAATAGAAATTTTTTTCAATAGAAAAGATCAGTCATCTTAGAAAGTATTGACTAAACTAATCTTTGTTAAAGACAAAGAAAACACCTTTATTAATAATTATCATGAATAGCATATTATAGGTTGCCATCTCTACATAATGTAATAATTAGAATAAAAATATTATTTTGCTGATCTGTACTTGAAGGAACATAGCTGACAGTTTCTCTTAGAGCAAAACTAATGCTCTTAACTGAGCATATCCAGTGACTCAAAACCTATTGTTTTTTCAATTATTGGGGTAGCTTTTTTTTAATTATTTTTTAAATTACTTATCAAGAGTATTATTAAGAATTTGAACTCTAAGCTACAAATGAACCCATTGTCTGCTAAACAGTAATTGGAGCAAGCTACAAACTTATGCAGTTGTATCTGACAAATTCATCCAGCATAAGTTCATGACTTGATATGTCCATTTAAGATAATATTCTCTCTTTTCACACCATTCAAGAGAGTGATAGCAAAATGAGATAGTTCTCTTTTCATTTGGGAGTTCTTTATCTACTGATTATCAATGTTGAAAGTCAGGGTTTCTCCCCCAGCACTCATTACTCAGTGATGGCTGTAGTTTCAAGTCCATTCCCCTTTTTTATGTGCATAAAGAAACAACTAGAGAGGTTCAGCTTGCCAGAAGTATCCTGAAGCAAAATCATCCATTCCAAATCAATGATGAGTTACACAGTGCCCAACACCTGTTCAATCAGTGGGAAATAATTCAGCACAGGTGTTAATGGCAAGTCCAGTTTGCATAACTGCAGCTTCATGCCCTGGAAATTCAAAAGGTCATCATCAAGATTTTACAAAGACAAACTAATTAGCAAAAAACTTTGTAATAGTTACATGATAAAAATTATGTTACCAGATACTTAGATTTTAGATAGCATTAGCTTGACACAATTATAGAATGACACAATTATAGAGAGTGAGGGGCTCTGAGCTACCTTTTGGTGCATCATTAGTTGATTAATATGGAAAACTAGATTTTTGTGCTGAAGTTAAAATTACTGTTCTGACTAAATTTTAAGAAGTCTGGATATAGCCTATTATTTCAAAATATTTGCATAGAATTTTTAGCAATAATTATTTTTAAAAACATGAAAATAAATTAAAAAATATTCTAACTTAATCTAATCAAGTTTCAGCTCAGGCAGCAAGAAATCTCTGGGGGTCATTGAATCATCTAGCAGGTTGCTTGCTCACTGACCAGCTGAGATTTAACATCTCCTAGGAGAAGTATCAACAACCTCTCTGGGCAACCTCTTCCAGTGATTAACCACTCTCACTTAGGAATTTTTCTTTAAATCCAGGGTAAATTTGCCTTGCTGCACCCTGTGTCCACTAATTCTTGGCTTTTCATTGTGTACATCTGTCAAAAGTCCCTGTGGCCAAACCTCTAGGTAGCTATGCACAGCAACTAGATCCCCCACAGCCCTTTCTTCTTAAGACTGAATAAACCCAGCTCTCAGATTATCAGGGTTTTTTATGCTCTTTCGCTCACATCTCTGTTCTGCAGCAGCTCTCCTCTGGAATCATTCTACTTTGTCAACATCTGCCTTGCACTGGGCAGCCCTGCACTGAGTGCAGTGACCCACTTGTGCTCTCACAAGTCCCACTTTCCTCAGCCTCCCACTGTGTTCTTCCTACTGCAGCCCACCCTGCCATCAGCCCCAGCGCACACTGCTGACCCATGTTCCAGTTATTGCTCTCCAGGACCCCTGTCCTTTACTGCAAAGCCCCCAACTCTACCATTTCTGTGAGGAGACAGCTGGCTCCTGGGCTGTACTGGGGCATGGAGTTATTCCATCCCAGGTGCAGGACATTGCATTTCCCCCAAATGAGCTTCATGGGGTTTCTATCCATCTACTTCTCTCCACTCTCTCAAGGTTTCTCTAAAGTGCTTGCTCTTTAAGGTATTGATTGTTCTACTCAATTTGGTGTCATCATTCAAACTTGCTCTAGGTAAAGAAATGAAGACTGACAAAATGGAAGATCTTCACATGTTCAAACAACTGACTGGAAGAAAGAAAGCAGAAGGTAGGACTATTTCACCACTACCCTCAGACAAGTCCTGCAGAAAAATATATTGAAGTCCCTGCTGCATAACAGCTCCATTACAGGACTGAAAAAGAGGCTAAGCAGTGAAAATGTAGCATTTGTTGTCAGTACAAGTTACCTGCATTAAGGAAGATACAGCACAGTTATAGGGATTTGCAGTCTTTTTTTTTGTTTCAAGATGCAGGAAGCCAAACTCCAAACCAAGAGATCATTAATATACATAAACATATGAATATACAGCTTAAAAACTCTAAAATAAAATACTTTATATTTAATGATGACTATTGATAATTGTTTTTTTAATAAAAACTATTTTAGTGAGATTTTTATTTTATAAATGTGGCTTTGTTTGGTGCTCAGATAATTTTCGTTATGATAACAGAAGTTCCTACTTATTTTAATGTCTTTTACCAGTTAGTATAACTATCTGAGCCTAACTGATCCTTAGTATGATCCAGTTTGAAGTCTTATATTCAGTGCCAAAAAAAGACATTATATGCATATGCTATCAATGCTTTTTAGAATGCCATACAATTATAATGGTTTGCATTCTAATATATCTAACTCAGTGATCTAATTTATGTCTTCTTCCTAAAAAAAGTGCCACTTGCTCCTGATTGCTTCAAGTGTCCTTTAGCCAAGTCTGAGAAGTTCAAGATCCATTTATAGAAGTATGATAGCCCTTTTCTCTCTTTTATTTATCCTTTACCCATAAAGCATGTCATTCCTGCACCTGTTATCATTAGTTATTACTATATTCATCCATTGCCTTTTAATGTATTGCCATTAAACTGGATGGCAAACAGTGGGCAGGGAAAATGATATGGTCAGTGCCCTGGGGATGTAACAGTAATGGATGGATGGACAGTAATGATTCACTTACTGCAATCAGTGCTACTCCCAGTCAGTTTTGTGATGCAATATTAGTTGCAGAGGAGATATCAGATGAGAGAAAAAAAAAATAGAAAAGGAGATTAGTCTACATAAATGGGAAGGAAATAGCAAATAGTTGTGGCTTGAACCCTTCTGTTTATTGCTGGGTTTTAAAGTTCGGAAATAGATGAAAATTATAGGAAGCACTAAAATGGAAATTAACTTTTTTAAAAAGTTCAAGGTTGCTGTAGACATTTCAAAAGAAAATTATGTCTGTCCTCAATGCTTTTACTACAGGCCTCAAGACATAACAAAGCAAGGTGAAACAAACTGACTTAGGTTATGTTTTTTATCCCAGATGAAGGCTGAGTCTCATTGCACCTGGAATAACTTCTATATACTGCATTGGTATATTGAGAAAAAGTAATTTTCATGGAATCCTGTCAGATCAGCCGAGAATGAGAATAAAGCCATGGAATAGATTAAAATTACTCATTTACACCAAACTGCAGTTGCATAAGTACTCTCCTAGTAAGGACATAATGAGCTGGTTTAAAGCATGGTGAATGAAGTCCATAGGACTTACACAAGCTTCATTAGGGTTCTGTCTTTTCTGCAAATTCTTTACTTCTAACTCATATAATGATACCTGCTCTTTACTTCAGCTATTTTAACTACTGGGAGAATAATATAATGATTTTTTTTTTTTTTTAATACAGCACACTGTAAAACACAAAAGAAACACAAGATGAGGTAGAATTACTAAAAAGTTCAGAGATTAATAAAATGGCTTTATTTAAATGTTCATCTAAGAAAGAACTTTATAGTCATTAAAATGTTGCATTTATAATTAATTAATAACGGACACAACATTTTTTCAATGCTTTTTTCTCTTTCAAATCCATTTTTCTGGTGTCATGTCTGGAAAAAAGCTGGTTTGCAAATACTTCCTGGAAGAATGATTAAGCCAAACCAGACTGAGCAGGAGGTGTAAGAATTTTTGATGGACAGAAGTTTGCAATGCTGGAAGAATAATAAACAGTGTTCAGATAGCAGCATAAGAAGCTTTAGAATTGTTTGACAAAATACATTTGTTACTATATACATGCAACAAGAAACTGAATACTATTTTAGCTTTAGAGAGTTTAATTTGCTTGTCTTCTGAAAATTGGCAAATATAGCAGCTGTTTCCAACCTTCAACTTTACAAACTTCACTCTCATCTAGCAAAGCGTTCTGCTAAATTCCTGGAATCAGAGGTAAAGATGCAATTTCTGTACATGTTAAACCAAAGAATTATGTAGACCATAACAACTGAAGAGCTTAAAAGTGTATCTAGTACACTTCTTGCAAAGCTTAAGTGATGTATGTAATTACACTTTCTAATTCCATATAATATTTTCTAGCATACACACATGTATATTCCAGTTCTCTAGCTAAGTATTAATTCTCTGTGCCTTTATGTAATCTAAGACTTTAAAAAGTGCAATTTTCAAGGAAACAGTATCAAAGAAAACAAAGAATGCAGATGTAATCTACAAGAGCAGAGCTAAATGTAAACCTCTTTGCCAATAAGACATGTTACAGTGCAGGGAGGCCTGTTCCTGCATGGAATATAGGGAGCCTGGGCAAAGAAACAATCTCTGCTAAAAAAGGACTTGCTGCTCTGCTTCTACCCATTTTCCATGCCTGATGATCAGTGATTTTTTTTTACTATAAACATGGTACAGTTAATTAGTTCAAATAGCCAAATTCTTTTCCACTCTGTTATTTGTATTACTCTTTTAGTTCAAATCCACAAGCAGCTATTTACAAGTTAAAGTAGATACTTTCCTTCTTCACAAGGGAAGGTTATACATTTACCATTTTTCTGCTGCAGAACCAATCTCTTTGTTTCTCATATGAGTTTGTGCTGAATGGCTTGGGAATGCAGGAGGTTATGCATTGCCCTGGAGTTCAATAAGGTTTGGACAGATTTATGGATGAATGGCATGCTCAGGCATAATACAAAACACAGCCCACAGTACTCCCAAAATCAATCAGTTTGAAATCTCTTCCTTTCCTCTCATGTCTTATCAAGAAGAAACATCCCATAGCATCCTCCAAAACCTTGGAATTTTTCTGCTCCATTAAAATTCCCAGACAATCACCTCCCACATCCTGCATGCATTGAGTGCTATTTTTCATGTGGATGCAGCCAGTGTAAGACAGAAAGAGAAGGTCCATGCAAATCTTTATTTAAGACAAATAGTAGCAGAGTCAGAGCAGGTTCTATGTTTATTTCTGCCAGCAGGGAAATTAAAAGTTGTCTGTAGTTTACAGTAACTCACAGTATTTAAATAGTTTATGAGAAGAATTACTTGTCAAGATGAAGTGTCAGTCTATGAGTCAGGGCAACACCTCAAAAGGTAAAGTAAGTGTTTGGTTTCTATGAAATTTTTAAACTAAGTGAACTAAGACCAGTAGGAGCAACCAATGCTGTTGCTTCAGTTTTTTTTTTTTTGTTTTTTTTTTTTCAGATGAGGTTACACCAAAACGTAAAAAAACCCACTAAATATATCTTTTTAGTACTTCAGCATAGCCCAGCATTGTCTACTACAGTACAAACTATAGGACTCTGGTATAGGGAATAAAACAGAGAGTACAATGGAACTGATAAAGAGGCTTGATATCTTCAGCCTGATTGAGCAGAAACCATGGGAGAGACAGACACAGATAAATGCTCCCTGGGCAAAAAGTGACCAAGAAATGTGTTGTGAAACTTTGTGATAAGGTTACCAGGTGACACGATGTCATGAAGAATGTGTAACCAATAGGAAATTGTTACCAAAACAGAACCCTATATAAGTGCCCCATACAAGCAAAACCCTATATAATGCCTTCTATACTTAATAAAATTGACTTCTCTTCCAAACTCAGATATCCCTGTCTCTCCATCACCAATACTCTGGGTCATGGGAATTTTTTTACTTCAAGCTAATTCTTTTGTGGAGGTTTTTTTTTTTTAACAGCATTTTTAGAGTAAACTCAAAGTAGCTGATTTGCACATCTGGGATCCCTGCAAAAAAAATCTTCTCGGTCATTGTGCTACCCAAAGGACCTTCTTGATCATCCTGGTCACTATAATAGACATTATTGAGACATTTCAAGAAAATTCATCCCTGCTTTGCAAAAAGGTCTCTTAGAAAGATGGGAAATGGAAAAGTGTGAGAAGTTATCATTTTGCAGTAAAAAATAGGTTTCAGATCACTAGTCTGCTTTTAATTATAGTGGTGAGACTTGCACACTTACCTTCAAATCGCTTTTCATTACTTAGTTGCTCCACCCAGCCAAGACCAGTGTTCAGCTGTCTTGCTCCCTGCAGAACTGAAAAGCAAGAAACAAGTGCTCCCAAAATACTAGTACAAAGCTAGCACAGACAGCAAGTGGAAAAATCAACAAAATGCAGACCAGATAGTCTTCATCCCTAAATTTCTCCATACGTCATCAGATCAATCTCCACAGAGCAAAACTATCTGGTGCTCCTTATAAAATCAAATTGTACTGGCTCTGGCACAAATATTGAATTATTGTTCCCCTGACACTTCAACAAGCCATGGGCAGAGTATATTCTTAGCCTTAGATTCCTCTCATGCCTGTCCTAAAATAAATAAATAAACAAATAGTTGTATCTGCTTAGAGGCTGAAAAGACTTTTATAATATTTTACTAGTATTGCTGGGTTTGTTGTTTTCATTTTATGTCTTAAAATGATAACTGAAATTAAATAATTTTAAAGATCTGTTGCTGAGGGTGATGTGTCTGAAGAAATCACCACTGATGGAGTCAAAACAGCTATCTCCACTAAAGTTAGCTACCCTTCTGTGTTTTCTCTTCATCTAAGTGAGAGGAGCCAGCCCCTATTTTCCTACTCTGCCTTACCATGTCGTCTATTTCTTATGAGACACCTCTTGCCTCTCCACCTGCTTGTGGCAGCAAAGCCTAAAATTAAATTTAAACTTGTCCTGTGGAGAAGCTGAGGCCTGGCATTTGTTGTAGTGGCCTTTATAGTTTATAAGTCATATAGATTCTTCTAGGGTCTTATCTAAAATATGTTTAATTAAGTTGTTAGTTGTTGATTTCAGGTGGCTGTTGATCACACTGACAGGAGTAAATAGGTGATTAGTAATCAAGAGCAGAGAGTATTAGAAAAATTCTAAGAATGACTGTAATTATGTAAAGTCATGTAGAACCAATAATAAGGAAAAAATAAATTTTCCTCCCACCCTAAATATATGGGAATAAATGGGGAAAAAATGGAGAAAGAGAACCATACATATTAATGAGACAGAACTATCTAATCAAAACCCATTGTCTTCTGCCAGTTCAATCAACAAATTATTATAGAGGATAATGTTGCACATAGGAACTCTAAATGTTTATAAACAGCCTAATTACTATACTGTATGTAGTAACTCATCCTCAAATGCAATCAGGTTTAATATTTTATCAGAAGTGAAAAAGAAAAATGTTGAATAAATATGTTAAATTTTAAATAAATGTATGTGACTTTTGTTAGTTTCTCAATAGCATAAAGAAACAAACATTAAGTTGCCGGTCTCTAAAGATTGTCCAGAATGCAATAATCTTAAATACCAAAACCCAAAAAGCACCCTAAAATCCCCACTGGCATATTACCAGCATTTGTATAAACAATCAGATGTACCAGTTAGTTATAGGACAAAATATTCAAATTCAGTCAATGTGTTTTACCCCAGCAGCCAGTGAGGAAGCTCCCACTGAATTTACTGGGAAAAAAACAAAAAAAGATGGGCTTACACTGACAGCTTTACCAAATTTCTCTGAAGTGTGTTTAAAAGCTCTATTAGATGCATCCCAGCTCTCAGGTACATTTAAAGGGCATTAGTATAGAAGGGATTTTTCATCTCCGGGTCCTATGAGCTTATAATTAATTGAAATAAATATGTATAATTGCATATGACTGTAGTCGTTCCCAGCAACATTAACCCATGCCTTGTGCTCCCCTTGGCAGTGGCTCTCTAAACAGCTTATTGAGGACTAGGAAATCATCTCTGCCTCCTTCTTCTTTACTGTTCTCTTCTCTTTTGGTCCCACAAGACAAATTATCTAGTGACAAACAGAATTATTCAGGAATGGCAAAGTCCTATCATGTTATTTAAACACTGAAGAGAAGCAGAGTTATCTAAACCTGGGAGTGACAGCTGTGACTGGCAGGATTTGTTGCCAGCTCTAGGAATGACTTGCTCCACAGGCTTGCCAGCTTTTCTAGCCTCTCTGTAAAATGGAACTAACATCATTTGATGTCACAGAGATAAGTTTTTTTGAAATATTTTGAAGTCACAGAGCACTTTAATAGTGTTAAATACTTTAACTACACAAAGAAGAGAGTTTGGATTTCTTTTTTTTTTCCCATGGAGATGCTATTATGAAGATTAAACCTGATTTTGACTCCACTATGAACCTGAAACCCAGGATGGATGGAAACATCATCTATTCAAGGGATGTCCATGTCAAAATAGAGGAATAGTAGCCTACAGTTTCTCATTAATCACCGAGTTCCATGATTAACTTTTTACTTTTAATCTTTATCTCCTCAAAGTTTAAGAAATATTAAAAAATGACGATCACATGAAATGGATCATATTAATTTTTTCCCATAAGTATTAAGCAGTGGTATTCTGAAGCTTAAGTAGAAAAAAGGAAAATGGAAAACATAACCTTATGACGTCAGAGTAGACCACTAGAGCTAACCAAGTCTGTAGAACCAGTTTTCAAGGTGCCTCCATGCAAAATCCCCTATGTTGAATTAAAACAGAATCAAAATTGTGCATAAAAACAACTAAAATCACAGAATCAACTAGGTTGGAAAGACCTTTGAGAGCATCAAGTCCAGCCTGCAATACAGGGAGTATAATAACTATTTATATGGTAACAGTTATCATTCCAGCGCAATAGAATGCAGTACAGAGAAATTTATTCTGCACTATACAGCATCTAGCAGAATTAGAAATTTTGACTTGAAGAGCAATGTAGGACATAGGAGACATGTTGTATCAAATTATTTTCGGATCATTGACATTTCCTTTCCAAAAAGATACTGCTATTTGGCCTCCTATTGTGGACCTTGTTCAGGCTGCTCATGCATTTTTATGTCCATTGTATGGAAGAGAATGTCCCTAAAGCAGCTTGCTTTGTGTAAACTGCAAACTGAAGACAGAGAAGATGCCCAGTTTTCCAAGGTGTGTACTTTTACTTTAATGCAAGCAATAAGCCAAAGCATCTGAAAATCTTTATTAGTGAATGTACACCTAAGCATTTTCCTATACTGATGTAAATGGGCCTGGAATGACTGAATCCAGTTTACTTTGCATTAACTGTAATGGAAGACACAAGGTAGATAATCAAATAAACTCACAGAATCAAATTTAGTTTTCTCAATGCTATTATGGTTAATAGATGCTCTTAGATAAGAGCCTTTTTAAGACAAAGAGTGAAACTGTAATAAAAGAACAGATGCAGGTGTAACCCGCTGTATATACAATATCATAATAAACTATTAATATAGATTTATTTTTTGTGTGTAACTATGTGTGTAAACAGACATAGCACATAGAACCCTCACAAAAAGGATTAGGCCAACACATTTGCTCTTCATTTCCTATGTAATCTGTGACTAAATATGAAAGGCAAACAACTATCATTATTTTTCTGAACACATGAAAACTAGAGATACCAAGTGAAATTATATAGCAATGTATTTCATTCAAAACAAAATGTCATTTTCCATATAGCATTTAAACTAAGAAACTTGTCATATGTTTATATAGATATGGATTTTAAAAATGAAGAAAAATAAATAGAAGGAGAAGCCATCAGTATTTACTAAACATAAGAATCTTTTCTGGCTCAGAAAATCCCCAAATTATTAATGCAATTTTGGAATTCTATTATCAAACCATAGAGAGCAGGAGGAAACATGACTGAATTTCTGAGGACATTAGGACCAAATGCTAAGTCTCAAGGGGTGCATATTGAGCAAAGCGCCTGAACCCACAGGGACACGAAGTAACCCCAGCATGAGAATACTAGGCCAAATTCTTGGCAGGTCAATCCCAAAGTTTCTCTCCCCTATGCCTCTCTCCTTGATTGCCTTGGGGAACTTAATGGAAGTCTATTGTTTTGTGAACTTCGCCTTAGCTTCTGCATTCTTCTGGGACAGAACTGAATTTTTGTGTCTCACTCTCAGTATCAAACTATAATATATGGCAAAAATACTTAAATATTAAAGACTAATTTTAACAAGGCTGAGGTGACTATTAAAACTGAAGATCCAAGTGAAAGATAAAAGAATGTATTCAAACTCCAAAGAAATCTGGAAGAAGTTACCACTGAAAATGGGTGGCTTATATTTGAAATTCCAGCAGACCTAAAATTGTATGGTTAATATTGACAGTGCCAAAATATATCATGGTTTTCCACTGAAAACAATTAAGTTCATTTTGCTGTGCTTCCCAAATGTAATTTACAGTAGATCTGTAAATTCTAAGAGGGAGGTAAATAAAGATTGGTTATAGCACAGCTAATTAGTAAAAGATAAATAATGAGAACTCATGCCTAGTTTATTGCTTTTTTCCTTGAAAATAAATTGAAAATGCTGACATTACTTCAGAGAGTGTAAGATTTACGTATTTGGAGGCTAACAGTATTTTCATCCTATGTCTGTACTCTCTCCTTCACAGCTGTCATAAATGTTCTGTAGCACTTCAAATTTTATGACGCTAATTACATCTAAAATGCTTGTGTAACTAATATGTAAGTATATTGTAAGCTTGTGAACAGCTAAATGAACTTCAGAAGAAATTGCAATACTTCCTAATTGCAATGTTTATACATTATATAATTATACTGAGTTGCACTGGGTCTAAAAAAATTTTCACATACGGTACAATCCCTGAACTTAATGAGTACACATAGTTTTAGAACTGACTCACAGCTCATATTCTCAGTGGCATTAGAATTAGATAACGTCTTAATCTATCAGTCCACCTCAGCATTTTATCAGTGAGTGGCGTATTTCTTATAGTTAAGACATACCAACTCAAATTTAGTATGCACTGTTTTTCAACTGCAATTATAAATTACTTCATGTAGACTTGAAATGACTGATTTGTTCTCAAATTATATTTAGAAATAATTAAAAGTAACGCAAAACTATTGTATATATTTAACCCAAGACATTCTGGTATTTCCCAGAAAAGCAACATATGTCTTTCATCTTTTTTCTTTTTTTTTTTCAAATTAGCCAACTTGCTAATTTGCAAAAAAACTAAAAAAAGAAAAGAATGTATACATACCAGAAAGACAGATAAAAGCACATAAATGGTCTCCTTTTTCCTCAATTCATTGTGGCACTCCACCCTTCAAAGCTGTCCATGGTTTGCTTCTCTGATGTAAAGAAACAAAACTTCAGTATTTCAGCTCTCAGACTCTTTCTGAAATATTCAACTTTTTGTATGTCTGATGGTTTTGATTTTGTTGGGTTTTGTACTAGTTAATACTGACTTTATTTTGCATATTCAAGGTACTCTCTCTGGATGTAGACCTTTTCTCTAAATCCATTTTAAGTATCTTTGAATACCTCTCTCAGAATCTAATTATTTTCACTTTCTGGTCTTAATATATTTTTGCACAGATTTTTCTAACCACATTGTAGCCTCATTTAACAGAACAGAAAAGCAAAACAAAACAAAACAAAAAATACCCAAACAAAAAAAGAAAAATTAAAAAAAACAACGAAACAAAAAAATTTTGCTTGAAGAGACTGACTTTGTGACATTCACTGTCCTTTGCTCTTGCTCTTCTCCCTTGGAAGTTTGCTTTGAAGGTGGATCTCTCTTAAAAGAATAAGATAGTCCCATTAGACTCGTAAGGATTTATCAAGCCAAAACTACTACAAAATTGTTGAATGGCGGTAGATGAATTAGAGGCCCTTCCCTTAGTAATCTTCAGTAATCAGCTCCTCTACCAACCAACCCTTTGGCCTGGTCTAATCCATAATCACTGATGTCTGTTACACGACTTTTTTTGCAATCTCTTTTCCTTTCAGAGTATTTTTCTTGCTTAAAACTTCTTAATCAGCAAAGATTGACTGCATTTGAAAAAGGGGACATCTCTCTTTATTCAAATTATTCAGTCTGTGCTACCATCACTTTGGGACCAGAGCCCAACATAGGCGACAAAAATTAAGATGTAAATCTATACTTCCAGAACGGAACCAGCTGCTTGCAAACTACAAGTAGATTGTGTTACAAACACATGCCAATTCCTATGTTGTACTACAAATTTTCATATATTACAATATCTGAGTACAAGCAATCATCTGCCTATATTCAGTAACAATATTTTGGACATTTCAGCTCCAAGTACCAGTTCACCCAGCAGAAAACAAAAGATATTCCATCTGCCTTGAGTACAACATAAAAGAGAAAGCAAGCTGGTCTGAAGCAGCCCCTCGTCTCTTCAGACTACTGTGCTGTTGGCAGGAGTGTATCCTCTTTCTACAGAAGAAGAAAAGAAATGATGATAAAAAGGCAGACACTAAAAAAAAAAAAAAAATTGGCCTTTCTGAAACAATAATCTGCAGGGATGAAAGAGCAGATATCAGCCTGCTTTCCATGAAAAATAGAACAAAGGTATGTGTTACACCAAATATTCCTGTACATCTAGTGGGAGATAATTGAATTTAAAATACTCACCCTGAGGTGAAAATAATTCCTGTGCCTGTATTCGCTGCCCTAAAACAAAGGCTTATGGCTATATGACACAATTTCAGGAACTACTTTTAGGATAGAACTACTCCTAAGGGTTCTTTCTGAGGCTTTAAAATGAAAACTGGACTAGTTGAGATTTATGGAAAGGCAGAGTTCAGGCTGTAGATCTGGGGACACGGGAGCTTGCAGACAAAAGGAAGAAGAGCCAGATGAAAAACTGCAGAGGAATAGAGTGTTAAAGGAAAGCTTTCCAGAAAAAAATAGGTAAGGAGGCAGCCAGCCTACCGGAAAGACTCAGAAGGAAACTGGTTTGTTAATGTAAGAAAGGATGAAGGAAACAGACAAAAGTGATTTATGCCTAAAGTATTGCATTCAAGAATCCAAGTGAAGACAGAAACACAATCTGTGTAGCAATGTTGGTTAAAGTAATACCATGCACTGCCACCACTTGTTTCTTTCCACAAATGTACTGGATTACACTTTCCAGATGTATTCTCTCAGTATCTGGCATTTGGAGATCCTTGCAGTTTGTGAGGAAACACACCTTAATTTGCAACATAACTAAACCCTTCTCTGGATCCATTTATGCACAAAATAGTTCTAATTGTCTATTTTTCAGTGTCACCGAATCTGCCTTGTACTTGGTGGATTCCCTCACATTCTGTGCAAACACTTGATCAACTTCAAGAGAAACAAGCTTTATTCTAGCAAATGAAAGGGTTAAGGTCTTTGTAACGAAATGAGACATGTTTCCCTTGATGAAAGGCAAACAAGTAATTTAAAAAAAAAACTCCCCCAAAAAAACTAAACCAAACCAAACCAAACAAAAAAAAAAAAAAGAAAAAAGAAAAACGAAAACAAACAAAAAAAAAACCAACCAAAAACAAAATGGCAAGAAAGGAAACAAACACAAAAACCCAAACAAACCAACAAAACCAAAACCTGACAATAATAACAAAAAGCCCCAAAACAAAGCAAACAAACGACAAAAAAAATTACAACCAAAAAACCCAGCACTGCTTTGGATAAATCTCAGCACTAATTGTCTTTTACTTGTTTCTGTATATTACTGAACTTAGCATTTGAGTAATTTAGTAGGGCTGGATCATCTCTCTGTTCACTGTAGGCCGCACCTTTTTTTAGTTTTTTCCATTTATTCTGCTTCTATCTTTACTCCGTCCTTGGTGTTTTTTAATCCATTAAGAAGATGGAGTAATGGAAATCCTTTCATAAGTATGGCTGCAATAGCTAAAATATTTCCCTTTAAATACAAACAAATATTTTAATGCAGGCTCTTAGGACTCACTAATTGCAAATAAAGAGATAGTTTTTTTCTCTTTGGAGAGATATTTCCAGTGCATCAGATTGCTTCACTACTTCAGAAAAGAAAGTACGTCATAAAGTACCTCAGAAAGTTTGCATTTCCCACACATTTTATTAAAATTAATAACAACCTCATTGTTATTTCTTCAAAGACACTACACAGAACATAATGGATTAGCTGTCAGGCTTGTTTCTTCTGCACTCCATTACCTTTTGTATTTTCAGGACCTTTAATATAATATGAGGAACCTCACTCCTGAAGAGAAGAGGGAAGCAGGACATTTAAATCTGAAGATTAGATCAGATTACTGACAAGGAGCCACACTGTGTTGCTAGGAAGTAGCCTTAAACAATGGATCCCTGTTCATTCTCTTTGCTTAATGTTTTTTTTTTTTTGCTCCCTGGCTGTTTTACAGCATTCCAACTGGCTCTCTAGAAGACAATTATTTTAAAGAGAGACCTAATCTCTAACAGTTTGGAGTCAAGGATCAGTTTTTGATGATGTTATTTATCCATATCAACATAGTGGCTGAATAAAGACTGAATAAAATAAAGGGTATTTTAAGAGTTGTAAAGGTATGCAGGGAATGTAAGAGGCAAATTAAAAGGAAACACTAATGGTAACTTTGTTGTAATAATCCTTTACAGACTGTGCTAGGTATGACGAAAGAACAGAAAAGAAACATAAGCTTAAACTGTACAAAGCTTGTAATCTAGTTTATAAGACTGTCACCCCAAAAAAATAGTTCCAAAAATCAAGGAATACTTTTGTCCTTGTTTTAAGTGCATGACATGTTGTTGGCTCTTTGCAAATATTATATATTATATATGTATATATTATATACGTATAATGTTAAAATAGCATTTCTATATGGATATAGTTTTTATTCTTCTTTTTCTTCTCTCTGCTAATAACAAAAGTTAAACGTAAGTTTTTAAAGATAGTAAGTATGCTTAAACTACCCGCTTAGTTGAGATAACAGCCCGTGAACGTGTGATGGGGACCCTGCAGCTGACACAACAATTATCAACACTCACCGGCTGCCAAAGGCCGGGACCACCACCAAAATTAAAAAATGATAAAAAGAAAATTAAAACCACAAGCCAAAAAACACACATGCTCTAAAAAGGCGGACCCAAGGAGTGGCCATGCTAAACAGTTCCCAGAAACAGCTGACTATGTATAAAAGTCTATGACTATGTAACAAATTATGTATTGTAAAACATATTTAAAAGGGTGTTCCCAAAGCTCCCCAGTACTCTTGGCAACATGCCAAGCACCCAGCCATTTTAACCCTTTGCTTTATGTTTGTCTCCTATTGTCTTTTTATTAAATTTTTTAAATTCTCCCAAAACGGTGAACCTTATTTTTCACAGTCCTCAACTTGGGACTTCTGGACATATTCTTACTTTATGCATCTTTTGTGATTAATTCAACGATTTTAAATTATTGAAATTACCAGAAGATTTTGCTAAGTATTTTTGTATTTTTGTAGTTATTTAACTAAGGAAGATTTAATCTCCAAGAATGCAATAAATTTACCAGTATTACCTAGAACAATTAGATGCAATAAATCTTATATGAAGTTAAATTTTTTATGCTCTTGCTAGAAATAATTGTTACATCTCAACCAAAAGA
Organism: Toxostoma redivivum; assembly: GCA_013397375.1. NCBI lineage: Eukaryota > Metazoa > Chordata > Aves > Passeriformes > Mimidae > Toxostoma > Toxostoma redivivum. Next base: position 489,969 of record VXBI01002217.1, on the reverse strand, counting down.
CGCCCATTGTTTACTCCTGGTGAGATTCCAGGGCGTTTCAACGCATACTGAATATGCAATCTTCAGAAAGTCATTACAATTTAAATGAATCACGAGAACTCTATTTGCTGTGATTTCTGTTGCTGCTATACCAGCCTTTTGGTCTTTAAAGGAAGCGACATAATACTGTTCAGATTTTTCTGACTTTTATTAATATTGCTATGACTTCTCTAATGCTCAGTGACAATGGGTATTTCCATTGTTGACGCGGCTGCCTGCTCCACTCCGATTTTGTACACCCGACCAGCTCTGCAGGCAGGCCGGCGCCGAGAGCGGGCTGTGTCCCAGACCGCAAGAACCGGGAATACAGCCAGGGCTGTGAACCCTTCCGGCTAACCTCGCCTCCAGGGAAAGGTGAAGGAGCCAGAGGAGTCCTTTTGTGGGTCCAAAAGAGGTTTATTGAGAGAGATAGACAACTGAGAACGAAGGAAAGAAACCACAAAACACACACAGACAGGTCTGACAACAACTTAAATAGCCCCCCCCAGGGGCGGGTACAACACAGAAACCAACCGGGAGAACTCAGGGCCGTACAGTGGCAGGGATCTCGGGCACAGCACTCCAATGAGGGGAAACATGGGCGGTGCACAACCAACAACTTTCAATCACAGAACTGGAAACTTGTAACTGACAGGGAACATTCCAGAACAAGGGATGTGGCCAGGGAGGGATTGACAACTTGGGAGGCAGGGACTAGGGTGATTGGCAGGGAAGGATCGGGAAAAGGGGAGGGGCTTAGGCCAATGGACAGGGCAAAGGCGGGAAAGGGAGACCCGGAGCAGACCAACTGAGGGGTTTGACGTGGGCAGGAACCATTACCATACATGGGGGGAAATGGAGTCATGGTAAAGATAAATAACAAACCGCAACACATTGTGTCTTCTGGAGGGTCATGAGTACACTGGTAGAAGCACTAAATGAAAGCAGAATACATTGTGCTAACCGAAGTAGGAAAGTTTCAAATAAAATGCTTAACAAAGTTTGGCAAACAATCTCAACATCCTTCTCCACTGAAAAATGCAAGCACTTGTTTCAATACAGTACTTTTCTTGTTTCCGTGTCTTGTATCTAACAGTAGCCAATGCTGAGGCATCCTAAGCATGAACAAAAAAATGTTAAAAAAAGCTTCTACTTATCCCATGCAAACAATTACAATTACCAAATGAACAAAAAGTCCAAGGTCTGCACAGGCTGTGGGCAGAAGCTTAAAACTCATGTCTTCAAGGCTAAACAATACTGTACAATCACCTAAACAAATTGTAAAAAATAAGATCTGCTTCAGGAATACATTTTAGTCGCCTTTTGGAGAAATATCCAAAGTTTGTATTAACCTGCTGTCCTCACACACTTAGTGGCAGCAGGAGTAATGTGGCCATCCCATTTAAGATGATCAACTGTAACTTCATTTTGATATGAGAAAGAAATTTACACTGAGAACAACAGTTCACTGGAAGAACCTCCCCAGGCACATGACAGAGTCCCCATCATTGAAGGTTTTCAAGATGCAATCTGACAGGTTATGAGATAATCTCATCAAGCTTCCCCTTCCCTTGAAAGGTTGGAATAGACAGTCTTTCAAGGTCCCTTCCATCTGGTGCCATTCTCTGTGATGCGTTGACCTTAGTGAGCTGTCCAGCACTTATCCAGTCACTCTTTTGAATAGGACAGAGGAAGAAAATAAGGCAAAAAAAGCTCATTAAGCATCAAAATAAAGTCAGGGAGTTCTGCTAGTACTGTCATGGGCAAAGTAGACTTTATTAAGGAAAGATTTGACATAAGGCTAATTTAACTGGATTTGGATAATGAGAAACAAATGTTAAATCAACCCTGAGCTCCACTGAGCAGAGTCTGATTCCATCTTATTACTCTTCCCCATCATGCAATTAACAAATCATAAGATATACCCTGAGTCTGTGCTTAGCCTCTCCTTGTAGATCGGAGATGCAGATACCTTCACCATGTTTGTGGCTTTTTTCTGGAATTGTTTATATTTATTTATATTTTTATATTTGAAGTTAGGCAAGATGAATCAACTATTTGACTCTTACAGGATAGCCTGTAATTCCAGAAAATCCATAGTGCTGTTGTTAGTGCTATGTTCTTACACATGAAAACATAATAAATTGAGCCATAGTCCCTCCTCTTTTTCTGTCTTCCACTTACCTTCTGTGACCAGGAAGAAAAGATCTGTCAGAAGGCACCAAACTGTTGTTTCTTTAATTTTGAGTAAATAATTCAAGAGTCATCAAACTTTTTTTCTTTTATTATCATGAGATGAAATTGCATGTCAAAACTCACCTTAGTTATACATGTCTTTGACAAAGACAACTATCAGTAATAAAAGTGCCCTTTTTCCTTTCTATCTGAATTCCATTTAAAAAATTCTACCCCAGGCTTGTTTATTTCCAGAGATGCAATTCTGGACTATATGAGTCTCTGAATCAATAAGAGCATAAGCCTGAAGTTTAAAAGCTGTAAGCTATTTATCTCCTATATTCTTCTGTAAGGGCTCTGAGAGAGATACACTATTTTGACATATTGCTATTCACTCCAAAAGCTGAAGTATATTCATAAAAAATGTTATTAATTGTCATTAATTATTCATTTCATGACTGTGTTATGAAGTGAAAATAAGTACCATCCAGCTACAAGAAATCCATCTCCAAATTTAACAGTTATATTTCAAACATTAATCTCTTTCCCTTGGGCTATAATTGTAGGACTTGGATAGTGCTTTGATGGAAATCATCTGACATTTTTTCTCTTCCTCAACTGACCAACAGCTTGCTAGGGACACAGTCCATAAGGGTTTCTTAGTTTGCACATAATATCTGCACCAAAGAATCAGTTTTTACAGTTCTCAGTTGAAAAATACCACTATTTAGTAGTTCAGAAACTCAAGTTCAGACCCTAAAAAAATTTTTAAAAAAATGTTTTAGCGATGAAAAGGAGGTACTAATGATTAATGGTTGCTTATTCTCTAAAACAAAGAGTAAAGGTAGAAGGAAACTTGACGTTTTCATCAATTTATTCCATCTTTAGTCACTACTGTCAATCCATAAGTAGGTATAGTCAAGCTAGTATTTCTATGTGCTCCAAGTATAACATGGTGACTGAAAATTGCTATATATTACAGGTCTCTCTCTTTCCTACCAGCAAGCATTGAGTTCTAATTCAATGCAATTTCAGTATTATCCAGCCCCATACACAACAGGAATTGATGATCTACTCTTTCACCTGTTTCTGTTCTTTGTGACAAATTGATCTGATAAACCAGAAAATTAAACTGTGTCTGGAGAAGCCAGACTAAACTCCACCAAAAGTAGAAGAAATGGGATATATACCTATTTGGATCAGGCAAGCATTTTGATGAAACCTTAACTATAAATCATAGTGACTAATCAAACACAACAGTGTTCAGAATGACATACAACACACTTTTAAACACAGACATGAAAAGAAGTCAACACAATTTCAACTAGAAATAAAAGCAGGAGATATAAACTTGAAAAGAATGTGATTATCCTTTTAATTGTGTAAGCTACCCCGAAATCTTCCATTGAATTAATGAGGCCATACTGTCATCTTTACCAAACAATGAAGAAGAAAATAACAACTATAAGAAGGCAGAAACTGGAAGTCTTAGCAGTGACTTAGGTGATGAATTTCACACCTGAAATAACAAACAGCAAAAAGCGTGAACAGTTTGAGAACATCATATGTACTTCAAATACTTTGCTTATAAATATACTTCTACATAGTAACAAAAGAATGGATAAAATGTGTTAGAAGTTGCAAAACCTCAATATAGAATTATTTGTGCATTTTCAAAGTACAGAATTTTCCAAACTAAACTAGGCTACTAATATCCCACAGAGTTTACAATGTTCCTGAAAAGAGTCGAAAATGCAGCACTTAGCTTATTATTGAGAAGGAAAACGTTTCCTGTTTCATAAAAAGTACCACTTTTTCTTGAAGAATCTTACTGTGTTTCCCTTCTCTTTCAAAAGGTAATGGAACTGAAGAAACTAGTGACTAATTTTAAAATTACTTCATTCTACTGAATGACATGAAGTAAATGTTTCATTCCACAATATTATTTATTTGGGAAATTCCATTGACCTCAGAACTCAGCTCTGCATATATGCAAGAATGATAACCTTTATTAATTTCCCCCCCCGGCCCTTCCTAAGGCTTGTCCAAATAAAAATGGCATCCATCTTTTATATCAGGCTATGGAACACAAAAATCAACACCTCAGAGCTGAGCTTTGACTACGTTACTTTCTACTGTGAACAAGCACTGTAATAAGTTTGCATTAAATTTGGACTTCTTTAATTTAGGAAGAAAATTTAAAATTCTTTACCTCACTGAAGCCCTGAGTTACACTGCAGTCATTTCATTTTTAAACCACGTACAGCAATTACTCTGCATCACAGATGCAACACTGGAAGACTGGCTATGTTTTGATCCTCCTTAGTGCTCATATGTCTCTAACTCACAGACAGATATTATCCTCCTGGTATCAGAGACTTTAGAAACAAAACACAGGGATGAGCCTTTAAAGGGTTTTAAAGAAAAAGGAAACGTCTGCATGATTGTATTATGTTGCTTTAGGCCTTTATCCAAAGCCCACTGAATGCAATGGATAGATTCCTAAATACTTCCAGAGGGTATAGGCCCTTATTTTCTGCCCGCTTCTGGTGCTATGAAAACTGGGAAATAGAGTGAAGTAGAGTGGGTAGAGCCTTCCTTTTCTTCTTTGAGTGGAATGAAAGGAAACAGGATGTCAGAATTATGCAACCTCAAATGTAACCAAAACAAACAAACAAACAAAACCCCCACAAACCAACACACAAAAAACCCCCAAACAAACAAATCAAAAAACAAAAACAAACAAAACACACACACACACACAAAAACCTAAACAACCTCCAAACCACAAAAAAATCCCACAAAACAACCAACCAAACAAACAAAAAACCCCATACAAAATCCAGCAATGCAATTTTCATTGTCCTTAGGATAAGACAAAGTTATAGGTGTAAAGTAATTGCACTCAGAACATATAATTGTCCACGGAATTATCACAAATGAGGGTATTACATCTTTTTAAATCTTTCCTTCTGAGTAATCCGAAGAGACTAGAAAAAGCACAGAAATTCAGTACAGAAATTTCCTGAATTGGCATGCTGAAAACACTCAACTCACCATCTCATTCCCCTTCATCACCTCTCAAGAAAAGCTGAGATTTACATGCATTTTGCAAAGAAGGGTTTTCCTCACTCTATTTATCTTTAAATCAAAATGCAAGGGGAAAAATCCCAAACTGTTGTTTTTCCCTTTGTTCACAGCAAGAGAAACATTCTCTAATCACCCACTGGTTGAAGTTCTCAGAACGTGCTTGTTCACAGTTTTAAAAAGCAAATAAATAAAATGTATAGTCAATAGGAGTACTGTAATTTTCTAGCATTATAATTTGGCAATATAAGCTTTGTGTCAATCAGTCACCCTCTGCTACTTTACACAAACATGTTTTTTGGGAAAGGCTTCAATACATCCTGGCACCTGAAGCTGAGAGAAGTATCTAAGTCACTCTGCTACAGAGATGAAAGTTAACATTCATCTGTAACATAACAAATAGAAATAGATGAGCACAGAAAACAAGACACACAACTAAGTGCTTTTCTATATCTAGTATACGTGATCATTACATTCTGGTGGCATTATAGTCAACAGAAAAAGAAGGGACTCTTTGTATTAAAATAACTCTGCAGGTTCAGAACTAAGATGGCACCTGAAGGAGACAAGGTTCTATTTTTTTTGCCCACAGAATGCAGAAGGGCAAAGAAGACACAGAACTCTCTTAATTTCTGTTCTGAAAATTTTAGTTTCACTTTTAAGTTGATGTGGAATTATGGTTCATGGTAGTATGTTACAATATGCAGCATAGTTGTTGTTTATTGCAGTTGGTATTGCAAAGGCCACTCAAATGGAATGGCTGTATTGCTTATTCTAAACATGCTGTTTTTGGTTTGGAAGAGGCCAGGAATAAACAGGAGCAGTTGTGTGACTCATAAGACAGAAAACATTATAAAAGAGAAAAAATTACAAAATTGTCATTTCAATTGGAATAAGTGTGAATTTTTCTACTAAATTAAAAAAGTGGTTACAGACATTAAAATAACAACGAGTCTTCTGATACTGTAGACAAAATATTATGGTTGCACCTTGTGCTTCCCTCACACAAGATTGGTTAAGTATGTGCCCTGAGACTCACAATGATCCCATGTTAAAACACAATAAAACTACAATTCTGTTTTACATTCTGTGATGACAGACACCCCAAACACAGTAATTTACAAAACCACAAATCTTTACCCAGGTCTTCAAGCAAGTATCAATAAAGCTCAAAATAAATATAACTGGGCAGCAAGGTCTCAGAAAGTGGCCAGCAACATTTCAGGAAAACAGGAAAGACAGAAGATATGGAGTTGCAAGCAATTTTGTGTCATTATGGAACAGAGAACATTAAGTCCTTGTAGATGATTATAAAGACAAGACTGACCAAAACATTATGCGTCTCGTGAAAGTGCTAACAAATATGCATATTCATGAGACAATCTGCATACACTGCTTCCATTCCAACCTCATTGCAAACATTGTGCTCCTTTCACAGAAACAGTAACTGGCTTGTTCCAAGGCAGGAAACACTCACTTGTCAAATTAACCAGTTAAATATTCAGTTATTACATTTCTAAGGATGTTTCAGAATCAAGTTGGAGTTCCCAGCTGAAACAACAGAAAGAAAGACCTACAAATACCAAATATGCAAATACTCAGGATCCTTTTGCATTAGTGTAAGGCAATAAAACTAAATTTTAATCAGTCTAAAAAGGACACCTAACTGTAGTTTTAGGTAGATTCTGTCTCAACTGCATGCTACTCTGAATACTGTCCCTTTTAGAGACAGTAGATAGTTTACAGCCCTTTTAAAATCATAAATCTATGCCTGATATGCACTATTTTGAATTAATAAACTGGAAGGTACATTTCTTTTCCATGAGCATGATTTTGAGGCAGAAGCTTTTCCTAGTCTAGGAACTGAGCATTCACTGAGTACAATCTTTATGAGAATTACTCTTTCAGCCTACATCTTGTTGATGTGATGCAGCAATTTGAGAGCTGGAATATCAAACTTAGTTCTGAGCAATGACATGCTTGCAGATGAATAAAAATTCTGAGAAGAGTATCTTGAAGTCTACAACTATGTGACAGTCAAATCTCCACATTCACTGAAGGCTCTGATGGGGACTTTATCTAAAAGATCGTAGAATCATAGAATTGTTTAGGTAGTTAATGACCTTTAAGATCATCAAGTCCAATCATTAACCCAGCACTGCAAAGCCCACCAGTAAACCATGCCCCTAAGCACAATATCTGCATGTCTTTTAAAAACTTCCAGGTATGGGGATTCAACCACTTCCCTGGGCAGCCTTCTCCAAGGCTTGACAACAACTTTGGTGAAGAAATTTTTCCTAATAGGCAATCTAAACCTTCCCTAGAGCAACTTGAGGTAATTTCCTCTCACTCTGTTTCTTTCTGCTTGGGAGAAAAGACCAATGTTCACCTTGTTACAGCCTTCTTTCAGGTAGTTGTAGAGAATGATGAGGTCCCTTCTGAGCCTTCTCTTCTCCAGAACAAACAACCCCAGTTCAGCCACTTCTCAAAAACTTGTGCTCCAGACCTTTCACAGCTTCCTTCTGTTCCATCGGGAGCACAAGGAGACTGAGCAAAAGCAGGTCTGAGGACAGAGTCTATCTAAAGGTCCACCCTGGAGGCAGAGCTTAAAGACAAGTACACCTCCATCATACCTGAAGTCCAGGCGTCAGTCAGGAAACCAGCTGAGGCTGCTTAGAGCCATTATGGCTAAAAACATCAAGGTAAAAAATTAGTATGTCATCAAATTTTGTAGGTTTTTTACAAAGAAAAATGTAGAATTAAGATGATTTCTTAATTGCAATGCTTTGGGGACAAAAATGCATTTGTCATATTACATACAATTGGAAAAAATATTTGCCCATTTAAATTTTCTTCAGTACAAACACAAATCTAGATTTATTTTCTTTTTAACTCTGAAATTATTTTCCCTGAATTATGTAAGGTGAGATAGAAGAAGATAGAATCCAATGTACTATGTAATTTTTTTTTTTATCTGGCAGGTTTAATTACCTAACATAAATATTGTAATTTATTAACACTTAATAATGTGATCTTCAACTATTCATCAGGGAAAACCGAACATTATAGATAAAGACATTTGTTCTAAAATGACTCTAACTAGAGAAACATTTTCTCTTAAGAATGTACATACTCTGTATTTCCAAAAGAAGCACATAATGTTTTAATTTGACAAATTTTTATGCACAACATGTTATTCTTGTATTATGACTAACAAAAAAAAATCTATTTGACATTTATAATCCTCTTGCATTGTGAAAGGGAGAAATAGGGCAGCAGACTGAATTTCATATTCATACATGATGATAAACAACAGTACTTTGCACTTAGATCTTATTTTTCATTTTTAAGATGTCAACACCCTTTATAAAAACTCCCAAACTTATATTCTTATTTTATAGATGGCATCCAAGGATAGCTGAGGCAGACAGACAGAATTACACAAAGTCACACAAATGTTGATGAGAAATGTACTCAACTTTGTGAGACACAAGAGCAGAAAAGAGTTCTTGTGTACACCTCCACCCTGTCCTAGTCCAAACACAACTTTTCAGTATGAAATCAACAGAAATTTTCTAGATTTTTCCAGTAGCAGGCGATTCAAGTCCTCAGAGGTGCAGATATTAACTATAGCATAATTTCTAAGAATGGTATTGGATGTAGCATGTCAACCCAAAGTTCTTGTTTGGTTTACTAAAGGAAATGTTGAAACAGGCAATTTTCACATTTTCTTTTGAATGATCAGTTAATAAGAAACATTAAATAAACTCAAGTTCAGTTCAGGTTATAATCTTGGATTCTAAGATTACTATGCTACCAGAAATGTTGACAGACAGCACCACTAAGTAAGTTACAATATTAAATAATTCACCTATCTATAGTAGTTTTTCCAAGATCAAACAGTGCCAGGAATTGAAACTAGTCTAAACACCAGATGAATGTATGTTTACAGGTAAAATGGCACACGATACATGCTTTGAGATGATTACTCTTAAAAATGCACTCTCAAAAAGTCATAGTCTAACTCAACAGCTATATGTATGTATCTGTATGGTATATATACATGGCTGGACTATAACCAGAAAATTCATCTCAACTATGTCAATAAATCAAACAGAGTGACTCTGTAAAAAATGATAGTGTTGAACCATACTACTCAAAAGACAGGACAGATAGGTTATTAGGCTGTGTGTTCATTTTCCTTCCCCAGATTGTCTTTTAGTGTTTTGACTTTGTATAAAAATTTAAAATTGAAATATTGCTAATTAAATTTATTGTAAGAAGTAGAAGCCTCATTTAATTGCAGAAGTGGCAATGTTTCTCTAGTGGACCTACTCACTATACCTAAAGGGGATTGGATTATCATTTGCAAAGTCCATTCAGATTTTTTTTCAGATTTTTTTTCATATTTAGAGTGTTATATACAGTGGATATCATTCATTGTAGTTTCATTATTTTGACAGATCACTCTTTTTCCATTTTTATCAAGAAACAAGTTTTCTTTGACCTTTTTTAAATGGGTAGCATCGAGGTCCTTGTGTATATTGTGCTATTCATAAAAATCTCATGCAACGGCTAAAGAACACAGTTCAAACTTACTGTGCTCTTTTCACTTTGGATAATCATACAGATGATTACCTGTGATTTATCCACGCCTGTCTGGACAAGAAATCAGTCAGAGAATCTTTAAGAATGTGTGTTCTTAGGTGATATCCAGTATATCTAATTTTTCAATGCACTTAATAAAAAAAATTCAAAAGTTTCTATGATGTAAACTCGCAGACATGAGATCTCAAAGCAACTCATTGACTTTAATTAACCCTATTATCCTTCTTTTTTGTCATGAAAATATTTTTTGTGGGTTTGTTTCCTTTTCCCCATGTATAATTGTCAATATTTTTTTAAATGCTGTTTTGACACTAGAAAATTCTACCAAACATACAGAAAAGCAACCAACAAAATACAAATTACTTAAACCAACAGAATTTCACTGTAGAGGCATTAAGGTGTAGAAAAAGCACTTGTTATTGAGCAAAATTATTTACAGAAGTTAGACAAGCTTCTTTGAGATTCCAGTTTATTTCAGTCAGAGTTTTATATTATTTTTCTTTCTCCTACATTCATCCAAATCTCACCACGAAATTTGACCTTTCCTAAATTTCATTAATAGACAAAAAGTCAGGTAATACAAATTACTTCAAGAAAAAGTTTCCCTGAATTTATGAACTAAATTTTCTTCTCTTCTCTTTGCAAATTAAATTCAAATCTTTACAGAGATTCTTGTATTTTTGCCTTGCAAATATGACAGCAATTACATTAAACCCCATAAATTTTAATAAATTTCTCATATTTCATTGCTCTTGACCATTATCATAATAAAAAAGAAAGAAGGAAAAAATCTAAGGATATTTCTTAAGATTTAACATCAGGCTTAGGTAAATTTGCATACATCTAGGTTATAAATATTTGATGATTATGCAGATATTTTCTGTAGACTTCTCCTGGCCCTTAAAATATATTGTATACATCACGTCTCTGGAGAATTTAAAGCCAGATTTATGTTTTAATAGATTTATCTAAAATAGGTCAAACTGTAACAAGATGTAAACCAGGTGGTTCTTTGGCTTTACCTGTAATTTTCTGGATAATCTCCTGTAGAGATCAGTAAAAGCAATCCTGTAAAAAAGCAAACAACAACAACAAAAAAAAACAATAACAACAACCCCCCCCCAAAAAAACCAAAAGCAAAACAAAACAAAAAAAAACCAAAACAGACAAAAACAAAACAAAACAAAACCCACACAAACAAAACCCACAAAACAAAACCAAAAACAAGCAAACAAACAAAAAACAACCCCAAACAACTTTTGAACCAGAGATACAAATCCACAGAGCATTCACAGATATTCTCAGAGCTATGGGAATCTTAGTGCTGATAAGCACACCAGAGTTGATTAGCAATATAAGTGGGACACATTCACAGAACAACACTTTTGCTTGTTTTGACACTAAAGCAATGGTCAACCATCAGAAATCAAACCTGATCTTATTTGTGATAGATATTGAGAGAAATACTAGAAAGCAATATAGCATACTTTATGACTTATTTTTGACTTATTTTTGTGGGCTTGCTTCCCTTTCCCCATGTATAATTTTTTTTTTTAAATGCCAGTTTGACACTAGAAAATTCTACCAAAAAAAAATTAGAAAAGGCGGGTTTGAGACCTCATTCCTTCCTCATTTCTCAACATATTTCCTAGGCCTGGTGTAGTGACTCTTGTTGGGATAGAGTTAATTTCCTTTCTTGCAGCCCTGATGATGCTGATTTGGATTTTTTGACTAAAGCAGTATTCATAACATACCAGTGATTTGGTTATTTCTGAGCAGTAGTTGCACAATTGTCTCTCTCTTAACCACTCTGTCCATGCAGTGATTAGGCTGAGGGTGGGCAAGAATTTGGGAATGGACATAATCTGGACAGCTGATGCAAATTGACCAAAGGAATACTCCACGCAATTTGAAATCACACTTAGCAATAAAAACTTTGGGGAAGTTCTTTTGTGAGGAGTACTAGTAATTGCTCAGAGACTGTATGGGTTTTGGTCTATTTGTGAGAAGTGGTTAATGACTGGTTTTGCATCATCTTTTTTTTTTTTTTTTTCCTAGCTTCCTTCCTTTTTTCTTTGCTTATAAAAGTATCTTTATCTTAACCCATACGTTTTCCCACTTTTGTTCCTCCTATTCTCTTCCTCACCCTGCTCAGGATAAGCAGTGAGCAGGCAGCTGTGTGCTGCCTAGCTGCTGGCCAGGGTCAATTCACCACAATTTACATTGGAGGGTTTAACTGTCTTTACATCAAAGAAGCCATTTCTTACTATTGTAGTTCCTCCACATCCTGTGCATTGGTCTGTGCTCAGTATTCTTTCCCTTCTGACTTTATCATAATTTTTATCCCTAGTGTATGCTCAAATTTGATCTAAATTCAACACATACAGCAAAAGCTGTCAGGAAGCAGAGATTACAAGGGTGAATCTAATCTTATCATTCTATTGCCATAGTCTAGAAATACTTTGCAAACCTTGTCCATTTGTGATTTTTTTGAGTGAGGTACCATTGTTGTAGAATCAGTAGCTTAATAGAAGAGTCAGGACAGTCATGACAAAATACCTCAGAAAAAAAATGCACAATTTATATGATAACTAACATAAAAGACAGTTTAGGGTTTCTCTTTTAGACAAATTTTATCTTTAATTTAAAGAAGTACTAGAGAGTGCTGGATTGTCTCAAAACCTCCTAGTAAAAGCCACTGGATTTTAGATGAGTACAGGAAAAACACATAGAAATAACTGGGTAAAGGCTGTAAGAGATTCAGCAAAATGATAAGATTATAAAGATACAAATTCACTTTTCAGAAACAGATAGATTTCCTGTAGGTAATGTTTATAAATGTTTATAGAACAATCTGAGACATATATATATTTTAAAAATTAGAATGAAGTAGAATTTAGAACTGCAAACACAAACATGATTCCCCAGAACCTTCAAGATATGATAACTTCCAGATTAACTTCTGTGCATTCAGGCAGTTTCATTCTGGCCTCTACACCTACCTGAGCCTAGGCAAGCTCAACCCATCATCCACACCACACATCAGGCATGATCCATACGCATTGGTCACATACATATGATCATTTTCATTCAGAACAGAGGGGAAAAAAAACAAAAGTAAAAAGGAGAAAAAAGGAGAGAGATGATACTTCATGCTCTCTCTTCACTCAATACCTCTTGCTCTGGAAGGTGATCAGAGTTAACTATTTTCCTTATCCTCAGAGCATTCAACCAGTAGAAAAGAGCTCAGTGTTGATCTCTTCTCTAGAAAGTGTTGTTTCTTTTGCTTTGTTGTTGTTGGTGGTGTTTTTGTTTGTTTGTTTGTTTTCTAATGGCACATCTAGAAAATCCTAGAAGCAGAATCTAGTATGGTTATCTGCTCCTTTTCTGGGACACCCACAGTACTGAGCTAGAGAGATGTCCCTCTTTTTTCAGTTATGATGAGCAGTGGATTGTTTTCTAAGGCAGCCATGGACACGACAAAAGAGATCGATCCATTAAGACTGCAAAGTTGCAGCATAGTGGGCATAATGAGAAATGCAGAATAATTTCCCTACTACTAAAATATAATTTTCTTTTATATTAGGATTCTTGAAAGAAGATGCAGGCACACTTTGTGAATTTTCTGTGATTCCCATAAGAAAATAGTGAAATTTGTTTTTCTCAGCAGCTGAAATCTGGGATGAAACATTTAATACCAACTATAAATGTATAGCAAAATAATTTAAGTTGAAAAAAATTAATTAGGTTATATTTTATGCATGTTAATATTTTTCTACTTAAATATTTTTATTCTCCTACAGCTAGAAACCCTTTTTTGTGAATGCTTTGGTTCAAGTAGTTTAACAAATCTTAAGAACCTTATTTTGTTTCCTATACTTTCTACTGCTTAGAATTTTTTAAAAGTCCAAATGTTTTTTTTTTTTTTTAAAAAAAGGACAGTTATAATTACTGCAGTACTTTAGTTAAAGAAAATACCTTATCCACCATGACATTGAGGGTTAATTTTCAAGCAGAAAAAGCTATGCCACGCCTTCTACTTGAGACTTCGTGGTATGAACAATTTCCACTACTCTCCTCCAAACCAGTCTCTTAGATCATTTGCATGAGTGCTCATTACCAAATATTCTATTTAGCAAATTCATGATAGACTCAATTATTTCAATTTAAAACCAGGACTTTTCCAATGACAGTTGTCTCAGATCCATATTCTTAACACTTTTCATGCATTCCAAATATTTTTTCTGGCAAGGTGATGAAATGCCAAATACAATACCTATACAGAAATGGAAAGCACAAAAAAGGTTCAATATCAAAGTAGAAGAACAGAGTGTATTTACCAAAAAGTACATTTCACAGTTTTGTCAGAAACTGCATGCTGCTGGTCTTCTCCTACACTCCTTAAAGTTTTAAAGAACCATAACTGTGTAATACAGCTTCTGGAATACTCTAAAGTAAATTTCCAAATAATGAAATTTGGTTTTTTAAGGAATCTACACTCCCTGTGTGTTTCCATGTTTGAAATGGCTAATGAGAGTCTTCTATTAGGGTCTACTTTATTACTTATACAGCATTATAAATGTATGTGATGTTTGCAGACAAATAAAACAGAGAAGGTGCTTACAACTTAAGGGGAGAAGCTTTTTGACTTTATATCTTGTCCTAGCAACATCATCTCAGTAGGTAGTCAGAGGGAGGACAGTTCTTTCAATTTCTGTGGGGAAAATTATCTTGTGCCATTCAGCTACAAGTAAAGGCTCTTCCTCTATTGTTGTTGCCAATCTGTGGGCAGCATCAGTGTGGACAGCCCACTTATTCTCCATCCAACTGCAAAAAAGGAAAGGGAAAGGGTAAACCTCGGTGACTTATTGTCATAATGAAATATATATAACGTAAAGTTTTTTATGTCCCTTTATTTCTCCCCACCCACATTTGTCTAGAAAAAAACAAACCTATAATCTTGCTCTAATTCACTTAATGGTGGATTGTTCAGAACTTCTTGAATCCTTTAAAGAATGGAATGCTATTTTCATCTTCCCAATACAAGACCCAAGCATAAAAATATCTTTTCAATCTCAGACAATAAATTATTCATGATCCCCCAGGCAGTGTGCTCCATATCATGAAATAAATAACTGTATTTGATAACGTCATTATCAAAGAAAGCAGTTTTCTTGATGTGAACAGAGCCTTAAAGATAGACTTAACAGAGCTCTTTTCACTCTGATCCCCGTCTACAGTGCCAAGAGGAGACCCATATCTGCAATGCTGTCTTGAGAAAGTATTTTTTGGGAGGAATTTTCAAAAGGAGAAAGAAAGAGTTGAAGATTGGAGGATCTATCATGATTCATGTTTCCTCCACAGGAAGTACTACAACCATTTCCATCAGGACCAAAAAAAGGGATACTTTAAAAGTGCATAAAGCTTTCATGGTTTAATGTACAGAAGGGGTTTGCTTTGGTGCAAATTTGATGGAACCAAGACTGAAGGTGTGTATATGGGCACTACACAGAGCTCATAATTCAGAATGTAAACACAAGACCCTTTAGCACTTAGCACTTTAGGCACATGCAGCATATCCTTGGGCATGGCAATAGGTTCACACTTGGCTGGCCCCAGAGATGAGATGTGAAAGTACTGTTCTAGAGATGCAATAAAGTGCAGAAGGTGAGAAACTGAACCTTAGCCCACTGTATCAGTCACTAATCAGTTAATCAACTTATCATTTGTAATATTAACATTAAGATGAAAGTTTGACTCCTTTTCATTTTCTTCTAAAGTGAAAACAGAACTGTAGAACTGCTTTCCTTTCATGAAGAATTATTTTTTTCTTTTTTGAAGTACAAAAGAAAGAGACTGGAGGGAAGGACATCCTTGCCTTTTTAGCAATCAAAAGGAATAAAACTTCATTGAAAAAAATAAGAAGGCATTTCTGAAGAACGGGGTATATTAATTACCTGATTAAATTCAGGTAATTTAGCATGTCTCTCTAGCGATAAATAAATGTGCACTTCAGTTAAACAGGTACTTAGACACTTATATCTAGAAAAAAATTACTGCTTTCCAAATAGGAATATATTTCCAAATGAAAGATAGAAAACTGGGTAGACAGAGTGACAATCTAGCTTAAAAATGTTAAATTTATTCAAAGCTGTTTGTAATTTTTGAAAACTATGTTTATCTGACTCTTCATTTACACTTCATGTGTCTATACAGTCAGTCCAAGAATGAGAAACAGTAAAAAAAGTAATACAACGTGACCATGGGTCAGTTTTTCATTCTTTGTTTCTAAAATCTCATGATACTACAGGATTTCCTTCCTGCATCCTGCTCAAAAAGACAGAAAACACTAGCAACAGACTGGATCTTTAAATGCATATTCCATCATTTTACAGTTTGTCCATACAGAGTGCCTGCAGGATGCATTGAATTATTATGTTGATGTAATTTGTTTGCACTAACAGTGTTAGTCTCAGCAGGTTCAGCCCAACTCAAAACTTTTGAGCAACATCGAAAAGGCAACCAGTACAGATGTACAGCTGGGATATGTGTGCAAATTTTGTCCCTTTCCATAAATATGTGATTGAGTATTAAAAAAATTAAATTTCATTGCAGTTGATTTTATCCATTCTGAATACTTGCACAGTAATTTTAATGCCTTCAATTTGGAAATAAACTAAGCTACAGCTCTAAGTACCAGAAACTGATCTTCAGAATCTCAGAGTACTTGCAAAGTCATTTGAGATCAACAATGCCGGCTAATATTGAAAATATCATATAAGCAAAAGTATTCCCTTTAAGGTAGACAAAGTAATATCCAGAAGACTGAATCTCAAATACTTTTGTGATAACGTAGAATTTGGAATTTAGATGTTTATATTAAAGTACTCCAATCCTGACAAAAAAAACTAACTCTCCTCTTGCCTGACTCAGAAGTACTGACTGTGCAGTGATTTCCCTGTTATTCTGTAGTGTTAATGCATTTATCCAAAGACCACTAAAGGTAAAATGCATAAACAGCTGTTTGAATAGAATCCTGAACAAAGTACTGTTTAATTTAGGTGAATGCCTAAACCACTGAGCTAGAGTGATGGTTCACTTGTGTTCATTTTAATACATTATTCTTCAGCTTTTTGCTGAACATTCTCAGAGTTTCAGTGAAAAAGGTTAAGATGTGCCCTTGCCTAGAATAACTTGTTGATTTAGTTAAAGGATATTGTGGAGGAATTTAACGAAGGAAATTAAGCCAGTTCTGTTCTCTCTGGGTGAATAACTTGCTTGCATAAAAGATGGGAAGCTGCTGTGCTTGGAATTTTTTTATGGATCTAATAAATTTCATTAAACTACTCTCTCTTTAAATTTTTAATTATGACTCAGTAACAACAAAGATCCAACAAACTCTGTTGATTGCTTTTATTATCCTTAACTATTAACTACTTTTTGTGCAGAGATGTATTCCCCCAAAATACAGGTATATTTACGAAAATAATGCCTGGACAACTGAGGGGGGAAAAAAACCATGGAAGGCACTTGTTGCTGATAAGAAAACAGGTTGTAATGCAGCAAGTGCTTTGGCAAACCATAAGGACCACATGGGGTGTGTCAAAATGTACCCAGCAGAAGAATTCTGTCTGCAAGCAGCCTGTACACAGGCAATTATATTACAAACATTGGCACCAAGGGACAAAATCAACCTCTGAGGAGTGAATCAAATAGAGCTCAAGACATGTTGTGAAATTGCCCCAAGGAATGGGCAAGCGGCCAGTAAAGCATAAGGCAGCGTGGTCAGAAATGAGTTGTGTCATGCCCTAACATATGGGATGAAGAAAAATCAGAAGAAACTCCTTCCCTGTCTCAAAGTCTTACACAAAGGATAAAGTTATGCCCTATGCATATCTTTCTCTAAGTGCCTGAGTATTTAAGAATGTACTTATCACCAAAATCATTCCTCTCTCCATTGGAGCAACCCTGAGAGCACAGAGCTCTATAAAGTTGGTTAATGCTTGTGGTAGGAATGTAGCTGGTTTAGATATATCATCATACAAAATGTATGGAGGAACTGATTGAGGGGTAAACATCCTCAATTTGATTATAGTAGCTATTTAAATTTAGTAGAGGTGTTTCCTTGTTTTAGAACTTCAAGATATTTGATACTGGTAAATTCTTCAACAAATTCTCTAGTTTCAAACAGACACTATAAAAAGAAACTATTAAAAATTATGTACAGAACATGCTGAATTCTTCATAGATTGTGTAAATACAGGGAGTGGCAGTCTTTCAGGGACAATTCTGTAATGAGAGAATGGAGAGAATGCTATGAAGCCATAATTTCTTATCTGTTTGTTTTGTTGGAGGTTTTTTTGTTTGGTTGGTTGGTAGGTTGGTTTTTTTTCCCAAAATCTATATTACAAAATCTCAGTCTGGACAGATGAACATTTTTATTCTATATCAAATCTAACTTTAAATGTGCCTTCTCGTGGCTTCCCCCCCCACCCCCCAATTGCTTTACTGACTAATGGATTAAATATTTTGGGTTTAGTAGGAATAATCATGTAAATATTTAGTAAGGAGGGGAAAGTTTGGGATGGAACAGTAAAAATAAAAAACTTATGCTTTCTATGTGTAGAGTTTTTTCTTAAATAGAATAAAGAAGAAAGTCTCTATTTGTTATGCAAGTTGCAATAAAAACGGGACACTTTATAATTTCACCTATGAGACAAATGAGCCAATGTCCAACCCAGAGTTCTCAGAAACAACTTTTATGCTACATGCTGCATACCTCTCTGGGTTTAAGGCTGTTTGTACTGACTGAACTGTCATTTTGTGATAAAGCAGAATTAAGAACAACATACCAGAAAACTTGTTTGCTTTTAAAATAACATTGTCAGGCATTGAAGTTAAGGGAGGGAAAACAACAGAAGGGATCCATCCCTTCATTACGGGAAAAGTGAAAAATCCCTTAAAAATTTCAAGGCAACCAATATCAAGAGCCAAAAGAGACAGTTTGTGCAAAGGCCAGATTTGCATAGATTCCCGGCAGAAACAGCAATATTTCCACCTAATACTGTGTGTGCCCTAGAAAGGGAATCATTGCTTGCAACGGTGGCTGTGTTCTGCATGCAAGCTGTAACACTCCTTTGTACATGGTCAGTTCCTCCTTTTACTTCTTATTATTCTCATAACAGCAGTCCAGCTCATTGATACAGTGAAGGAGCAATGTCAGATGATTGGCAAGTGTCTCACCAGCAGGAAGTTAGCTGATAAGCTTCTTAGGCAGTGAGCTCTGGTAAGCAGGAAGCACTGGAGCCAGCTCAAGGAAGTTACCCTTAAAATTGCTTTGCTCAGACCTCATCCTCAGCTGCCTAATTAGAAGCTGTTGAAAGGAAGAGTCTCTGGTGTGCATTTTTTTATAGACAAGGCTCAGGAAACGTGTTGCTTTGGTGGCAGTAAACAGGGAGATAAATGTTTAAAAGATACCATAAAAAACCATCAGTCAGTTCACGAGTACAGGAGTGGAAAACACAAACTAATATAAGTGTTCACTGAAAGGTTTTGAAGCAGCCTGGGACAGGTCCCAGTGGACAAGCAGCAGGCAAACAGGCAAGCTATGCAAATGAGTATTGGCAATTTGAACATTTCCTATTTGTGGAACCCGATCAGGCCTGGTGAAAAGAATGCTGCATAATGAGGACTATCATATTTCTCAACATGATCTGCTGTATAGGAAGAATACTGACAGACCTTTTCTTTACAGTGTTTTAATCATATAGACAGACACTCTCATTCTTTAAGGAAAAGACAAAGAATATTAAATTCAGAGCATTAGATGGAGGTAATGATACGGAGGATGTCTGTGTGAAAAGAGAAGGGCTTAGAGATGTAAATGCATGGGCTGCTAAGGTTACTAAAATAACATTTTCCTGAGTCTTCTCTCTTCCTACCCCGAAGTAGTGACTGGGGCTGTATTGTCATAAACTTATCTCTAAACTCAAATTATTTTGAAAGCTCTCTCTGTATGAGTATTTATGTATGTGTGTGTGTGTATAGATATCTATATATATATAAAAATATATATATATATGACAAACTCTGATTATGAAATTATTTTCAATATGATTGAAAAGGGATTTTGTTACTTAGGGTTCCTCTTCCTTCACATATACTTCCTGCCACAATACACCCCCTTCCCCATCAAGAAATCTCAAAGAGCTGTTTCTTGGAGATACAAACATCACCTAGCTGGGGCTGGTTTTAGAGCTGCCTTCTAATTCTGACAGATACAGCTTTGTTGTTAACACTGATGAAAAATCATCACATGCCTAGTTAAACATCCAAAGCACACACCATTAAGTACCTTGCTCGACTGTGCAAGCAAACAAGTTCTAGCACCCACAGATGATATTAGTCTCAATTGTCTGCATTTCTGTCTCAAAGCTAATTACCAGGGTAGTCACATAAGTTCATAATAGATGCTACTGGCAGCAGGTCTCTCATGTTATGGTCACTACCACCAACTTCACCTGCTCTTCAGTCCTTAGAAGGACTGCTGGCCCTCCCCAGCAGCTGCCATCTCACCTTTTCATAAAAGCAAGGTGACTTCACAAGGGAGAACAAAACTGCAACCAGGACCACCTCCATTATGGCACTGATATCCATGATCTTTGGGAAAGGTTCAGCTAGCAAACCCTCCAGGATCCTTCCTGCAACTGCAGGCTAGGAAGTAGGAACTTACCCTATTTAGTGAGTGCTTGATGAGAATGCAGGAGGATGACTATGGCATGTGGTTGTTCCCTGAGTGTTTGTGATGTATCAGTGGAGTTGGCAGCTTGCAGTTTAAGTATTAGTGCTCCCATATACACCTCCCTTTTTATTCCCCTGCTGATGGCACAGACACATTCTAAAGCCTTTCAAGGTCACTTAACTTCAACACATAGGCACAGCAGGGGGAACTAAAGACTGGAAGAACGAATCATCTCTGAATTCCCATCCTGTCAGGGTGGATATTTAGAAGCTATAGACATATGTATGCATCTAGAGGAAATGCAAATAAATAAATAATAAATGTAGAAGAAAATATGGATCAGAAATGGAATTTCACAAGACAGTCCTGCACTGTAATTTGTCGAGTATATGTCACAGGCACAATGGAAAGTTAAAGCTTAGAGGCATTATGGACTGTCATGTCAAATCATACTTAGAGAGCTTTAATATGTGGATTACAGATACATTAAGCCATACTCTCCCCTGACTATTATGTCAATGGGACTTTGCATATTTGAATAATACTACAGTGTATAATCCTAGTACTATGCTATGCATGCACAACAGGTCTGGGTGTACCTGAAATGAGTAGGAAAAGTCCAGGTTCTCTGCCAAAATATTAGTTATTTTTAATGTATAACCAGAGGGACAGATATTGTTTTATAAACTCTCTTTATATTAAAATTAGCAATCACAAATGTGCATTTATGATTTAAAAAAATGTGTATTTCAATAAAATAAAACAACACATTTTTCCCACCCCATTCTTTTATTTTCAGATCACTACTTCAGTGCATTTGAGCTGAAGATCTGAAAACAACTATGCTATCTTAACTACTACTCTTTTCCTCTCTGCCCTCCAAATGGGTCCTTGCTGTTCCCAATTACTGAACAGCTCTTTCATCTTCTCAGGGGAGATTCAATCTTTCCACATCTCTACTTACCAATGCTCCTTCTTTCAATCAGTTACTGTATTTCATCACCTCTCTTCCACCACAAATTTGAGCTCCCCACAAATTTAGATAGCACTTACTAAAGCCTAACTTCCTTCACCTCAACTTACTGATTTGTTTCTTCCGATGTATAAAGAATAGGATATATACTGGGGGAATGCACACAACAAAGCCAGAAAGGAGTTTGTGTTTAAAACTTTATTCCTGTTAAACTCATTAAAGATGGTTATGGTTATGTTGGCGTTAACAGTTTCTTTTAGAAATAGGAGCATATCTATTGAATGAAACAGCTGTTGCTGAAAACAGATGTCCATAATATATACAGTTAGTTCGAGATTTATTTCAGATTATCGTCAGTCTTACACCTTGTTCTTGCTTCCACATAGAAGTTGGAAGGATTTTGATTAATTTCATCCCAAAGCAATTCAGTTTATATACCCTTAAATAACTCCATATTGCAAACCAAAGTGGTTACAGTTGGAAAATTTGCTGCAAAGGTCTTCCTCACCTGAGTTAAATGGTAATTTAGATGCACACATATCAAACATGGCAATTTATTAACCAAAATTACCACAGCTAACTTCAGGCATTAACGGAAATATCAGAAGATTGCAACTGTAGTTTTCAGAAACCCTCATCTTTTCCCAGCTGAGAGAAACAGAGTTTTCCAGAGGAGAAATCAGTACAGGTCCCAGTAAAGCATGCTAAAAGTTGGTATTATTTGATGCAAAGAATTTTAAAATATCAAAGTATTAGAGTTTTATAAGAACAACATGAATATCTGTAGCATATTTGTGGAATAAAGCAAGACAATCTTTTATCTTGAAACAATCGTTAACTTCTGGGAATCAGATGGGATTTGTATGGGAGAGCTTATACAAGATTGGCTAATACAGGATTCTTGGATTTTTGAGTAAAAAATATATATCCAGTGCTGAAGAATGTTCTGGAATAAAAAGAGATCATGAATATGATCTCATAGTGAAATTCTAATCTACATGTGTCATTTATTTCCCTTCACAGGTAGAAGATCATTCTCAGACTGAATGCCAACCACGGCTATGCATCAAAAACCTACCTTCAGAAAAAAAAAATTCTCCCACCCCTTTTGTTTCTTTCTATTCTCTATTCTGGTGTCTTGGCTTCATACTTACCTTTGGCTTTTATAGTCTTACAGTCTCCACAATCCTCTGTTTTCTTCTACAGCCCCATATTTATATAAGCACCTGTTGAGGCCTCTATTTTTCTGTCACTTATCTCCCCTAGTTTCTTTCCTCCCTCATTCTAGATTTCCTTTCACCCTTTCCTTATTTTGAGACACTGTCAATCTATGACTAGTCTGTGGTTTATGCTATAACATTTTGTAAAGAAAAAAGACACATGTCCAGAATGTTCATTTATTTTTGAAGCCATGAGGCAGCATCTACTCTTCTGTAGTTTTAGTGGTGTGCCTTTTTAGAGATACACTTTTTTTTTTCAGCTAATTTATAAAAACATTCAACCTTTATTGAAAAAGGCCCAAGTAAACTACCTGTGATAGCAGTGCTTAAGTTCACTGATTGGTTTTTAACAGCAAAAGACAAGGGCTAGTTTCCATGCTGTGTTGGAAGGGATCACAAATTTGAATTCTTTTTTCCTACCACAAAAAAAACCAAAACATCATCTTGCCTGTGCTTTCCTACCTGGAAAATCAGTTAGCTCACTTCTGATGGAGGAAATTGAACAAAATGTTTGTAAATTGAATGACAGCAGAGTTTAGGCTCAGGTTTTGAACATCATAGCAAAAAGCACACAAGAAACATCAGCATGTAAAAACAATCCACAAAATAGTGGAGAATGGACCTTCACCTAATATCAAAGCCCTTAAGGAGATGCTGCAGAGACTAAAATAAGATTACAATAGGGAAAAATATTTTTTGGTAGTGTACCATCACTATATTCCCACTAAAAACTGCTTGCCATCATGAATGAGTTTGTACAAATTGTCAACAAATCCTAAAGACTTTTGTGATTAAGAATTGTTTCAAATATCAGCCAATGTCTAACTGATCTATTAACAGGTAACTCAGGTGACTGAATATGCTTTGGCATACAGTATTATGCTCCACAATGTGCATTCCTGGGTCAGTAAAGTATAACCTCTTGTGTCCTGTTGCTTTGTTTAATTAATTTTAAAGTTCTTTCTAATTATTAACCTGAATTCTTTATTATTTTTGCTTTGCAATGGATAATTTAACGGAGCTTTCATACCTGTTCCTACCCCCTCTGACTCACGTAGAAATACAGTCTGAAGGAAAGCTGAAAGCTTAAGCTTTGATGTCTGAAAGCCTGGTTTTTTTTCTGATATTAGATTAGTTGTTCTGTTACATAAGGAATTTTGATGAGTATTTTCTCTGTATTCTCTAACTTGGTGAATAATTTCAACGTGGTTGTGTGGGTTGGTTTTTTGTTTTGGTTTGGTTTTTTATATATAAAAATATGGGGGGGGATTTATCATAATAAATCACCTTTTAAGATAGTTATGCTGTAAATTTCTTTTCCCCGCCTGTGGAGATAAAGACTGGAAGAGCTTAAAGTACTCTGTCCAAAACTTGTGCCCCTGTGTATGATTTGAAGCCACTGAAAAGTACATGCACTGAAGCTGGGTGGGTCTTTTTTTAGAGTTTGGTTTTGGCAATTTTCATAAATATTGTAATTAATTCCACCAAGTCTCTACAACCCTTTAAATTACAGTGCAGCAATGAAATGCTCAGGCTTCAGGAGAAAATGGCTCCTGGGGAAAAAGTCAAACCTTCTGCACTGTTATGTGGTACCAGAGTATAATGAGTATGTACAGTATCAAATTAAAAAATGTTAGCAGTTTATTATAGCTGAGCAATCACTGAATGAGAAACAGGTTTCCCTTTCATTGAGCATTAAGGACATGACCTGAGGCTGATAAGCACACTGCTGCCTCAGATTCAACATTTGATTTAGGGCTGGAGTAGTTGCCAGCCAAAACTCAACCAAGGATTTGCTTGTTTGTTTAATCAATAATTTTCCAAGCTGCTTATAGTAAAGAAGTATTGTAATGAATTAAGAAATTAACTAGGTTTAAGTTATGCATTTACATTTATCATACTCAGTTTTTCTCCAAGCCACTGCAATACAAATCATCCTTTGAAGACAGCTAGACCCTACACAACAACTCCTTATGGTTGTCTATATTTCACCACAGTTTTGCACACTTTTGGTGCCCATTTGTCTTCTTTGACACCTCCTCCTCAGTGGCTGCAATATTTGTTGTTGATGAGGAAATTACTCCTGAATTAAGGGAAATGGATGTATTGCCCTTTAAATCTTATGAGCTACCCAAGGCATCCTTGAGGCTTTTTGCCAAGTTCTTTCCATGTGTCAGGTCTCCCAGATATTCCATTACTGTAATCACACAAGTTCAAATTTTTGCAAACATGTTGTGTCCAGCACCAGGACATATTGTTGTGTGAAACTCTCCACCTGGTCCCATGCCTGCTGAAGGGCCACAGCTGGTACAGCTGGCATCAGTGGTCACAGAAGCTTCCACACAGCCAAATGTGCAGGATGGAATTTGCACCAACAAGAATGACTGGGATGACAGACATGTGCCCAAGTCTTTCCTGATGGGAAGTTGAGGTGTGTTGAGGGTGTAGTCCTGTGTTTAACCCTCAGAAGCAGTCACAGCAGCTTCCCTTGCCTCAAAAAGACTCTTGTCATTAAACCCTGCACTGCTGTTTGGCAGAACCTGAGGAACACCGTCACTCTGAGCAGTCTCTTCTGCTCAGAAACAGGGCAGAGTGTCCTTGGATCAGGGACAGGATCAGGCCCAGTGAAGAGAACAAGGGCCAGACACAGCTCTTGGATGGCTAGACAGGACCATGGGGACTGGGTCTGGACCTGCAGGGCAATTGCAGGCAGGGCTGTGAGGCAGCTGGGCTGAAATGCAGCTGGCAACAGCTCCCAGGATGGGAGCACAGGATGCTACTGTGTGCCCAGGAGCCTGGCCTCAGGATCAACAGTGGGAAGGGGCTGCACTCCACTGTCCCTGGCTGTGACGGCCAAGGCTCAAAAGCAGGTCCTCAGCACCCACAGTTGTCCCTGGGCAGCACAAATTCCTCTCCATCCTGCCTCCACAAGATTTTTCTGCCACTCATATTTTAGGGAAAGACTGTATGCTGCTCATCAAGGGTAATGTTTTATACACGAATTTTTGAGCTAGCAAAAAATAACAAAGTATAAATAGACCTATAACAAAATAAAACAAGCAAGCAGATGTTTTCCTTCTACACAGGTAAAGATTTTGTGAAAATTCAATTCGAGTTTAGAATAACCAGAACAAAGCATTCATAACACATTTTTCTTCAATTAATTCATTTTTAATGCTAGGAATTGATGTTTTTTGTAATATAGTTTCTTCTTGTCTCTAATGGAAATGTACTACAGAATGAACTAGAAGAGAACTAATATGAGATGCATCATTTGGAAAGGTAAATTTCTGAGAGAGACATTAGCAAGCAGGAAACACAGATTCTGAATAAAATTATCATCTCAGTCTTAATTACATTTATTGACACAACAGTAATATTCTTACCTTTTCTTAGGTTTCATCCCTGACTGCTGCCATCACATTGAGCCCACTGTACAATTTGTTTGACCACACTTTATTGCATTTTCCATGTAAGTAATCCCTGTTCAATGTCATTCCTAATGTGCTCTAATAGAGAAGTACAAATGCTAATACAGAGAAATGCAGCAGGTGGGGGTAGTTTGTTGACTTCCCTCTTGTGATTTTTTAACAGTTAAGCCTTGCCATTTTCCACATTTTTTTTCTTCTATTCAAAAAATGCTGCTTTTTTTGGTTTAATTTTACTTTTTCTCCTGCTCAGTGCAGCGGTAGAGGTATTGATTTCTAAAGTAAAAGCATCCACAGACCAAGACAGAAGATGTATCCTAGTGGTTTGGTTTATAAAAACCCAAGAGAAAATGGTGTTTGCACTGAAAAAAAAGTCCCTAACCTCTTTCTTGTTGTCCTCAAGAAACAATAAGTTTTTCCAATAAGAAAAGAAATTGTATTTGGAAATGAAGATAACTTGGTAGCTCTTTACTCTCCACCTTTTTCGAAGGAATTTGGCCAAAGCTAAACCTGAAGTTAAGGGAGTATGAATTCTTTTAACTTTATTTGCAATAAGTATTCAGTGTTGTAGGGGTTTTGTTTTTTTAAGTGAGAACTAAATCTGTTTTGGCAGAACACCAGCATTCTTCCTTCCCCCACCCCAGTCAAGTTCCCTCCCAAACTCCCTTTTCAGTCTGTTTGAACCTGGACTTTCATTACCCTGTATGCGGGATGTTGCACCCCGTCTTTGGGGCACACATGGGATAAGATTAATATTTTGACTCATCCAAGTTCACACACTGTATCCTCAGACTGTGCTGGACCTTTTCAGCACTTTTATATAAATACACTACTAGTAGACTACAGACAAAAAGCACTGCTCTGGGCTCTCTTTTTCTTCTTTCCCATCTGTGTCAGCCACAGTCCAGCCCACTTGTTTCTCAGAAACTGCAGATAGTGTTTTGTTATGCTTGGGTTGCTTTCAGAACAGCATTTTTCTTTCTCTCATGCTAGTCAGTAACTTTCTCATAATCAATGAATGTCATTCACATTGGCAGGTTATTTTCATTCATCTTTACCAAGAATTCATTAGTCTGGAGCTCTCCATAAAACATCCTGATTAATAGCCCCTCTGGTTTTTGGTTGAGTAGAAAATTTCTGCCGCATTTGGTGAATTTCTCAGTCATTTAAGCAGAGGATCTTAGAAATCACAGAGCTGAAGGCTTCACCTAGTCCAACCTGCACACAGGCAAGACAAAAATTGTTATTGTTCTATCTGATAGACTGCATAAATGCAATTATTTCTACTTTTCTTTTTCTTCATATTCACTTTTTCTAGATGCTTTATTAGTCTTACTACTGCAACTTATCACAATCTTCTCTAAAACATGTTGTTGGACTATGTTCTGGCCAAGGATCCATGGAAGCCAGGAAAAGCTAAAAAAAAAAAAATCTTCCTATATCTTACATCCAACAGTCATCTTAATTCATTCAAGAATGAGATTTTCCTGTTTTGCAACAGGATCACACTAGTGGCTTCTATTCATTTTGAGGTCTATGTTAAGCCTTTTATCTTTTTCATCCAACTGCACAGCTAATACCTATTCCAAATGTATGTATCTTATTTCTCCTTTCTAAGCTCAATGTTTTGCACCTGTATAAAATCAATCACATGAAATTCAAGTAACATCTCTTCTCAAATCCTCATTTTTGACCTCTGAAATGTGCTTCCCACCCTTCCCAGACTGAATTCTGCTATGAAGTTTGTATATATTACATGGATTATTCAAAGGCTCTTACACCAGAATAATGCGTTGACTTTCAAGAAACTAATTTAATCAGGTTTATGAGATTTACTGGGTCTTCCATGATCTTTTGCCAAAACCTGCTTCTGATAGTGCAATTGTGTATTCATGTAGGCTGTTTTCTCAATTGTCATTTCTACAGACTTCTGCCGTGCAAAACCAATCACTTTTTTGTTTGGGATTTTTAGCAGATTCTTTTTCAATTCAGCATAGTATATTATGTATGCAGACCTCTCTGCCTGCTGTTCTATATTCCCAATGAAATGGAATGGGATATACAATCTTATCATTGAGGGATACATCTGTCGTTGCCCTTTCACCTGCTTCCAATCTTACTCCAGCAGCTGCTTCTCTCCAGACCCGCCTGTATTCTACCAATTATATGTTTGCTGATGTCTTCTACAACCACCTTCCCAAGTGCTTTTCATACTTCAGTGCATTAAACTACCTCTCTGGTTTCTTGGTTATCTCACCAATATCTTGGCTGCTACTTCCTATGATGAATCAACCTTTGCACACATTATCGCTTTGCATCTGGCATTCATACCTTCCAGTCTGCCAAAGCTTTGAATTTTTTCGGTTCAATGTTAATTTCTATCATACCAAGCATTTCTAATTGAATTTGGGATGCTTTCTGCAGATTAGTTCTCCTTTCTTCCACTTCCATCTTTGTATTTGGCATAGTCATATGTAGCAGGAGGACTGACAGCCTATAAAGGCCAATTACATACTTCTACAGCCTATTGCAGCTTTTCACTCTGCCCAGGATACAGAAAGTTAAGTGATGGAATTGCTTGAATAAGTCATTAATATATATGTGCCAAAAAAAATAAGGAACCAAGGTAGTGCAGCAGGGAATAACTCCAGTTTACTACTTGACTTCCAAAAAGAGAAACAGAATGACTTCTGAAAAGATATTGCATTGAATGAGTGAGCAAATTAGAAATTGGAAAGATGATAAGGGAAAGATTTAGAAAGTCTAACAATGCTTTGAAATCCTCTTAGTGCTGCTGTCACTGCCATAACCAGCCTGCTGCTCTGCTACGTTGTTAAATCAGCCCTTCTAAATGCAGTATTTGTCAGTGACACTACTTGCAATTTGGTGCCAGTTCAATACTTAGCAGAACAGGTAAGGACAGCAGAAAAGACATTTGCAGCAGAAGGTTTTCTTTTCATACCATCTGATGAAGTCCAAGGTTATCCATGGTCTATCAGTACATTGGTTAATTGTCAATAAAATGAGGCTAATGGTACAGTTCTTTACAAAGATAGTATTTATCATGTTTAATATCCACAGACTTTACATTCATTCTGCACTGTGTGGCAGAGCTAAAATGAAGGCTCTCCCTAGTTATTTAATCTCTATTTCAGTTTCTATTTGCTTTGAGCTTTGTCATCCATTTCAATATGTATTGGCAAGGTACACCCACTTTGATTTAATATAATAGACCAACATAAATGAGAAAGATTGTTTGTTTTCCATAAAGCAAACAAACAGATTTTTGCATATTCTTGGCTTAAGGAGCAATATAGGAGTAACCCATTTTTTATTGACATTCTGCCTATATTAAGGCTTCACAATGCATTTATTGCATAGAATCTGATTCTTAGTATTGGAGATCCACAAACCAGTAATGGCATTCATTTAAGGCACCATGTCCATAAATGTTTGATTATGAGCACATGACTATATTCTGTTCAAGTCAATGTGACTTAAGTATATGCTTAAAATTTTGTTAGTTAACCAAGGACTTCCTTAACTCAATTGGGACCTAAGAGAACTAATGACAAAATAAATCCTTTGCCAAATTTTGTGCTTTGAAACATTTATACACAATATGATCATATATAGTAACTTCTTATAGAGTTACTGCTTTATGTTATGAGTTTGAATTTGGATAATGATTATATACAATACTTAAATCTGTACAGTGTTCAAATCTTTTCTATAATCATCTGGAAAGGTGATTACATCTGTTTATGGATTTTTTTAACAAAATTGTTTACATATTTTTGTTCTATCTAGAAAAATACATCTTATACATGGGCCTGTGCAAGTGATGTTGAGGAATATATCTGGTCCAGGTAGCTTGGCATGCAAACTGCAGATTGAGATGCAGATTGAGCTTTGGGTGGGAAGCTGAGATAAGAGGCTATGAACTGCCAAACTTTGATACAAAAAACAGGATAAAGGTGGGTGACATCAGTCAGGGGAATGGACACTAAGAGACAGGAGCCAGGAATTGCCAGCCTTTCGCATAACGAAGATTACCAGTGACAGCCAGTGAAGTGGATGGACATGGAGAGGGAGATCCACCTGCAGATGGACTGAGGCTACAAAAGCCCAGGGGTTCCTTGGTTGGGGTCCTCTTTGGGGAACCAGCTTGGGCTGTTTCTGTGTTACTGTGCTGTGAATAAATGGCTTTATGGAATGAAACATCTGAGACTTTCCTGTGGGAGACCCGGGGTCGAACTGGTGAGCAAGCCTGGTGTGACTGTGGAGTGGGTGTGTGGGGAGCCAAGGGGGACACGTTGCTCACGGGAGCCGCCTGCCGTGAAGGGGCTTTGACCCAGCAGGGGCAGTCTCTGGCCTTGGGATGGGACTGCCAGGGAGCCTCGTGAATGCTCACACTGGGGAGTTTCCTTATCACTGAATGATTTGAAAAGCACAGAGGGCCACCCAAGAACTGGTGCCATGTTGGAAAGTAACACTGGTCAAATGGATGCAACAAAAGTACATAAAGAGTTTTGGCCACCTTAGATTAAAAGTCAATGACACTAGCACCAGCTTCTGCCACGCACAGATGATTCCAAAGTGCTTTATGCATAGGAACAAGAACAATCCACCCACTACTGGAACACAATTATCTCTGTGGGAGTAGTGAGGCATTCCATGATAGCAACCACATGGTCTGCCAAGGTAATTTGATGCAATTGCAACTTTAAACACATCCAGCAAGCATAAAAATATACTATATACACTGTATAAATAAAATTTCTCTACAGAAACAATTATTATATAGAGAAACATATATAAATATATCTAGAAGAAGATGAGGGAAAAGGGTGTTTTAAAAATCTAGATTTACAATTAATTTTTCTTTTTTAATTTTTTTAATGGAAACAAAAAGTAAAAAGAAAATGCATCGAGATTTTACATAACTAAAGGTAGGCATGACTTCTAAAATTTTCATCTTTGCTTCCTCTGTTCACTCTTGTGTTATTGTGATTTTACTAGTAAAAGAACAGCAACAACTGCCAATAATTAGCATGTGTTTTTCTCTCTTTTGCTCTTCCCTCCATAGTGATGCAACAAAATCGTTAGTAGCTAAGGGACTGTATATGGATGTCTGAAATTAGGATTTTTCTTGTAGTATTAAAAGCATCAATTCAAGTTCTGCATATTTATCAGTGGTATGGAAGTCAAAAATAGTATCTTGAGTAGATCTGATTAAAATTATCTTCATCCTGTTTATTACAATAGCCTTTGCCCCCAAAGGATTGTGATGTCATTTATGTGGACACATGAGACAGATGGAGAAATATTCTGATGTGTAGGCTGCAGAATTTGCATGTCATTCACACTTACTTTTTCTTTTTGACCAAATCTATAGTTTGAAGTGAGAAAAAATTTATTTGGTGACAAGATATGACTCTTTTCAATTTTGATACATCAGACCATCAGTTGCCAAAAAAAACCCTAGGGAATTTATTTCATCACTCTGTGATTCAGTGATATAATACTTTATAATACAATCAATACATTGATTTCAACCCCATTGTGTTGTTCTGTTGGAAAGGACCCATTTATGGCTACACATACAACAAATAAAATACAATTTAAAAATACTCTTTCCTAAACTTTCTTTCTCTTAAGCCTATAATTTATATGCAAAATTAAGTACTGCCTATACATATATTGTACATACAAATGTATGTCAAAATAACTTATTAGGTTGAGTGCTCGATTGCTCAAAAATGTTGTATTTGAG
Source organism: Toxostoma redivivum (assembly GCA_013397375.1). Classification (NCBI taxonomy): domain Eukaryota; kingdom Metazoa; phylum Chordata; class Aves; order Passeriformes; family Mimidae; genus Toxostoma; species Toxostoma redivivum. The sequence goes on along the minus strand of VXBI01002217.1, from coordinate 457,943 downwards.
ATTCCTATTGCAATGTTAATTGTATCCCTCATACATATGCATTATGTTATAATCTTTAATTACACCATTACACAACATATTTTCCTCAGGACCTCAGCCTCTCTACAGGCCATGAATGTATGATGCTCACTTAGTGATCAATATTATGATCAATATTTTCTTTTACCCTCATTATTCAGTGTGTGACCCAAGGCTTTACTTACTTCATACAATTCAAACCTTATTTCTGAATAGGAGCTATGATTTATCTCTTAGAGGCTTCTCTAAGAAGTTCATGGTGAGGTATCGCAGTGCTTCATTAATGTGAAAGCACTACAACTATTTTAGTGGGGAATATGGTGATATTACCTCTGTTTTGAGGAAAGGAAACTGAGATGCAAAAGCTAAATCCATTCACTAGCTGGTGATAAAATTCAGACAATTAAGCATTAGTGTCCTTCAGCCTTCAAAATTCAGCTGCAGCAAAATATTACAAGATTCCAGTCCTTGGACATGTGTGGTTAAATTGCCCAAAATTGCATGGCTAGTACCATAAGGATAAGACTAGATATCAGCTGCTATAACAGTGTTTAAGAAGCATTGTTTAAATACCATTCTATTTTTCCTCCTTGGAAGTAATTCACTGTATATATTTATTAGGGATTTTGACTTCTGTATTTGTATAAGTGAATTTTACCATTCCAAACATCTTTAAAAATATGAAAACCATTTCTTTTTCACATTATGAATAAACCTTGAGATTATCTCAGATAGACAATGGTGCTTGTAATGCCAAGGTTGTGGATTTGATCCCTGCATGGGCCATCCACCTTAAGAGTTAGAACTGATGATCATTGTCAGTCCCTTCCAACTCAGAGTATTCTGTGATTTTATGGATCACTATACCTAAAAATTGCTGCCACATATCAAAAATTCCAGAAGAGATGCAAAGATGAGAAAATACACCTAAAAGAAAGTGCTAGTTTAGGTTTGAGGTTCTTCTCTTGTTTTGGTTTTTTAATCTTCTAAACAATTCATTCTGCAAAAGCAATCTGAAGTAACAAGCACATCATGATTTCAAGGCCAGATGCATAAAAATATATTCTCATTTCTTGAAAGGCTGCAAAAGCCTGCAGCTCTATCTTCCAAGTTTGTAGGTTAGTTTCTATAAGCTTTCAGAAGTACATTAGAAACTCAGTCTCTGACTTTTTCTTAGATGTCTAATATCGATTGCAAATCATAAACAGGTACTAGTCACATTTTGGCATATTAAGGATGGTTCTTGATACATTACCCTCTTTTTTCCAGTTTGTTGCACTGAGATACAGTCTTTTCTAAGTATAGATCAACTTGGCTTTAATACAATCAGGAAATTTGCCAATTTACTTGTATTTTTAATCTATAATAAGAAGAATATCATTATGGAAGTGTAAAGCTCTGGTCCACAGAGCTTCTGCATGGTTCCAAGAGGAATCCTTTGGACAAAATCTATGTGGACAGACTGTTACAGAGTTACTTCTGGGACAAGGAGGAGTTCTTAATAACATCAGGCACATAAATGTATGTTACATGAATTCATATATAGATATGATTAAAGAAAATAGCATGGTTATAAAGGTTAAATAAACATACATTGTTGATTAATAAAGGACTTAAAAATTTGTCAAGAGCAGTTATATCAGGCAAAAGAATCTGCTTTGTTTTTCTGTTGAGAGCTAGTTGAAGGTCAGCTATTAATAGTTATCACAAAATAGATTTTTTTTAATTAAATCTGTTGTACTGAAAGAGTCTGTTGTTTATTTGACACTTATATTTATTTTCCTCTGTTATATAAGTAGAAATAACTTGATGGCAGTAGTTATAAAAGTCCTCTTAGTGTCAGCTTCAGGCTGGTGAGAAAGCTGGCATTTATTCCTAAACAAAGTGAGGTTTAAAAAAACTCACAAAGTATTATTTGAGTAACTTACTGTGTTGAGGACTCACTGTGGTGTGTAGCTGATTTCTGTGTATCCTGTGACTGCTTTCACAGATTTTGCCAACAGCCAAACCATAAAAAAAAAAAAAAAAAAAAAAGAGAAGAGGAAGAGAA
>VXBI01002217.1:323572-455867 GCA_013397375.1 Toxostoma redivivum | reverse complement strand
GACTGCTTTCAAAAATTTTGCCAACAACAAAAAAAAAAAAAAAAAAAAAAAAAAAGAGAGAGAGAGAGAGAAAACCCCGAAACAACACAGAAAAGAGCACATCTCTATCAGAACACTATATAATGCAGAGGTGTGTGATGTTACTGGCAATAGCATCTAGCTGGATCCAGTTCTATCATTAACCCTCCACGCACTCATTTCCCTGAAAGAAGTATCGCCACCACTAAGCCTGTTTCCCAGAGGAGCAGCTCATAAAGTAATATTTGGCACTCTTTATTTTGCATAACTTCTTCTTTCCACCCTGTATTTCAGTTACTTAAACATCACAGCCTCAGCATGATGCTGCAACATAACAGCTTGATTGAGTTTCCAATCGCTGTGGCCCAACTAAGTATGATTCTAATCCATATATTTGAACAGTATTCCAGAATTTAGAGACCATCAGCTGGAATTCACATTGTGACATGCAACTCATCAGTCTGCAGATGAGGGAAAAGTAGGTTTTGAAGATTATTGCTTTTATAATAACTACACTAGTGTTTTCTAACATCTTGGATTTTTGCATCAGGTTTTAAGCAAAGTCTCTATATTAATAACATCAGTAGTTTGTAAAAAAGCATATTTCTCTCATCAGCATTATTTGTCATCTTAAAATTTGTTCATCAGAAACTTCCCTTCAATGATTGAGCCAAAGGAGGTCATTTAAGACTAAGGTAAAAGAAACTAATTCCTTTTTCTTGGAGAAGGAGGTAAATAAGATTACCTAATGAACATACAAGTGCCTGTGAATGCCGTTCAAAAAGTACTGAGGAAGAATCTGCACCAAGTAAATGGTTAAAGTCTGCTCCTTAAATGACTGTGATAGGCCTGTGCTTAACAGTTTAAGAGTATCCTAGAAATAAATTATGTATATAAAGGTGTGATGATCATTAAAAAAATCTGTTTTAGTATTTTTTTGGTCAGAATAAATAAGGCTTAAAAATCTTATCCTTACATATTCTTTCCAGCTTCCCATGCTTCCACACATTTTTTGTTCGTGTTGATCACCTGATTTAGTGCAAGAAGCTCAGAGCATATAGACCTACCTACTTTGATTTCAATGGAAAAGAGGTTCACAAACGCTTCTGGATTCTGGGCCTTTATCTCCTTATATTACAAAGGGGAATTATAGCACAGAAGTGCCTGAGCCACCTCTCAGCCAGTCACATGGACAGGAATGAGCCAAAAAGTGCTAGAAAGATACCAGCATGTGTCTGAGAGTGGTGCAGCAATTGTGATGTTGAGGGACCTGCCAGTCAACAAAAACAACTTCAGAAACATCACTGTGCCAATACAGCTGTATCACTTTCTGTCATTTTGGCTAGTTCCAGGGTCTCTGCACGAGTTTCATCTTACAAGAGGGTTCAAAAGCAGCACAACTTAAAGTTTACATTTATTGGCAGAAACAGATTCTATGACAGGATCCTGGAGGATTTGCTTATAAAAATAATGCTACCTGCTACATATCTAGTGAAATTTTCTTCTTCTAATAGACAGAAAAAAAATATGATAATAAAAATATCTTGAAGTTCAGGTATATTCTGATGTTCAAGCCAACATCTGCTTGTAAAACTGTGTTATAGCTGGAAATACTTTGACAATGCTATAAAAGCTGATTTTCTGGCACTGCATTCATTTGTTCCTGGAAGAACTGTCTCCCATGGTACAGTACTTAATATATTTCAGAAGAAAGATTTTCAAAACCCTTGTTCCATGAGTATTACTTAATCACTCAAGCATTCAGTTACCTTAAACAATAAATATATTTTTAAGAAACTGTATATAATTCAACACTATACATTGTTCTGTTTAAAAAAAAAAAAAGAGAGAACTTGCAAGATTTTCTTTTTTCTACAATTTCCAATTTCCTATTTGCAATAACAATTCTAAGATAACTCAAAATGCATAGATAATATCACCATATAACCTCTTTCAGATAAAAGGTAAAGTACACTTCTTCTCTACTATAAACCCAAGTAGCACAGTGCACATATTAAACATAAATAAATCAGCAAAAACCACTTCACTACACATATGATTCTTTCCTCTGGGAGAGGAAGCATAGACCACATTTGAATTCATCATCACATTTCTTATTGGAAAAGCTCAAGATGAATGTGACATAAAAACCTTAATACATTACTGCGGTAACTGTAGCTCTATTCTGGTGGGACCAGAATATCTAATTGCAATCAGGCAAGGAAGAGACAGATCAAGAAAATTCATACTTGAATTGAGTTTTTAAATTAACCAAAAGTTTGTGGCTTATAGATCAGGCCATGTCTAGGAAGTACCCAGTAAAAACTTCTAGATATTTTATGCCCACTTTTTCCATGGCTAAGGAGCATCTTCCACCAGTACCCGCAATGGTCAAAATAGACAAATGTTGCATCATACTTTATCTGTACCATCTCTGTCCAATATATGTGTGCTGAGGTGGCTTTCTTTGGTAATATCTGCAGCATAGTTCATTTCAGCTCATGGAAGAAACAGTGAGATTTCAGATTTCAATAAAAATGGCCATAAAACATTAAACTATGAAGTACTAAAGCTAACTTTGCATCCTGAATATTTGTCTGTGAGTGGGTATGTAATAGAAAAAGATGGTTATGAACAAAGTTGCATAAGCAGTAACAGAATTCTCTGGTTTAAATCAAGCTATTAGCACAGTATCCAGCAGGTTGCATACTCTTTCCGACAGAATGCTGATAATGGAAATTAGCATTAATCACATGGCCTTGCTTATTTCTGAGAAGTCATTTTAGCATTGTATTTTCTAATCACAGGATGGACCAGTGGAAAGGAAACCTTTAAATAATTTAATTTTAATTTTCTGGGTATTACGGCCAGGATTCTATCAAGCAGCACTTGTGCCAAACACCACCACTTGACGTTTTGGACATGCCTGAACTTATGCATGTGATTGCATTCATGTTAATTCCTGATTGGCTGGGGTAAAGTTAATTTTCTTCACAGTGGCTAGTATGGGGCTGTGTTTTGGATTTGTGCTGAATATGGGGTTGATAATACAGAGATGTTTTTGTTATTGCTGAGCAGGGATTACACAGAGCCCAGGCCTTTTCTGCTTTTCCTACTGCCATGCTGGCAAGGAAATTAAGGGTGTACAGGAGCATGGGAAGAGACACAGCCTGGACAGGTGACCCAAACTGACCAAAGGGATATTCCAGGCCATATGCATCATGCTCAGTATATAAAGTGAGGGGAAAGAAGGAAGAAAGGGGGACTTCTGTAGTGATTACATTTGTCTTCCCAAGTAACTTTTACTTGTTATGGGGCCCTCCTTTCCTGAAGATGGCTGAACACCTGCCTGCCCATGGGAAATGGTAAATTAATTCCTTGTCTTGCTTTGCTTTGCCTGTGTGTGGGGCTTTTGCTTTGCCTGTTAAACTGTCTGTATCACAACCCAGAAGTTTTCTAGATTTTACCTTTCCAGTTCTCTCCCTGATCCTGTTGGTGGGGAAGAGAGAAAGTGTCTGTGTGGTGCTTTGTTGCCAGCTGGCATTAAATCACAACAGCATTCTTTCCTAAAACAAGTGCTCAGCAAATCTTCCTAAAAGTATAGTTTTAAATTTTGAGAAATTTCAGATGTGTTTTTCTTTTGGGCATCATCATACACAAGTCTTTTCTTTAGGGGCCGCTATTGTTTTTTAAAATAATGAAAAATGAATATCACTGTCTCCAGTTTCAGTAAAATTTTCCTAAAAGCAAACCACAGTCTACAAGACAAATTCTAATATACCTAATCCCTGCAGTCAGCTGTTTCACTTTCATTCAAGTGAAGCTGTGCTTCAATACACCACACAATTTGTATGGACTTTACTGTCACTACTAAAATGTTCTATTATGCATTGTGACTCCCTGATGTGTCTAATTGTGTTACATTGTCAGCTTTATGAAATCTACTGTAAAAAGCACTTTATTTTTCTGTCTTTTCTGTGATGTTGTGCATTTCTTTCTTGTATTAAGTGTTTGCTAGTTTTCTATTAGATGTTTTCTACTTTAATTAGATGTTTGAAAGTCTTCTGGCTTTAAGCTATGTAGGCTATAATCAAGATACAATGCTTGATTTTGATTTTTTTTTCCTGAGAAATATCAAGACTGTGCTTGAGTAATTTGGGGAGACTGTATAACTAAACCGTAGCAATGCAATCTGATAATAGCTTCCAAATGCTCAATGGTCAAATGGTCATTAATTTAAAATGTTTTGTCCAGATATTTCTCTTTTTTTTTTAAATAATTATTCTCAAGTAAATCCAATGTGGATATATAACAGTCTACTTTACAAACATTTATTTGATAATTATGTTTATGAATATAAATTTCCAAAGCTTAGGCTTGCATTTATGCTTTCTTTTTTTTAAATTTCTCCACATACTTAAGAAATCTACTTACATCTGATTATCATAGGTTTAGGCATACTGTTTTTCTATTCTTTGAACTACTTAACCCTGTGAGAATACTGAGATTTTTTCAGACTTTCCCAGACAGGTATTCTTTATACACTCTGAGGTATTTTTAAACTGTAACATGGAGAAGTCATAAAAAACTGACTATTTTCTATTTTTTTTTTCTTAATAATAGCCTTCATACCAATGTGGATAAATTGCCACTTTAAATCAGAAATTACCATGGATTTAAAAAACATAAGAAGGCAGCAGACATTAAAATCAACATAAGACCATTCCTGAATTCGAAAAAGGTCTTCTGTTTTAAAGTTAATGTTTTATAGAAAATAATAAGCTCAGATATTTTGAAGATATAGGGAAGAAATACATAAGAAAACAGGAAGGAAAAGATGACAACGGCATTTAAAATATGAAATGCACTTTGCTACCAGCACGCAGATTAACTGTGACAGGGACATCTAAATGCATCATGGAGAGCTGCATGTAAAGAGCTGTACAGAGAGAATTGCTAACAATGCATGAGGACATCTTCCGTTGATCCAACAAAACCTATGAAAAATGCTTTAATATATAGTCTTCAGTAATGTCTCAGGATTGGCAACTCATTATTTTTTTCTAACTCTCATAATAGTATATGTTGCTTTTTAAGCTTAAACTGTTTTTCAGGCAATAGTTTATAAAGGAATCTCAAATGTCTTGAAAAATTTGTCATATTTGGGTTTGTAAAGAAAAGACAGAAGGTGTATAGATTCTGAGTTTAAAATCAAAACAGCAAAGAAAGATCATCTTCAAATTAATAATACTTTGAATTAATTTTAAATTCCTGAATCTTTTGGTTTTGCATCGTATCTTTGAATGTCCAGAGATGGTAATACTTAATCTATTGTTTTATAAATTTACTAGTTTGCACTTTGACACATTCAATCTTTTGAAGAACATTCTCACAAAACACAGTATCTATGAGAATCTGACTCACTTCTAAGAAAAAACAACCTTCTCATATTATAGAATTCAATTTAGGTTATACTGGGAATCTCTTAAAATCAGAAGCCAGTTTCAACCTAAACCTGCCAATTTAGATGCACAGTCAAATCCAGACGAAGAAAGGCAGCTACACATTGTCTCTGATATGACTTCTCTTTTAGAATGAAAATATTAATTTAAAAGGCTTTGAAAGAGATTTTTAGTGGGATATTCTACATTTTTAAAATTTTCTGTAATGTTCTGGAAGTCCAAACACAAAGATTTTAGTTTCGTCTACTCCTCTCCCCAACTGACTGCATCTTTATACCCTATGGGTTTGTTTTTCCATGGGTTGTTTTTGAAAATTCCTTTGAGAGGCAAGGAGTGTTTCTGCAGCATTTCCAAGAAGAACAGGAGAAGCCTTTGAGACTCCCTACAAGACATCACAGGGGAGCCTCTGTACACTCAGATTTAAATCATCCAGAAGAAAGGGCAGATAGGGAGACAGAATCTGTAATCAGTTAGCATAAACCACCCATCTATTAGTTCTCATTCCAAGAAAAGGAGCGAAGGAGTGGAACCACTCCTCTGACTTCTGGGCAGTGACACAATGCGGGCAGTATGCCTTCCTTCCTCCTGGAGCTCTCCACTGCAGGCAGGAATCAGGAGAACGTGCCCTAGCAACAGATTTGCAATAGGATTGTAACTCCAGCCAACCTACAAAAAGATGTAGGTTATCTGAAAGAATTGTCTTTTGCACATTTATGGCCTCTGATCTGAGAGACTCTGCCTGTATTGGAATTTGAGTTGAGGAGCCTATTACAACCCTAAATACAGTATCACAAGGATGTTCTTTACTGAATTCCATGCTAATGACTCATTGTTCGAAAATATCACTGAATTATACTTAGCAGTCTTACAGTGTGAAGCAGGAATCTTCCCTTTCTCAAACAACACTCTTGCTAAATTCCACAATAATCTGTCAGAATCATCTCACAAAGATTTTTTTCTTGTAAAAATCCTCTAAGATTTTTGGGCAGATGGATGCAGTTTGACAAAGAAGTACCAGATTCTCTTCAAAAAACATTTGAAAATAATTGTATGCATCAACATTTTCTACAAAATATCATTAGAGGTATCATTTAAATGTTTGCAGAGATACTACACAGACAAACCTATTTTATGGAAAGGCTAATTCTATCTCTGACAATTTTATTTGAATCTAAATATTTTTATTGCCTGCCTACTCATTGTGCTAGTGATTCCTAAATACTTTGCCATATGTGATTTAAAAGTATGCCCATCATTGATTTTCCCTTTTCTCCTTTTGTAGAAAAATAAAAATCAACAAAAACTAATGACATTTTTCAATCTTCATAGAGAAATAAGAGAGAGAGAGAGAAGAATATACAGATGTTACTGACAGTTACCATGGTTATAAAATCTGTTTTCTTTCATCAAGCTCATTGTACATTTTCTAGTGTAAGACAACAAGAGATTATTTTATTATATCTACAGTGTCCACAGTTTGATAAAGTATGAAATGCACTACATAATTAATAGTTTATGTTACAATCAGGACAGTAAAAAATCCATTTCATTCAAATTATTTCATGATATAGTCCAAATATTTAATATTCAGAATGATCATCCATCAAAAGATTTATGTCAGATTTAAATAAAATATCAGTATAGATAGCAGATGAAGTTCTAAAGATTAAGCACATGAAGAGAGGAGAGGAAAACAAAATAAAGCAAAAGTAATGCAGAAGCAACAATCATGCAAAACATCTCCAGCCAATAAACTGTCAGCTTCTTTATCAAACTCAGTCCGAGAAGCTGAGAAATTAGCTTCAGGAATAGCTTTGTATCATCATCATTTACCAGATAAATATCTTTGAGAAAACACACTGCAAAATAACCAAATGCGACTCAAAAATTCAGAAATAAAAAACTATATATGCAACCCACACTACATTAAGAAAAACAAAACTCGATTTCAAAAACAAAAATAAAACAAAACAAAAAACCCAACAAAAACAACAAAAAACACCCCAAAAAACAAACAAACAAACACAAACAAACAAGCAAACAAAAAAAAACCACAACACTTTTGGCCAGTTCCAGTACAACTGTAATCAACTTAAACTGATAGGAAAGTTCTGTGCTGATCTGTTGCCCTTCAGTATTATATTTTGAGGCTGGTGTCAGAAATATTTTTGTACCAAAATATATTTATTCAGCTCTCAATAGTAGATTAAACACTATGTCAAAGGAAAGTCACAAGAAGTTTATACAGTATTGCATGTCCTCAATCTAATCCCTTCATATGGACTTCAGATTCTCACTGAAATCTCAAATGTCTGCTTTCAGCATTGTTCGTCACAGTCTTTGTTCTTCTCTAAAGTGTCATTAAGTCACATTACAGACTCATCATTTCCATCTCTCTCTGCCGAGCATCTATCAGTATCCACGTTTCACTCTTCCTCCAATGCCTCTACTTGCCTTTCAACTTTCATTATCCTCATTAGAAACACATCCCTATTTTTGCTTTCATCTTTTCCTTTAAGGAGCTGAAGGATGACAAAATAGTTTTCAAAGGGAGCTGGGTCAGAAGAGTAAGACATTTCTTATGAGATTTTTCAACCATTCAAAACACAGCAGAAAAGAAAGCAAGAAGAGACAAACTAGGCCTACGTAAAATTAACTTTTCCTTCTTTTCAGAAGGAGTTTTCTAAAAAAACCACAACTTTTTATAGACCCTAGTAAAGAGTTTTGGAAATATTTTGAAAATATGTATTTACAGTAACTCCATGATTCCAGAGATAATTATATTGATTAAAAAACTTCTGGGAGAGAGACTGCATATTCCTGTGTAACTCATTTAACCCATTGGATAGTACTTCATTTCACAATGGGGCCTTAAAAAGATCTCACTAAAACTGAGTAATTTCTACTTCGTATCAATAAAGTAAACAATTTTGTTCTTTTGTCAAAATGTGTTTGTAAAACTTGTCAATTTCTATCTCTTGCTATAAGGAAAATGAAAGAGGAAAAGAAATCTTGTGAAGACTGAGTACATGAAGAAAAAAATGTCTTTTTTCATGAGTTTTATATAAACATGTTTTGTCAACTGTTTCGCCAATTACAGCAGAGCTGTAAATCTACCAGCATGTGCTAGCTCTGTGAATCTCTTCATTTTGCTCACAGCATCCAAGTGTGGAGCCAGAGATAACTCTTTCTTTCAATCATTTCTTATATCAAATAACATCTTTGCTATTTACAAAGTTAAAGAAATAAACTGGTTTTCTTCATAGAAAGAAAAAAATCTGCTTTATATACATTAAAAGAAACATTTTAGAACTTTTTAAAAACGGAAAATCAATTTAATCAATATCCTATAGAAAATGCTTTTAAAGTCAAACCACATATAAGAACTGATGTATGTAAAAGTTCGCAAATAGGGTTTCCCAAACCAGACCCACTAACTTGAAGACCTGTTCTAGAGCAGTTAAAGTATCCATAGTTCTAGGCCAAGGGTTGAGAAAGCAGGTTTGTGGACTTCAAATGTGGACTTTAAACTTATGTACATTCAATTTTAGACACCTTTTTTTTTCTGTATCTGCCCACAAATAGAAAATAACTCAGCACTTCATTAGCTGCAGTGCAGTGCAGTCCAGGTTCTTCTTGATTTTGAAACACTCATGAGTAGCTTAAGATATAAACCCTTAGTCAAAAAGTATTATAATAACTTCAGACACTTGCCAGTTCTAAAGATTGTATTCAATATATGAGGAAAAAATTATTTATGTAGGATGTAATAAGTAATATATATAGGTTTCATGTTTTGCATGCAAAGGTAATTGTCTCAAAGACAATAATCCAATTCTTCAGGTCTCTTAAAGATATTTGAATTTTAATTATAGTATTAATATTTATGGTATTTCCCCTAATTCTGCATCTAATGTAGGATTATGTTCTTGATTATTGACACAAAAATGTCTATACATTTGTGTCTTCAGTCATTTTTATGATGGCTGTTGTCAAACGTAGCCCAGCTATTAGAAAATACACAGAAGAAGAAATTATATCACCAGAATAGATTTTCAAGTTAGACAGAAGGAAGAAAAAGTAATAGTAACTATATATAAATGGGCTGCATAAGAATGAAAGAACAGTCTTCCTGAGGTCACGACAATGGTCCATCTAGCCTGTCCTGTGGCCAGGAAAGACACCTATAGGAAACTATAAAAAAATGGGGCAAAAATAAGGCACTCCTGTTCTCCCATAAATTGTCAAAAATGTCAATAGGCTGACATTTAGGAAGTTCCTAAGCAAAAGATTACTTTGCTTTATAGATCTAATTGCTCTTGCAGAATTTTCCCCAGCTTTTTTTTACTAACTCATATTCTGGAAAGCCAAATATCCTAGGAAAATGAAATCTATGGTTTGAATTGAAGTTGTATGAAAACCTTTTACTTAATTATGGTTTTCCTAAGCTCATGTGTCTGTATCATTCTTAACTTTGGTCAACCATTTTGTACTCTGAACACTTAGTAGCATATTTTGCTGCCATTTTTGACATCTTTTCTAGGAAGAAGAAATCAGGACTATGAGAGCATTCAAAAGAGGCGTGTTCTGTTGAATGAATCGGTGTTATAATTTGATTTTCTATTTCACTGTTTAGCCTCTTTTTGCAATTTGAAATTTTATTTTTGTTCTGCATTTGACAATCAGATATATAAAATAATCTGCTTAAAAATCTTCATTTCTGGGACTTTATACCTCATTTAGTATCTACTCCTTTTTCTAAGCTCAGAGTTGACTTTTCCCTTCATGTGCATTATTTCAATGATTATTCAGAATCTTGGATTTCATCTACCTTCTTTTTGGGTACTCTGTACTGTGAAATCCTACTGCAGATTCAGTAAATTTCAGTTTTGTTCAAGCTGAAGAGCTGTACAACAGCACCAAATTTTAGGATCTTGCTATTCACCCCCAATCCTGAGTTATAAAGGAATATTTAAGCAACATCAAAAACCAAGACTTGTGGGATATCTACATTACCTTTCCTAATTTAGCAAGTAACCATTTAGGTCTACCTTTTAATGTCCATCCTTTTACCTATTATCGATTATGAAATTGCATCTTATTTATTGATAATTTTGTTTCTTTATGAGCTGGTGGTGAAGAATCTAGTTGATAGCTTCTTGAAAATACATGTAGGGGGTTTCAAGCAGATAACACATACATGTTTGTTAACATTGAAAGAGAAACCATACATCTACTCCATTTGTGAATCACAAACTCATGCAATTGTCCTATGTTTAGTCATAGTCTAATCCTTTAGAGCAAGTATGTTATGTGTCTGTGGATGATATTATTTAACGTATTTCCTTCACCATTTGCCTGAAATAGCAGTCAGACATAAAAATCTTTAATATCCCAGATGCTTTTGGTGTCCTTTTGAAAACAGTTATTACATTAATTTATTCATCTGATACTAAAGCAAATTCAAGCAGTAAGCTATCAATTACAAACAAGAACAGCAATCTCATATTTGAATTTCTTTAAAGCTCTAAGGCTAAAGTAATTTCGTCCTGACAATACATAGCTATTAATTTGTTACAAAACATTTTTGGGACAGTTCCTTAGACTTGACACTCATGAAGACAGAAACTTCTTTAATGGCCATCACTGTTAATACCAATGGAGAGAATTCTTTTATCTTTTATGCAGGACCTTATAATCTCCTGATTTTTTTTTTACATGTCAATCTTATGTTGGTTATACAAATTTTGTTGGCATGGTTTCTGCTTGTAATTTATTAAAAAATAAAATTTATTATTCATTTTTATGCTGCTAGCAAATTACTCCACAAGATCTTTTTTGGCCTGCTTTATTGTGTATTTAAGTTTACATTGCCAAAGTCTAGACTGCCTTCTTTCATCTTTCAGACACAGTTTCTGCTTTTCCATTTTAATGACTTCTTCAGCCTTCTTGAAACGAAACCATTGGCAGTGAGGAATGCAAGAGTCATAGGACCAGGAACCAAACAGACAAGAAGGGCCTGAACCTAGCTGAGCAGAAAGGGTAGAAAGTGAGCTTCTGATCTCTTATTCGAGAAGTGCTCTGCTTTTCTCTTATAATGATCTAATGTAAAATGCATATAATCTGACAGAAGCAGGATCTAGGACCTCAGTCTGTCCTCATCCAGGATAGGGCAGGGCTAGTTCCCTAGCCTTCTGTTTTCTACATGGTCAAATGACTTAGCAAGGTGACCATCACCTCTGTATTTCACAAATATCTGGGACAATTATCACTGATTTCTGGCAGAGAGACTTAACTAAGACAAAGACTGAGACTTCACTCAAAACTCACATATCTGAGTGCACTGGTTTTGTCTAGGATAATATTATTCACAGAAGTTTGTATCATGCTGTGTTTTGGATTTGTGACTGAAACAGTGTTGATAACACAAGAACATTTTAGCCATTGTTGAGCAGGGGTTACACAGCCTCAAGGCTTTTTCTGCTTCTCACTCCACCATCAAGGAGGCTGGAGGTGCACAAGGAGCTGGGAGGGGACACAGCTGGGACAGCTGATCCCAAAAATCAAAATGGATATTTGATACTATACAACATCATGTTCATCAATATAAGTGGGGTGAAGAATGAGAAAAATGGGATTTGTCTTCCTAAATCACCATTAGGCTCCCTGCTTGACGATGGAGCCCTGTTTTCTAAGAGAAGTCTGAACACATGCCTGCCTGGGAAGCAGTGAATTAACTCCTTGTTTTGCTTTGCTTCTGTGGGCAGCTTTTGCTTTACCTGATAAACTGTCTTTCCCTCAACCCACAAGTTTTAGCATTGTTGCTCTTCCAAATCTCTCCCCATCCCACCATGGAAAGAGTGCAGGCTGAGCATCATTAAACCTCAATATGCAACAAAAATTCTGTAAGCACAGGGCAGGCCCCAATTTTAACCCAAATATAAAATTAGAGACAGGGACATCTCTACAACAAAATGCTGTAGTTTTCTCTCCCACAGCAAGCAGTGTCAATAGAGTGAAATGGCCTCAGTTCACCTTCCATTCATTGCTCTGATTTTTAGCTTTTCCTCCTTTTGATGCACATCTTTTTTTCCAACAATTTTAAAAGCAAACTATGCAAAAGTCTTTCCTGCCTTTTAAATCTGCCACTCTCCAGAAAGCTAAATGCTACAATAAATATATAGTCAATCCTGCAATAAACATTCATGTTCCTGTATTGGTGTTTCAGTTTGAATCAGAGTAATTTTAAAACAAATCTCCCCACTGTTCTCACTAATAACACTTTGTATCACAGCATGCAGCAGCCTCAGCACACAGAAACCAAGTTTCTTTTACACTGAAAATAAACTGAGTCTTTCAATGGATTCCAGATACAAATGAGCCTTCAAATATTCATGCATCAAGCTGGTCTGAGTTAGAAACTTTGTAAAATATGTATTGAATAAGCATCAGGTCTTCAGACTGTGTTTTGCTCTCCTTATCCTTGCCTTGTGGTACAGATTTTTTAGATATTTAGATGGAAGGTATAAAGGAACTGGTACTAACATGCCCCTTAATTGCAAACTTCCCTTTCTGACAAAGCAAGTCAAAGAGCTAAACCATGATAGACTCAAAACACTGAAAAGATTAAGTAAAGTTTCATTACATAATACTTCTTTCTAAAATGTATATAAAAATAAAGCTATTGTGATATAATACACTGGTAAGTCTATACAGGCACAGCATGATTCGATCAACATTTTTGTCTATGGCTGCTTATGGCTCAATGTTGTATAATTCCGCATCCCTCTGGGCATTCAAATAAAAAAAGAAAAAATATAAAATCTCTAAATTCAAAGTAACACGATTGTACATTGTCCTGATATATGTACCGATATGCCAAAGAAAGCAGTTTAATCTGTTTTCAATTACATTTTAAAATGTATATAAAAACAATTGACAGTAATATATAGTATGTTCCAAGGGTTGAAACATCAACCAAAAATATATCTCAGTATTTAAATTCTATTAAAAGCATTCAAATAATCTGGTCTTCTTTTTATCATGGTTTTCAGTTATCTTTTACCATTTGTAATTCGTTGACTTTTTAATAAACAGAATTTTATTGCTGCTTGCCATCAAAGTAGCTGAGATTTTCTAAGCTTTCCTTGTCAGAAACATGCAAGTTATGTAACCAATAAAGTACATTTATCTATGCTGAAAATTCCAGCTTTTCACATTTTATAAGGAATTGTTATTTTACAATACAAGCTACTTGCTGAAAATTTTTTCAGAACACAAATTGTTCTAATATTTATCTTTCAAACCAATGCAGTTTTCTACAGTTTTGTTCTCTCCAATTGCTAAACATTTTGTCAAAAATCTGTGCTGTTTGTTAGCCTGGTACAACATCTGCACAATTATTCAGAAGTCAGACACACAGGCTTCCCAAATATCCTTTTATGACATAAAGAAGTACTTCCTGAAAATATTTCACACAGTCTACCAAAAAATGCAGCTTACTTTTATAAAGTGTCTTTCATGGGAAAATCCTAAGCACAATACAAATAAAATCAAATGCAGTAAATAATTAAAAGGATAAATAAAACACAGTATTAAATGTGCCTTACAACTGGATAGTGATTTTCATAGAATCAAAAACTACAGAATCATCGAATCACAGAATGGCTTGGGCTGGGAGGAGCCCTAAAGATCATCTAGCTGCAACCCCCTGCCAGGAACACCTTCCACTAGACCATCCTATCTGGCCCCAGGCATTGGACATCCACAGGTTTTCTGGGCAACCTGTTGCAGTGCTTCACCACCCTTAAAGATTTTTTTTCCTAATGCCTACCTTTTTTTCAATCTGAAGCCATTCCCTATTCACTACATGCTGTTGTAGGTAATCTCTCTCTATCTTTCTTGCAGGCTTCCTACCAGTACTGGAAGGCCACAATTAGATCACCCTGAAACCTCCTCTTTTACAGACTGAACAATCTCAGTTGTCTCAGCCTTTCCTCACAGGACATATGTTCCATCCCTCTGATCATCTTGGTGTCCTTCATCTGGACTCACTCCAACACATTCATGTCCTTCCTGTTCTGCAGAACCCAGAGCTGGATGCAGTATTCCAGGTAGGGTCACATCAGAGAAGAGCAGAGGGGCAGAATCCCTCCCTTGCCCTGCTGCCCATGCTACTTTTGCTCCAGGACAGGTTTGGCTTTCTGGGCTGTGAGTGCCCATGGCTGGGTCATGTCCAGCCTCTCACCCAGCAGCATCCCCAAGTCCTCAGCAGGGCTGCTCTTGATCTGTTCATCCCCCAGCCTTTATTGACACCCAACCCAGGTGCAGCACCTTGCACTTGGTCTTGTTACACTTAATGAAATTCCCCTGCACCCACTTCTTGAGCTTGTCCAGGTCCCTCTAGATGGCATCCTGTCCTTCAGCTGTGTCAACTGCACTGCTCAGCTTGGTGTCATCCACAAATTTGCTGAGAGTGCACTCAATCTCTTTTTCTATGTCATTAATGAAGATGTTAAAAACACTCCCAGTGCAGACCCCACAGGTACACCAGTCACTGGTGTCTACTGGGACTGTAAGCCATTGACCCTCTGGATGGGACTAGATGAGCCACATCCCAGAGTCCTGAAGTAATCGGTTGCTGTAGTTACCAAGTTGCTCTCCATGATGTTTGAAAAGTCATGGCAGACAGGAAACGTTCCTGTTGATTTATAAAAGGAAAACATTGTACCATCTTTAAAAGAGTTAGAAATGGGGACCCCGGGGAACTATCAACCTGTCAGCTTCACCTCTGTACCTGGGAAGATCATTGTACAGATCCTTCAAGCATATGGAGGAGAAGGAGATGATTCAAGATAGCCAGCACAGCTT
Organism: Toxostoma redivivum; assembly: GCA_013397375.1. Taxonomy (NCBI): domain Eukaryota; kingdom Metazoa; phylum Chordata; class Aves; order Passeriformes; family Mimidae; genus Toxostoma; species Toxostoma redivivum. The sequence goes on along the minus strand of VXBI01002217.1, from coordinate 440,517 downwards.
CACCAAGGGCAAGTCCTGCCTGAACAGCCCAGTGACCTTCTGTGATGGTGTGACTGCATCAGTGAACAAGGAAGGCTACAGATGTCATTTATCAGGACTTCTGTAAAGTCTTTGATGGGATCCCTCATAACATCCTTCTCTCTAAATTGGGGGGTGGACTGCTAGACAGGTGCACTTAGGTAACATTCATATTAAACAGGAAAGGAACATGGAAGCAATTTATCAGATTATAATTTAAAACCTGTAATTTCTTGCTTTAGACTTGATAAGAAAAAAAACCCTTAATTTAATCCTGATTTCTTTTAACTTCTGGGACTTTAAAAACATGCTTAAAATTGTACAATCAAGACTTCTAATAGAAGTTCAATATCACCAAGGTCATAGTCATTATCTGAGGAAGTTAAAAGAGCTGCCACTTGCTGATATGAACATGGATCATACCTGAGATATCTGTGTTGAAGAACCAATCAATAGCAATTCAGTTTTATCTTTCCTAAGTTCAAGAAATTTGTTGATATGCGTGCTTGAGTAACACAGAAAATTAAACTAGTCTTCAAGAAGCCTCCCAGGACTGCAATGAGTGGAATAAATGTTTCAGTGAGCTATCAGCACACATATGACACATCAGGCCATGAATGGAAGCAGAACAAGCAAATATAAAGCAAAAGAGAATCCTGAAGAGATGGTGAGAGTGAGGAGGGAAGAACAGGAACTCCAAAATTAAAAAAATAGTAGAGATTAGTTGAAATAGTAATTCTTTAAAGCAACAAACTGACTTTTCCAGAAGGAAAATCTGAACCAGGCAACACAAAGAAAATCAAATTAAAATATTGTGGTCCATAGCACGATAAACAAAAAGAAAGTATTTTTTGGTAAAAAAAAAAATCTTACCTCAAAATAAAATATGCATTTCATTGCCAATTCAAAAAAAATACCCTGCTGATGAATGTCTTGAACATTATAACTGAAAAAGGTTAAATAATTAAAATGCAGATGCTCTGTACAGATCCTCTTTTAGATTGTAACCGTCTTTGTTCGTTTAAAAGCTTGAATGAGGAAACCAGCTCCTCTGGATTTGTGTTAAAAACTTTAATGTTGAAATTCTATGGCCTTCACTATGGAGGTGACACTAGTCAATAATATTTTCCCACCATTGGCTTTGAACTTGATGAAATAAAACTAAGATAGATGGACTAGGTAAAAAAAATACAATCAATGCATAAACAATAAAGTTATTTCCTTTACTAGAATTTCCTAACTATGATAGCATATAGTTTTATAAGCATCTGGCTTCCAGCATATTGAATTTTACAGTCCAGTCTTAGAACTAATAAGAAAGGTTGTTGTGAAATGCTAACAGGATTAGAACTTGTTCAGACTTTTCAAGCAGTGAGGATCAAGCCTGGACTTCTTAAAAATCATTTCCTTTCAGAAATGGGAGAAGAGTAGCAGCAGTTAGCCAAGCTTCTCAGGACTGGTGTTTATGGAACTTACATCTAAGGTTGCTGTGAGCGTAACTCAGCTGTGCGATACCTTGCTTTATCCTGAGAACCAGATGTGATGCTGACTGCGTCACCTTGTTTAGGACTGCTTATGGACATTGCCTCACCTTAAATGCTTTACATAATTAACTTCTTAGATCCATAAAAACCTATAAAACCTATGAAGCTAGTGAAGGATTTATAGCACATTTTATGAGGAATAGCTGAGGGACCTGAGGCTGTTTAGTTTGCAGAAAAAGAGGCTGAGGGGAGACCTCACTGCTCTCTACAGCTACCTAAAAGGAGGACATATGTGGTCCCTCCTCTGAAACAACAAATGATGGGACAAAAAGAAATACCCTCCAGTTGTGCCAAAAGAGTATTAGACAGGATATGAGAAAAAAATTTCTTCCCCTGAAAGGGTTATGCTTAAAAGGTTGGAACAAGATGCTCAGGGAAGAGATTGAGTTACTATCTGTAAGGAGTTAAGGTGCAGGTTCTATGCAGCACAGTCTTAAGGCACACACACCCCCAAAAGTAGTTAATGTTCTCAGACATATAATTAAAATATCAACATATTAAAGCAAAGTGAATATTAGTTTCATGGGTACTGGCTCTAAAATAGGACAGAATTTTACATGACTGATGCAGCAATATCAAAGCTGGATGATTCTTAGATCATGCTGACAGTCAAATATGAAAAAATAAAATTTTGTAAGAGGAGGGTTATCTTCTCCTATTTGCATTCTGACTAGAAATCTAATGTCTTCATTAGTCACAGATATCTCTAATATTAGGAAATTCCAACATTAAAAAAACATATTTTGGAGTGAATCCAGCAGTTTAATACAAGAATAGCAGAGAAAAATCTATCTTGTATATACAACTACTGCTGGAACACGGTTGGTTTTTTGTTTGGGTTTTTTTTTTAGAAACAAATGTAACAGAAAAAGGCAAAAGGAGACCTACAGCCCTGAATTTGACTTTTTCTGCTTTTTTTTTTGGTCAAATATTTATGTGTATATGCTCTAAAGAGTTCAACACAATTCACCTCAATTAGAATGTTTTTATCCTTCTTTTTGATGATTCCCAAATTAAAAATTTAAACAAGCTAACGTAGAAAATCCTTTCCTGGTAAACAAGCACCATTGCTGCTGGCAAGCTGAAGCACTTGAAGCATCCCCCTTGAAGCTGTGTATGCCTAGAAGGTGTCCATCTGGTTGCCCGATCTCTTCTTAAGGGAAGAATTCATGTCTTCTCCCTAGGGGAGGCCTTGTTTGGTTGTTAACAGCTTTAGAATAATTTCCTCGTTAAGTCAGAGGGTAACCTGGCCAGGATCCCTTGCAGGCAATAACTGTTCAGTTAAAATTAAGGGAGATGTTTAGTTAATATCTTGGTAAATTGGGATTGGATATCTGAGGTGATTTGGAACAGGAAACTGAATATTTCATTTCAAGGCCAGAAAATTCAAGATAGTTTTGATAAAAGACTAATTAGCCTCTAATAAGCTGACAGTGACATTGCTACATAATATTTTCAGTGTCCAAATTTGAGTATGTTGCAGAACAAAGCAGTTGCCAGTTCAGAAATTTCTCTTATGATGACAGATTTAAGTAATCATCACACCATACTGCTAAGAATAAGATCCCAAGTGGATGTCAAATGAAAATGGGATATCAGAGTATGCAAAAAATAAAGATAAGAAAGAGAAAAAACATTAATTCCAGGAAGAATAGATGGCAAACTATTAGAGTTACTTTAAGTTCTTTCCTGTAGTTGCAGTTCTCAAACCAATCCCAGAAGGACTGACATTCCTTGAGCAAGCTAATTTCTCGTCATTTTGGCACATTTACCACGAAAGCCAAGGATGGAAGGAGAATGAATGCAGAACTATCACCTGGCTAACACGTCCCTTTGTACCAGCACGTAGGAAAGGCTACATGAGGGAAGGTTGTTGGCTATTGCTCATTCTCTACCTGTGCTACTTCTATAATTTAAAAAGTGAGTTCCCATCTGCAGAGCTGTCCATCTGGTGCAGCATAAAAGCATTAAATTCAAAATGAAACTTTAAAACATGAGAGGAAGGCAAGCACTGAACCCCAAGGCAAAACAGGAGCAGTTCAGTTCCTATGGATATGTCGGGTACAACTCTTGTTTGTCCTCAAAATGAGTCAGAACAGACCTTTATTCCAAAGGCTAATGCATGACTTGTGGGAGAAGAGAGACAAGCCATGGGAAACCTCTAGCTGCTGTTAAACACAGGCACAGAACACTCTGCGTTTCTGTTTCACAGAGACTGAATTCAAAACTAAAAAACAGATGTCCTTAAGACCACTCTCTAACTTTTCTTCTTTGGCATAGACCTGAAATAGTACTTATTTATCCTTTCTACAGGTGTGGAAAAATAGAAGTACTTAGTTAATTTCTGCAGCATTCTAGCTAAATATACACACGGTGTTTTACTAATTTATAATTAAATAATAAAACAACTTTTGAAAAAGCATAAATAATAAATGTTCATAGGCATAGTAAGATTTATTACTGTACCTGCAGTTAGCAATATAAAACAGAAGTCATCTGTCCAAGTCTCTGATCTGACATCAGAGGGTGGAGTTCACCGCACTCTGATGTTTCTCTTCATAATACATTTACCGCGTATTTGTATTGCTTTTTAAAATCCTTTACAGGAGATTATACTAGAAAAATACAAAAACAAGCAAACAAACAAACAACTCATGCTAATGAAAACCCTTAAAATGAAAAAGAACCGAAGAACCTACTCAAAATGTCTTTTTTCTCAATTATTGTTGCTTGTGGATTACATAGTTGAACACAGACAACAGTTATTTTGAAAGACAGAAAAGATGTGATATGACAGTAATTTGAAATAAACAAATAGCAACTAAATTTGATACGAGACATAGTGCTTTTGGGAAAAATCATAGTGATATTTTATAAAGAAAGGAATTTTAATACAGATGGTACTTTGAAAGCACTGAAATTCATAGATTATTTTTTCCCCAAATTTTGATAATCATATCAAGGTTATATTTAAATTTAGTTTATTTCTAAAAAGAGAAAGAGTCATGTAAGATAACCATGGTTGGTTTTAAGCATAACATATAAAGAAGTGCTGTAAATGCACCATCCCACCCAACTCTTTATAGATGACCCCGCAGAGCAAACAGATGTGTATGCAGTGAAGACTCTTTCAGATCCCAAAGGTAGTACTGATCTCAATTCCCAGAAGGAAACTGGCGTCAGTGTCTGAACTACTGGCCCAAATATGTCTTTAATTCAACTGAAAGTAAAAAGCAACCAAAAATAAATAAGATACGTAAAGAATAAGGATTCTGTAAGTACATTGGTCAGAAAAGGAAGGCCAAGAGGAGTGCACCCCAATAAACAAGAAGGGCAAACTGGTGTCAGCGGATGTGTAGAAGGCTGAGGTACTAAACAAGTTCTCCATCTCAGCTGTCATTGGCAGTCAGACTTCCCACATCTCTCAAGTCCCTGAACCTCCAGTTGAGGAGCATAGCCCTCCCCCTGTAAGCAAGGAGCTAGTTCAAGACCACCTGTTGAAAGCAGACTGGCACAGATCCATGGCGCCTGATGAGATGCATCTCAGTGTCCCGAGGGAACTGGTGGATATTGTTGCCAAGCTCTGTCAGATTTGAAAAGTCATGATGTTCAGGCAAAGCCACCATTATCCAAATATATTTCCGATTTATAAAAGAGGAGAAAGGAAAATGCAAGAAGTACAGACCAGTAAACGTGCTATGTGCTTCATTGGGGAAATCACAGACCAGATCCTTGCAAAAGCATTGTTGAGAAATATACAAGTCAAGGAGGTGATCCACAAGCACCAGCATGGCTTCACGAAGAACATACCATGCTTCACCAATCTGGGGCTTCTATGATGGAGTGACTGCAACTGCTGACAGTGGAAGGCTGAACGTTCTCATCTACCTAGACTTCTGTAGTATTATTGACATAGCTGCACGTAACATTCTTATGTCTAAGCTGGAGAGACATGGACTTGATGGGTGGCTATCTGGTGGACAAGAAGTTGGCTGGATGGATGCAGAGACAGAAAGTTTTGGTCAATGCCTATATGTCTAGGTGGAGGCTGGTGGCAAGTTGTGTCCTTCATACCTCCGTCTTGGGATAGGTGCTCTTTAACATCTTAATCAATCACAGAGATAGTGGGATTGACAGATGACATAAAGCAGAGCAGTGACAGAAGAGAAGGAAGGAATGCCATCCAATGGGACCTGGACAAGCTTAAGAAGTTGGCCCACAAGAACCTCATAAAGTTTAACAAGTCGAAGTGCAAAATCCTGCACCTGAGTCAGGGCATGAGTATGGGAGAAGAAAGAATTCACTGAGACCAGTCCTGCAGAGAAGGACTTGGGGGTGGTTCTAGAGGATGAAAAGCTGGACATGAGCCAACAGTGTGCACTCACAGCCCAGAAGGCTGGCCTTTTCAGCCACCATCTGGGCTACCTTATAGGACCATGGCTATCAGGTGGAGAGGAGTTGTTCTGCCCTTGTTAGACTCTACCTAGAGTGCTGCATCCAGCTCTGGGGCCATCAGCATAAGAAAGACAAGGACCTGTTAGCCTGGGTCCAGAGTAGGGCCACAAAGATGATCAGACAGGTGGAGCATATTTCCTATCAAGTCAGGCTGAGACAGCTGGGGTTGCTCAGTGTAGAGAAGAGAAGGCTTTGGGGAGACCTCGTTGCAGCCTTTCAGCACTTAAAGGGAGCTTATAAAAATAATGAAGAATAGACAGATAGTGACAGTACAAGGGTAAGAGTTTTAAACTAAAAGAGGAGAAATTTAGATTAGATGGTAGGGAGAAATTCATTACTGTGAGGGTAGTGAGGTACTAGGAACAGGTTGCCCAGAGAAGCTGTGAATGCCCCAAATGTGGGAGCGTTCAGGGTTAGGATCAGGTTGGATCAGCCCCTGAGTAACCCCATCTAGTGAGTTGCTTCCCTTGCCATGGCAGAGGGGTATTAGATGATCTTTAAGGTGCCTTCCAACCCAAACCATTCCATGATTCTATGGAAAACATTAATAGCAACCTTGAAAGTATATGTGCTCTATTCTAAAAGTACACTTCAGAAGAAGAAACCATTTTGCTTTCTATTGACCATGAGAAGAGTGTAGAATTAATAAAAGTTTTAACTCGTGAGTTTCTTCCTAAAAATCTATCCCTCATGCTCATATGTCATCTTAATCCTTTCTGCAGCTCTTGTTCCTTTCCAGTGCAGTTCACTCACATTAATAAAGAGAAGTAAAGATGTCCAAAATATTGAGCAGTGATGAAGTGACAAATTGAGAACAGAATAAGCTAAATTCTTTTTTATCATGTCATAAATAATTATTGAAGTGGAATAGAGACTATAATGTCTGTTTCTCTACATTTTGGATTATAAAGCATGTTGGATGCACCTAACAAGATCTACAGCACCTTAGGATACTTATATCTCACAAGCACTAGACAGAAAATAGATCTGGACATTTATGTGGACTATTTTTCTGTCTATTTGTCCTAATGGATCTGAGCCATATGAGGACTTCTACAGAGCACTAGGAACCTAATTACAATGGGTTTTAAAATCTGGCCTAAGTGACCTTTCAACATCTAAACCAAATCTGAGGCTAAACAGGGAAAAAATTTCTTCTGCCCGAAGTTCTGGGTAAGCAGTCGAGTCATCAAAGCCTCTTCCAAGTTGAAAAATTTGTGGAACCATTTCTTTAATGAACTTCTGCTCTGCAATATGATTTTTTGTAAAGAGTAACCAACATTGCATCTTTGATCAACAGATACATTGCAAAACCCTGTCTATCCACTGTAGCCTTCAGGAAATCAACTTTTTCACCTCTGAGAAGTAGTTCTCTTTCATATCTTTCCTCAGGTGGTTTTATTTTGTCCTAATTTTGTACTGTAGCAAAAGTACAAAAGGAAAAACAATTTATGAGTGGCAATTACTTAGATAGCAACAGCTATATTTTCTATTACCCTCTGGATTCTCTTATTCTTGTAAGTTATACAGCAGATAGACAAGCAATAGAATTAAAATGAATAAATCTTTTGTTGATCTTCAGGAAAAAAAAATAATGATTGTATCATTATGAAAATGGTGCTTCCTTTCAAAATGTCACACATAATTGTGCATAGCCAGACTCAAATGAACCAGTAAATGGATTGGCGTTAATAATTATATTGGATATGCATGCAGTTTCAAGTATTAACTAATAAAAATGATTGATAGTTTTTAGATAATTGCATTTAAGAATATGAAAGAACTTTTAACAAAATGTGACTTGTAGCTTTTTAGAGAAGTTAATTAAATACTTGTTAAACATAATAATTTATTATATCATTGTTTTTTTATGAAAAAAATAAAAAGGATAATCTGCATTTTTTTATAGTGATGGAGTGTCATAGGCCTGTAAACATAACTCTCAAGTCCTCATGATTTTTCCTGTGTCCTGTCCATACTATCAATCTGATTTCTAAAATTCTTTCTCAATTCTTATTTATTAAGCTAGGGTGGCAGTTTTGCCTCTACCTCTTATCAAAGGTTTGTTAGTTCAAATCTAAAATAAAATTACATAAAGTGAGGAAAAATAATAATAAAATTTAAAAACACTACAATTAGAAAGTGCATTCAAGGCTCCTGATCCTGAAGATTTTCTGGAGATTTTCAGAAGCTGATGATGCTTTGCATCTTGCAACAAACAAAATTATTAGTTTCAACTTGTTATGAGCTATTAAGTGTTCATCTTGGCTATGTCAGTTATTGAGGCAGTTATTACATTAAGTAATGTTTGGTTTCTCAGGGGCTATGGCACATTCCTTATAACACTGCCATAGTAAAGGTGGGGAGGTAATGGTCTTTGGTTAATAATTCACAATTCAGCTGAATATACAAAGATATAACCCCAGAATCTTTTTGGAAACCATATTGGCCTACTGATATATATCTATAAAAAGAGTCAGCAAGATAGCCTCTCCCACAAGAAACTAGAAAAGTAAGTATTCCTTATTAGCTTTGGTTTGTTAGGGATTTAAAATACCAAAACAGTAATCAATAGGAGATAACTCTTGGGAATTTTCCACATCAGCGTCTGATACTGTTTATCACAATTGAAAACTCTTTGGATTTCAGTTCAGTGATACAATTTACCTAAAACATGGAGAAGTCTTGACATGCTGTAACTCCCTAACGTGCAGTGTATCTAATACTGTACCTGGAGAAACAGGATGTGGCCCAGCAATCAATTATCCCCACCTATCCTTGTATTTGCAATGTTGCAAATACAAAAATTAGCAAAGAAACACACCGGTCAAGCGGCAGAATGAGGCAATCAGAAGTTTTGAAGCACTGGAATTTTCATTCATCTATCTTCACACTCTACTTTATGGTGCAGTTCATAATTATGTGATAATATTTTTACACAAGTTCATTCATCATTTCAAATAGAGAATGGAGTATGTTCTGTAAATGAGAAATTGAGCAAAAGACTTTCACTAAGCTGTCCTTGGTTCCTCATCTTTGGCACTACAGACTTACACAAGTGATAGGAACCAAGACTCAGTTTCCACTTAAAGAAGCATTTGAAGACCTGAAAGTCACCTCTAAGATCAGAGTCAGAACCAGCAAGGTATGGAATATTTGGAAAAAATGAAACAAGCTTTCAGAGTGTCTTCTTGACACAGTTCAATTCTGATAAGCAAAGTCAAGAGAGAAGGGGCAAGAATTTATGTGAGCATCTTAGCTACTTGCATAGAGGCTGGTTCTCTAATTTTGTATTTCAAAGAGCACTGCGTGATTTTAAGTGAGGAACAAGGAATACAAGCACTGAGCTGAAAATAACCTTGCTATAAATATCCTACAGGCCAAAACGTTAAGGCCAACAAGGAATATTTAAATACTTTAAGGTGTTTATATTTGAGGAATGTAGAGGTAGGTTTTAGTATTTTATTGCTCACATTCTTTAAATACTTTCTAATTAAAAAACAAGAGGAAAATAAAAATATTGTCTTTTCTCAAGGATGATAGACATGGTCCTTGCAACCCCCTTAGTAAGACAGTTGGTAATATGTTAGGTAATGAGGCACTTAGGTTTCAGTCCCTGCCCCAGAGAAGGTTTAGATTCTGTATAGGAAGAAATCTCTCCAGAAAAATATCAATGACAGAATTTAGGCAACAAAGCAGTCACTGCTGAAGATATCTGGCAGTGGAGCTGACTTCCAGAGGCAGCAAATAAGTCTGTATATTTGACTATCTTCAGGAAATTATTTTCTTTTTGCCTATTTTGGGCATAGCAGCACACAGGGGAAAAAGGGAACAGAACAGGGGAGATATTGTCTATAGTTTTTTTGCCTACATGCTCTTCTAAAGAAAAAAGAAATCTTTCTTTTCTCCTGGGCAAAATTATCATCCTTTAAAATAATATAACCATATATCTCAAATAAATGTCTGATTTACAGACCACATCTATATCAGCACCATAATTATTCTATTTTGGAAATAGTTGTCATGTAATCACATTAAATGCAACCAAAACAAAAACAAGCAAAAGAGCAAGAGCCATATGTACATATATAAAGTTTAAATATTTTAATTGTGTTTTTCTTCAGAGTTAGTTCTAAAGAGCACCTACACACGTTTTTGAGCATTTGACAATAACTATGCTCTTATCAGTAACAGTGCATACACATCACTGTTCAGAATACAGCAAACTTGCTGACCAATAGCAATGCTCAAATGCACACAACAGTTTTCCTCATCTTACCAAATAGAAAAAAAAAAAAGGAATTGTTCTAAGAAGGTTTCTACTTCTTACTCATCTCACCAATTGACAAGATTTAATTCTATTCCCAAGAAAAAATTAGACAAATAGATCTTGCAATATTTTTGTATGACCATCAAATTTAGATTATTCTGGAAAGGAAATGTAAAGAAGAAATTCCAGATTCTTAGGAAATACAGACATTTTTTTTTCAGTATTCTGTCTGTTCTACATTGTTATGTGACCTAGGTTAAATATCTAAAGTGGATTAGAAACTTTTAAAAAACCCCATTGCCACCTGCTGTCTTTTTCCTTTCTTAGAGAGACTCAGCTCTTTAGTTAATTCTGTAGTTTACACTTTGTCAAGCACATGACTAACATTACTATTTTTATTATCACACATATCCTTAATTTATAATAACTGATCAGAAATGTATGTTGCACAGGCTATGGATATTTTAACGGAGTAGTTATATTTCATCAGCCAACAACAAAGACATTGAAGTTAGGGTGAGTATTTCAAATGTGCAAACTCAGAAGACTCAAAACACTTCAAAAAGTTTAAATATTAGACATGTTCTCTCATTTGTATTTGTATGAATTGAGAAATCATGAGAGAGGGAAGCATTTATACAGCACTTAAAACAGCTGGACCTTTAATTATACATATGCATAATCTAAATTGATCTGATCAGCTACTTTTGTATATATTTTCAAAGGTCAGTGAGAATTGCACCTGTTTGATTATATTACTTCTTTACTGACAATTTGTCTACACAATTTACCTTACTGATTTTTGCTATTTACAGCCTAAAACCACTGATCCTTTTTTTTATCATGTGCTGGACAGAATATAAAAAAAAAAAAGAGTAAAATCTTTCTTTTAAGATAGCTTATATCTCAAGTAAGAATAATAATCTTTAGCAGAAATAGCTGTAGAGATTCTGTGAAGAGGTTATACCATATGGACTGAACGGAAATTTGTTACTCCTGCAACAAAGAACAATGACAAGAAAACAGATTTATCATTTTGAAGTAAAATCAAGGATGGCTCCGTGGAGAATTTTTTTTCAGTTAGCAGTGCATAATGAAAAGGATTTGCATTGTGCAAGAGCATAAAATATTTCTACAAATGTGAAGTGCAGATCTCTATAAAAGTTACCAAAAACTGGAGGTTAAAAATATGCATTCAAACTTTTAAGGCTTGAAACCACAAAAGGCGTGGCACATTAGTATTTGCCAGCCTTTAGAAATGAGTCATTATGTAGTCCTGTAATCACTTTACCTGAAGATGTCATTCATCAGTGTTGACACAACCACGTTTAAAGTAGACTTACCAATTTAAAATAGACTAACCAATATGCAGTTTTTGTGGTTGTTTTTTTTTTTTTTAAATTTTCTCACCTTGATAAAGCATAAAATGTTAGCATGACTCTGGAAAAGTTCAATTTCCACCTTGTATAATGTATTTGGCTCTGAAGTGACATATACTTGGCACTATTCTGCTTCATCAGTGTTAATCATATCTTCTTTCAGCTTATCTTCAAAGATTTCATCTGTCTTCTACATTCAATACTTCTGGTTTCAACGTAGTTTTTTATTTCCTTATCTATTTTTAAGTTCTTCATTGTTGGTTGTTTAATTTTTTTAACACTGTCAAACAGGATTTTAGGAGGTATCTCCCAAAAGATATCTAATCTATAGAATATGGAGTTTACCTTCAAAGCATATTAGATCACCCTGTACTTTTAGTTACAGAACATAAAAATGTAAAAGTAAAATGGCTAAATTATATTTTAATCGGGATTCCTGCTCCAAAGTCAAGAAAGTCCATCATTATTACCAGAAGTACAGGTAGCAAAGCAGTGAGGGAATCAGAAAGGTAATTTTTAGAGGATGCATACTTTGAAGTATTGCATAACATCCAGTAGAGTGTACACCAATTTAGATCTTGCCCAGGATTCTTTGGAACATATATGCCTTTAATTTTATGAAGTGATGTATGATAGTCAGTCATAAAGTACACAGAAATTCTGAAATGTCAATGTATACAGCACTTTGTAAACAAGAAACACAGCCAGGAAGTCTGATTTGTTTCTGGAAAAAATACCCAGGCTTATAAACTGAAAAGGGAGAGCTGCCATCTTCTGTCTGAATTGAAACTCTATGAAGAAAGAATATTTCTTTGTAAGTGCAACTCCATCAAATCCCAGATTTAAAGGTGACTAGTCCTTATGAAATTTAAGAAAATGAGATATAAGGACAGAAGGATATTTTCTTCACATTACAAAAATAACAAATGTAACCAGAAGACACACATATAATCAAATTTATATTTCAACAATATATTCCAAACAATGATTTGACATGAGTGTATATCAGAAATAAACGTTCCTTCCTTTTTTCCTGTTTCAAATATGCTTTTATGCTTACCACAGTTGTCCCAGGATATCCTACTTTTCAGGAAAATAAAGCTTATTTAGGAGTTGTCTACATATTTTGTATTGATTATAGGATTCAAATAAAATTAGATTTGAGCTAGATTTGAGCTACAAACATCTTGCTAATTTCCAGATAGAAAACCAAAATTTTTGTGTGCAGTAGGTATAGAGTGTACTTACTCTGCCCTCCTCATCAGTCAGTGAAGAAAGTGACACCTCCAGGAAACAATTCAAATCATTTAAGATATGAATCCACCAGAATATTTCAAATACTTCACCAATCTCAAATGTTTACAGAGATCACAAAAAAGGATGACATTTTCCAACTAGACCGTTAACAGAGGGACAATTTCAGCTGTGAGGCTTTCATTTCCCAAGAACTACTTCAAACTGGCTATACTTCACCCAAAACAATGTCAGCTTGTGATGTGAGTGCTGCAGCAAACATCACATACTGTAAATGACATGAAGATGTCCAACAGGTAGTTTATGAAGCTTAAGTGAAGCTCTTTCTTAATTATTCTGGAGAAAAAAAAAAAAAAAAACAAAAATTTGTTTTTACCTTAGGAAGGAGGGAGAGGCTGTGTTCATCCATTCATTTGTACACTGGCACACTGCTCTTCCAAGACAATGACAGTACATCAATAGTGCTGGCAGACACACTGATAGACCTTGTCAGCACAAGGCACAAGTCACATGGTGAACTTCAGTGGTAAGCTTAAAAGTGTAGAAAAACTTTTTTAAATTACCTAAATTGTATCATATGTAAGAGATTAAGAGTTTGTTTCACAATTGAACAACCTGCTCCGTGGCCACTTCATCCATACACTATCCTTCCATATTGGAAAGGTAGCCACCATTTTGCTGTGTTGTATTACAATCTACTTCTTTGTCAACCTAGCCATTAAAATAAAATTGTTATAGTGGCCAAGAATTGTTATAGTAGCCATATTTAAAATTTATGACATCGAAATAGAAGTAGTCAGTTTAGGTCAGGCCAAAAATTCATCTTGCCTAGTATCGTGTCATTGAAATAGATCTGTTGCTTGTTGAATGCCTGTTTAGTGCCAAGGGAAGGATGTAAGAGAGGGGATGACATACAAGATTCCAGAACATACACTTATCATTTTTCCTGTGAACTCAGTTCCTCGTGGAAAACACCTGCTTTGTCTTATGTTTACTCTTGAATAGTTTCTTGTACAAAATTCCTTTAGAAAATCATAGAAAGGACAAACCTGCTATATTTCAGTTCGTTAACAAAGATATGTGAATTGAAATCTGAATTCAGGACTACAATTTTCTTCTTTTAAAAGACAATCCAAACAAAACAACAACAACTACTACTACTACTACAACAATGACAACACAAAGAATCCAAATACCATGAACACGTAACTATCTGCTTCATGTTATTTATTCTTCTGAAAAACGAAGACTACACAGTCCATTTTGCATTACCTTCATCTAAACTGAAAGGAACAGGAAAGGTAAATCAAGGACAATAATGACAGAACATGATTTAAAGAAGTACTATGCTTAGTTCACTGTGATTTGTAGGATTTTAGTAATTATTCAGACAAATGGTAAGTACCTGCAAAGATGTCTGTAAATCCCCAAGGTTTCATCTATTTCACAAAGAAATGGTGTGTAGCCAACAGTTCCTAGTGTTCCAATTGTAAATCTTTGGGGTTAAAACTTGTTAGACAGGAATCTGGCAGGGCAAGTAATATTGTTTGACTTGTGTCAATGTTCCCACTTATTTCTATTTTTCATTCTTTTAAATAAAAACTTGATCAAGGGTTTAATCGTATCTTACAGCCTTGGCATGTAAAGGGTGATTAAATTATAGTCAGAGATGCTAATTTTGTGTGAGTTTGGAGGCATAAGAGAAAAGTATGAATTATCAGGTAATCAGGATTTAAGACTAAATCTGAAGGAAGGAAACAGAGCCCAAAAAAATCTTCAACACCTGAGCATACAAAGGGCAACATTTTCCTACTAAAAGACAGAGATTTTGAATCCTCTCAGTATGGGATTCTGAAATGCTGGTTGCCTTGGAGAAAGGTACATACCCCTAAATGGATAGGTTCACTTATTGATGCTGTATGAAATATGGTAACAATACCCATAACATCACCTTCATAATCCAATTTAGAAGAAAGAACCCAGTTCAGGGGGGTGATTTTTTCAAATGGAAAAAAATATTCCCTCTGATTATCTTCCTTGTGAGAAGTGCTCAGGTTTGCTCAACGTTGTTACTAAAATTCTTACAGGTGAAATTTCAAAGAATGTTGTAGAATAGTAATATTCATTGGAAGGCTGAAGAAAAGAAGACGTCCACTACACTTCAGTCATAATTATAGTCCTGATGTCTACTTTCTGACAGACAAAGGATTATGATTTTATTAACAACACCGGGCAGTAAAAAAGCTGGTTTTCAAAATATATATTTTACTCCCACAACCTTTTCCTGTTACGGAATCTGAGGGATCAGAATTATAGTGCAATCTACCCAACTGTGCACCATTTATACAACAATCATATTTTCTATTACATATAACTGCATTATGCTTCTTTATCCACAGGTCTGCAGGTATGTTCAGGATTTGGTAATTGACACTGGTCTTAGATGGATAACCCAGAATTTAAAAGACAATTTAATTTATATTCTGCTATGTTCTATTCAGACAAGTCATTATATCAGGTGAAGACTACTGACTATCATGAAAAATCCAGCCTCACACTGCCCAGACAAATAGAGATGTCATGATGAAAATGGAGTAATTAATGAACTACCATTTACATTAATAGCCCAATTTATATAGCATACCAGGCTAAGTTTATCGTGTTACTTCACTAATTCTCTGCTCTGATCTCATTTGGAAAAGGATTTTTTTTTTAATTTTGACAATTTTTTCCTGTCATCAGCTCTGTATGCAGCAAGTAGAAAAATGAGTAGTATCTGAATATAGGTGATAGACCCAAAGAGATTTCTTTTATAGAATTTCTCTTTACAATTACATGTGCTGTTGATATTTTTTCATCATCTTTTTATCCTTTACAAGATATTTTAGATGACGATAATTCCAGGAGCACTTATGCTGATTTCCACAGAGTCACACCTGGGATGGAACTGGCCCTTTGTGTTTTCCTCAATACTCAATTGTAACTTTAACTCTGAGGCATTTTCTGGATTAAAAGGGTCTTTTCTTGATCTCAAATCTCATCTAATCTTGTCTGTGACTCTTTTTCTTAGTTATGGGAAATGTAATCACATTCTACAGACTAATCACGTTCTCTGTGATACATACTCGTTACGTATTAAATCTATTAATATCATCATAATTTTGCATGCTATTGTAATTCCATTAACCACATAATGTGTCCTTACTTCTTTCTTTGTAACAAACAAAAAAAATTGGTATGTATGTGGATAATATTCAAATAGTTCAGCTTTGTCCACCTCTAATCTGTATTTGACCAAAAACATCATCCAACTTCTTTGAAAATAACCATGGAATTATTTCCCCAAAGGCCTATTTAAAAGGACCACAATGATCGGGATTACAAGATAAGCTATACTTTTGAACTAAAAATCAGAAACTTTTATCACAGTATTTCTATTTCTGCTGAAAATGAGCCGTTTTCACTACAATTTTATCTTTTTTGCCAAGTTCTTTCAAATCCAACCATATAGGATGAAATTCTAGTTCTATGAAGCAATGCTTTCTCAACCTTCTTTTTATTGTTTTATGTTGGCTTTGAACCCTTGCCAGCCATGTCTTTCCTGCTCTGTGAGCTCTTTTTCCATGTCTCTCAGAAGGTTCCAAAAGAAAAAGAAGAGAGCACTACATCAAGAGGAACCAAGGAAAACATAACTAAGCAGGGGACACATACAAAAGATCCCAGAGGAAAGCAGTGATCAGACAAATGTTCAGTAAGAATCCTTCCTCTACCGGATCAGTTGTATCATCAAGAGATATCCTGAGAAATCTCCCCAGAAAGGTGTTTCACTGGATATTCAGGTCTTCACTGTATTTTCTGAAATACTGTTTTGCCGCACATAAGATTTTTCACTTTTTATATATTTTATGATAGATATTGTGCCATCCGAAAGTACCAAACTACGTAAGTTATGTATTAATGCAAAATATAAGGAAAAAAGTCTTAGATCAAACCTACATTCTTTGAAGAATGAATGGTTATTTTGGAGGGCATGATCTGTGTCCCTTACACACTACTAAGTAAAAAGAGAAATAAGGTCTAAAGTAATGTCTAATTGGTTATTTATAATGGTCTCAGAGCCCATATTTTTATTATTTTGCAAAGATTGATGGGATATTTATAACCTCTTTTGCTGGAAGGCATGAATCTTTCCCATATACTACTTTACTTTCATGGCAAAGTCCATCATGTGGCTCGGTAATATTTTAGAACTTTGCAGGGAAAGAGAATTTTCTAGTTTGACCTTTCCATGAATCAGTATGAATTCCACAGGAAATTATAATTATCGAGGAAATATCACAGTAAGAAATCAGGAACCCCTTCTCTCCTGAAATGCAAGGAAGAACAAAAGATTTGGTTTACACCAGCAAGAATGCCATACTCTTCACCTCATAAAAAGTTATACTCTAATCATCAGAGAATACTACAATTTCTGAAACCTCGGGCAAAGGACTTTTGTTATATATATATTCTTCCTCTTGTATTTTTCATTATCACAACTATTTATGTTTAGTAATAGTTTAAATAAATGAAGACTGTTATTTAGCATCAAACAACTGATGAAAAACATCTTTTTAGTGACAAAATGTCATCTAATAGTGGGTTGGGTTGGGTTGTCAGAAGGTCAAGGAAAGTAACTATTTTTATCTATTTAGTACCTGTAGTCCACATCTGGCTTTATCTATTGTTGAGACCTTTGATTTAACACAGGTATTGACCAAATGAACATAATACAACAAATACACTGGAATGTGTAGAGACCTGGAGTACATTATATGTCAGCAAAAGTTGAGAAACCTGAATTTATCTAGGCTAAAATAGAAGAGGCTTAAGGAAGACCTAATTGCTCTGTTTAACTACATAACGGTGAGCTACAGAGGAGGTTGTGGCACACCCTTCACAGAGATGCATCATGAAGAAAAAGAGATCATGATCCTAAGTTGAAGCAAAAAAGTTTTCACTAAGTACAAGAAAAACAAGTTTCATTTTAAGAATGCTTAAGCACAAGAATCAAACAAGTTGCTGTGACGTGCTTTTTAATGTCCATCTAAAGCTCCAGGTCCTGAGCAACCTGATATAATTACAAAACCAGCACCACTTTGAGGAGGAGGTTGGACTAGAGGATCTACAAGGGTTCCTTCCAACCTAAAATATTCTATGCTTCCATGAAGTATGAGGATCAATATTCTGAACACCCCAAATGGCCATTTTGCTAGCGTTCTCATGAAAATACAGTCTTCCTTCAGCTATATTATCTAATAATTCAGTTTCACAACTCCCTAATTTTTTTCACAATGCACTTCTATACTGCAAAACCTTTTCAGTTCTAGACTGAAGCTTCTCTCCAGCATCATCAGTTAGTTTTGAAAATAGCATGATGATCTACAAAACACAGCATGAATTCTCCCTTGTTATTTTTATTAATTAGGTTCTCAATTATGCAGTTTATGCACAGTCCCACAGCTGAGAATGTGCTTCCTGGATCTCCATGCTTACAAGAGGTATTTGTATACCATTAGTTCTTAATCTGCATTTGCATTACACCTGCATCTTGAGGCTCTATGGTGCAAGACTGTCTGAACACATACCCTAGGGATCACCTATCCCATCCTTAGCAAGTTAAACTTTCTCTCATGGGAGAGAAGATAGGCAAAACTTATGAAAAGGGAAGTAGAACTCTACAAAGAGGAATATATGTCTGAAAGGTTTGCTAAAAGCCACAAGACATTTAAGCAGGTCACATTTTGGAGCCAAACAGATATTTATTGAGGATGTTGTCAGTGATTTAATCACAGGACCATTTCTTCCTTTCTTCTTCCCTTCTTCATGGCATACCAACTAGCTTCTTCAATAAAGGAGGTCACAGCTCTGCCTACCCTGCACTGGCTTACAGTAATAGGGATGATTGGTCTCTTTGGTTATTTCTGAAATAAATTCCAGCTACTGGAAAATGATGACAAATATCTTGTCATTGTTTGTTAATCACGAATGTGGCAAAATGGCTTCTTCCTTCAGAAGACACTTACCTATTTATACTCTTCCTTGAGATATTGTGAAAAATAGTGCTTTTAGGAGGTAGTTCATCACAACAATTTAAACCTCTACATTAGAATGAGATAAATGGAATCTTTCGTTACATACACTTCAGAAACAATCTAGTTAGAGTATCTAGCACAGAAACAGACTTTGCAGGTGGATCTCATGTTCACAGTTAGTGAATTACAAAGTTACTTACAGATCTACCAGCCTAATATTCATAGGAAGTGGCTGGCTACTTCAGACAAGGTGTATCTATTGGTCCTTGCTTCTGGGATCCAAACCTTCTCTTTACTGTTCCAGGTAGACTGCTCAGCCATTATTTATGTTGCCTGTTTATGTTACCTCCTTTAAGATAAAATATCCCAACACACTCAAAAATTTTTAACCATAAAATTCATTTAATATTAGGTCCATGGCATGGCACATCATGTTAACATTACGGTAATGACAACCCTCAGACAATGCAATCATTTCCATAGTGGCTTAAATCAAAATAATGGTTTCAAATCATTTAACAATTCATTTTTATGTATCTCTCATGCATTTTTCTTCAACTGATTATTTTTATTTATGTACTCATCATTTAAGTTACTATCACTGTATGAATGACACATAGCTGCTTGTGTTCCGTGTTATAAATGTTAGATGCAATTATTTCCATGTCACCCTCCTACAGTAACACAGGTTGTGTGGATTTTGTTACCTCAATGAATGGAAATCTTTGTCTATTTTTTGTCTTATTATGAAATAATCATTGCTTCAATGACACCAAGTAGGTTTTCTCATCTTTAGATCTACACGTTACTTTTCAATCCAAAATATTATTATCAAATTCAACCTAACAAAAATAACCACAAGAAGAAAAGTATCAGAATTACCTAACATTTGTAGGTGCTGCTGGAGATAAAAAATTACTGGTTATCTTTTAAAAACCTTTGTGCTCTCCTCATTTATGATGTTAATAATAATAATGTTCAGAACCATTTTAGGAATCTATGTCCAAAACCTTGATTCAAAACATTCCACAATAAAGCGTAAGACTCAACAGTAGTGTACAGGCCCACCAGTGGTCAAATCTCCATCAGTTATTCACCCCTTGATCACCTTTAAGGCATCTAACAAAAATGGATTCCAGGGACACCAAAAATGGAAAGGAAAGGGTTTAATACTCTTCTAGATACAGCACCATGTATGAAGCAGCAGTTTGTTCAGATAGCAATACTAGTACCCATGCACAGATTAGGCATTTTCCTACCTCTCTTACCTCCACAGCCCAATTCAGTAAATATTCTTCAAGACTTGTTTATTCAGAGGAATTCATGCACAGTAACAATAAAAGGACACAACCTTATGTTACAATAGCACAGTGACAGAAAAAGATGCGTGCAAAATATAGACACAGAATATTAATTTTTCTTTCTCTTTCCAGAAGAAAAAACAATTAAGACATTCAGGCATTTTTTTAGAGGTATTTTTTTTTTCCATTGGAAACAAATTCCGAACGGAAGTGTGTTTTCACTTTTCCTTTGTATGTTATTCCTAGTGAACAATATGGTTATGCCAGCAGAAGCTAGCATCTTATGGAAATTAGAATGGAGTCTGAGTAGGAAATTCATCAGATTTTACCCTCTTACCTAGTCCACATATCCCAACAGAATAGTTATAATCGTTGCCACCTAAAAACCTATTACCTGAAACTTCTGAAAACTTTTAAATTACAAAATAATTGAGGAAGAACTTTCAGAAGATCATCTAATCCTGGAACAGCAACGGCTATCTGCCACTTAAAGCAGAATTTGACAAGTACATGCCATTACCAGAAGAACTCTTGAGACTGTTGAATGTTAGAGTAACAGATAAGTTTAATTACTTAGGTAACGTGAAATAGAGGAGGGAAAAAGACCTTCATTGTCTGGAAGACAGCTTCATAACACACAGAATACAAACTCAAGCTTGAAAGGATGACCTCTTCCATCTACAGTTTATTGACAGCGTGGGATGGTTTGAGAATGGAGAAAAATAAAACTCAGGTCAAATAATATTTTGCTTCATACTGGGGAAGTCTGATGTCCAGAGAAAGAGAAGAGTTATATAAAGCAGAATTATAAAATTAGCAGATGAAAGATATATGAATCTGTCATTATTCTAAGAAAGGAGGAACTCAAACGAAACAGGTATTTACCCCACGGGATAAAAAAGAACAAAGCAAATCACTGCCAACTGTTAAAAGGACTGCTGAAGGGTTGCTGCAGCATGACCTTGCCCAAATTAGTCAGTCACAAAAGCATCCCCAAAGGAAAAAAATCTTATGAAAGGTAAATCTCATATGAAAAGCAGGAAATTAAACAGAATACAGGGAGCTGAGTGTTTTAGATGTTACAGGTTTGTCACAGATAAAGTATTCTAAAAGCATCATTCTTGCATTTTAATAATTTCTAATGTTCAAAGTCATGACATAACCAGAACCACTAGAAAGTGCTGTTGTTATGTTTCACAGAGGCTCACTGCAAGATCTTGGGTATCGGTAATGCCCAGGACTAGCGGTGTCCTCCAACCCTGCCCTGAGACAGCATTCAGCTGGGAGCCACTGAAATATCCTAACACATCCACTTCTCTCCCCATCCATTTTTCTTAAAAAATAAATATAGGTCTTCAGAAANAAAAAAAAAAAAAAAAAAAAAAAAAAAAAAAAAAAAAAAAAAAAGGGTTTTCTTTGTTAAACACTGCAGTTGCACAAAGTTTCAGCTTTGGATTGTTAGGGGACCAGGACCCTGCAATGATAAGACACTAGTGTTGGAAATATAAATTAAAATGTGGCATAGAAACAATAGATCTCTCTAAGATCACTTGGTCTCTGATGTAGTTGAAAGCTGGGTTAAAACTGGCACTCCTAAAAAGGGGGATGAAAACAGAAAGGTTTAAAAGGTAATGAATTATTTGGTTTCTGCAAGCCATGGCTACCCTGAGAAAAGAAGATAGAGGAAACTGCTGGTAACAGCTGGTCTTGAATCACTTAATGTTTATAGTATTTTGCAGTTAATTCAGGTAGATGAGGCTCAGGCAGAGTAGGCTAACTGCAGAGATTTAATACAGAGATTTGAGAAGTACTGCTCATTACATAAAAATGAAACACATCAGCAATGTATTTCTAAGGAGAGAGCACAAAAAACCTGAAAACATAGAAGTGCTCATGTGTGAAGACCTAATGTAGCAATCCAGGGATAAAGTGAATCCTTGATAATATTAGATCATGACTGGAATTTGGAACAAAGCAGCCTAAAGGAGAAATTAATGCAAGATTCAGATTTAACTCTTGATTAGTTATCAGAATTTGTCTAGCAAAGAGAGCTACAAAGACCAGACAAAGTCATGGTCTGCAGACGGTCCCCTGAGACTTGTAGACATGATAGAGAATCCAGAATACTGCAAGAAAGAGCACCTGAGGCAGAAATGCATTCAGAGGTCAAAGTATGAATCTACTGAAGCCAGAACATGATGTTTCACATGCTGGGGTAAACAGCTGGAGTCAGCTGAAACAACTGAGCCCCAGGACATGGCAAAACCAGAACTAATAGACTTACTGCTCTCTGACAGTCATCATCCTTGTTTCTCACAGGAAGCACTGTCCCCTCTCCTGCATTGTCCTAGGACTGCATGCAGGACATATCTAAGATTAAATCACACATTCCTACATAGTTGTAATTAGCGACTGGGTCATGGAGGTTTTAAATGTTGCATTATGCTACATTATATGTTAACTACTGAGCTACTGTTCTTAAGTTCAGCTAGAAACAAAGGAAAGAGAATATGTCTTTAAGTAACCCTGATACAAGCTATTTAAACTAGATGTAAATATAATCTAAATGTACAAAAGGTTAAGCAGCTACAGTTTACACACTGACAGATCCAGTTTTAACTGTCTAGCTCTGAGAGGTAATGCTTGACCCACATACTGGCCCTGTTCAGTTAAATTACTGCAGATGCAGATGACTAGGCTAAACTAGTACTCACAATCCGAGGAAAATTCTGTCTTGAAGATATTGCTCCAGACATCTTCACTTGTTGCTGAGACCAGTACTTTTTGGTTAAGCTAAGGTCGGTGAAGAAAGGTGGAACATAGGCACACACCAAGAGATAAGACAGCTACAGAGTGAGCATATCATTCTCACAAATATCAGCATCTGACAGTTAAGGGGTCCTTTGATCTGCAAAAGAGCTTGACAGATGCCAGATAAGTTGTGAAAGAACAGGCAACACACGCACTGGCAAAAATTCCTTTAGATAGTCCAGGAGGACTACGTCCATCCCTCATTTCAAAAGAAGAACACTTTTCTTAAGAAGTAATTTGGTGAAGGGTATCTTTGATGGTTGAAAAGGCTGTATCTTCAGAGCATGTGTTTTTTTTTTCCCACAACTGAGTTCTCTAAGTAGGCTTTAAAAGACATCATCAGAAAGTATCTTTGAAATGAAATAGGAACCTAAGTAAACTTAAACTTAGAAGTTTTAAAGACTTTTCTTCAAGTGTGTATGCTTTCTTGAAGCTTGAGATCTGTCAAAATTTATATGGTATGATGAGGAATATCATGTAGCAAATGAGGCATTGTCAAATGAGAAGTTAAAACAGATACAATATAAAGGCTTATATGAAACACACACGGTTATTTATAAACATTCTTAACCTGAATAAACTCACACAGTCAATGTTTGTCTCTGATATTATTGGTACACTTTGATATAAATTTAATGTTATTTGCCATGATCCTCAATTCATTTCTCAAGCCTGCTCTTTCACAGTATTATTTTGAGAAAGAAGCAGCATTTAAAAAAATATGATTGCTTAACCTTGATGCTCACTGACTTCTACAGAAGAGAAAGCCATTACCAGACTAGACTATATAAAAAAGTAAATATATCATCGTGTTTATACATACCAAATATACAGTGTATGAGGAAACTAAATTCTCTATGCAAAAGAGACATTCTGCTCAATAATTTCAAACTGAATGCTTTTCTATCTTTCATTTTGGAGAGCTTTTATCTTATTCACACTTTCCTACTTTGCTAGGGAATAATGAATGACTTCAAAAGGTTGTATTTTAGTTGAAAAGACTTTCATCTGGATTTTAATTAAACAAAAATAATAAAAGAAAGAAAAAAATTGAGAAAGGTGTAAAATATATAAGCAAAGTTACAACATCTCCTTCTGCCTCTAAGTGAACACTTGTTTTCCAGCATGGTGTAAGTGGCAGAAAGTATACAACATCACTTTTGTTACCTGTGAAAACTGTATAGAAATATACTTAACAACAGGTAATAGAAAAAGAATCATCAGCAGTTAGATTTGTTGGCTAGCACAAAGCAAAATAACACCTACTAGCTGTCTCAGTAGAGCAGATACAACATGCCAAATGCTAAGAAGCAGTCTTCCCCACAACAAATTTTTAGACAGTTGAATCCAAAAAGCTAAATCCAGTTTATAGTTTCTCCCAGCTTTGTTTTCATTATAAAAAGACCATTTTTACAGTGCCTCAGCCTGTCCTATAAATTATTCCTATAAACGCATACATGTGAGTAACTTGCTGTGAGTCATTCTCTCAGTAAAGCTCTATACATATGTACACAATTATTTGTGAGAACAGGTTACTGAACTGTATATAGTACACAAACATTATCCTCTGGTCACAGACAAAAACTGAGCACAAAATAGAGCCAGAATAACTTGTCATTCGAGAACAATAATGCTCCAAATCCATATACAATAAAATCCTCTTAATATTTTAAGCACTATGTCTGCTTACATATTTCAATATGCATTTGAAGTACTATGTATACAAAGCCCCTGAACACCTTTCAGATCCTAAGTAGCATAATACTGATCACAAGAGTGATTATTTACAGAACACCAGAGTTGGAAGTCAGCAATGGCTTACAGTGAATCATTCAAGGCCAATCCAAGATTTGAAAAGACAGTGGTGAAAAGTTAAGATGTTAAAAATTAACAACGGTCTGAAATATTATTTTAAAGCTAAAATTTCTAGGCTATTCATTCTCTTCAAAATACCTGAGCCTTAAAAAACAACGTTTTTTCAAATGAACTCTTCCCAATGAACCAGCTTGCCTTCTTTCTCAAATGTTTGCTGATTTATGGATTCTTTCAATGTAAGGATTTTTCTACTGTAAAAACAGAAGACCAAAACCTGACTAATGCTCTGAAGAGCTTTTGAATTAATCTAACTGTAGGACATAGTATAAAACAAATCATGTAGAATTTTCATCTGGCTGAACCACATGCAGACAACCACAAAAAAAAACATAACAGACACAGAATCCGAATGAGGGACATGAGAATGGTCAATGAAGAAAACTGTGCTTCTTGGAGAAGAAGCCAAAATATCATTACAATAAAGATGACACTGTAAGTCACAACAAATAGGACCAAATTACATGTAGCTCTGCAGATTTTCACACCGCATCTCCCACTGATTTAAAGAAATAACATTCTCAGGGTCAGAAGAACGTAACCAGGACATGACGTGGTCTGCTGAGTGCAAGTAGAAAAATATTGCAGACCTGTTGCGGTTAATTTTAACAGGTAATACCAGTAGTAGAGCTGTCTGGACTAGAAAAAAAATTACATGTAAAAGTCTGCAAAAATGTCTAGAGAATACAGGAACACATTTTTCAAAGCAATTAATGAAATATAGGCACTATATCCTGAAAGGATCTTCTAGAATGTTCTTTGAATGACAAGTCGTTGTACTCTTCGGCAATTATTCATTTAGTTAGAAATAACTAACAATTCATGAACATGAACAACTGATGTTGTTTGCGAATTGTCACTCTCTGCTAACTTCGTAGTACTAAAAACTTTACCGTAACAGCCGCCAATCACACCATTTGGTAGTTTCTAAACTGTGTCTCTCTAGATAAGTAATATTTGGGCTCAAATTCTCCTTTTCTACTGGTAACTTGCACAAGTCTCCACAAATCTAGACTTTGAGCACTTTATTAGCACTTTGGCTTCAAACTGAGTTACTGTCCTGAACTTCACCCCTGAAGTGCTGACGCGGCTGCCTGCTCCACTCCGATTTTGTACACCCGACCAGCTCTGCAGGCAGGCCGGCGCCGAGAGCGGGCTGTGTCCCAGACAGCAAGAACCGGGAATACAGCCAGGGCTGTGAACCCTTCCGGCTAACCTCGCCTCCAGGGAAAGGTGAAGGAGCCAGAGGAATCCTTTTGTGGGTCCAAAAGAGGTTTATTGAGGAAGAACAGAAATAGACGGAAGGAAACCAAAAAAAGCATAAAGACAGGTCTGACAACTTAAATAGCCCCCCCCCAGGGGCGGGTACAACACAGAAACCAACCGGGAGAACTCAGGGCCGTACAGTGGCAGGGATCTCGGGCACAGCACTCCAATGAGGGGAAACATGGGCGGTGCACAACCAACAACTTTCAATCACAGAACTGGAAACTTGTAACTGACAGGGAACATTCCAGAACAAGGGATGTGGCCAGGGAGGGATTGACAACTTGGGAGGCAGGGACTAGGGTGATTGGCAGGGAAGGATCGGGAAAAGGGGAGGGGCTTAGGCCAATGGCCAGGGGCAAAGGCGGGAAAGGGAGACTCGGAGCAGACCAACTGAGGGGTTTGACGTGGGCAGGAACCATTACCATACATGGGGGGAAATGGAGTCATGGTAAAGATAAATAACAAACCGCAACAAAGTGCCAAATAAAAATGAGAAGTTCTTTGCACTGTTTCCTCAAAATAAAACAAAAGTGTTCATACATTAGCCTTGGACCTAAATTTATGTCATTATCTGCCAGATAACTCTATACAATAGAATAACTTTATAATCACTGCTGTAATTAGTGATGGTCTCTTTTGTCTACTGCACTGTTCAATTAACACACAATGTACAGGAAACATTCCATTTTCATTTGTAAGACATGTAATTTTTATACTTGATTAAATTTTTGGGTAATATGGAAAAGAATCCTTTCTAATTTCTATGCTAAGGATTGTTTTTAGTGGAGAAGGATGTTCACTTTGTTTAAATAAACCCTTTTTTTGCATTTCCAGAAGAAAAATGTTGTGAAATAAAACAATAAATATATAAAGAGAGAAGAAAGTTCAAGAAACAAACTCAGTGATAGCATCATACTGATAGGTAGACAGTTTTGAAAAATTTTGAGTCTGCATCTAAAGATACATATTTATATTTATGATAAATGTATATCTGATTCACCCAGGGATACAGTCCTACCCAGGGAAATACCCTCTGAAGAGATACACACCTTCGGTTCACAGATTTTAGGCTATAATTCAATATATGTAATTCAATTTACTCAGTAATACACACTAATTCCATTTCCATATCCTGAGATAACAAACATTTTCTCCTACTCAAAGTGGAGTAGAATTGCTGAAGCTCTTTGTAACAGCAACGATTGTATTGTTTATTTGGCTGATAAATTTCCATTTATGGCTGAAGTGAAAAATGCTAGAAGAGGAAGTGTTTTTACATCAAGAAATGCATATATTTCAAAATATCCCTCATTTCACAAAATGCAATAAGAGATATTAGAAAGCAAGATGTGTAAATAAATTAATTAATCAGGGTCTTCTGCTTTTTATGAAGAGTTCAGTAGGTGTAGCATTCATTAAAGTTTGCAATTCTCAGCAGTTTTGAGATTTAAAAGAAGTCAAGTGATATTTTATAGAAACCATTACAGTACATACCTATAGGTTGTACTATAATATGTTGTGTTATATTTGTTATATATGCATACATATATATATGTTTGCTTTTTGTTTTATAACTGCATAATGCTTCTGTAGTATTACATATCTGAATTATTTTTCTGCTACAGTAATGATGTGCCTTTTTATTGTGATGTTCAATTTAAATATATGAGCATTTATGTAATCACTTGTATAAGTTCCTCCTGGGGTAATTATATAACATTAACAAGAGCATTCAAAATGGAAAAGGGTTATCTATTCTTATGAGGAAAAGTTAGCCTGCTGCAGGTAATATTTTGTAACATTGATATAGGTTAGAGGCATTCTGCTGCTTTAGAAGAAGGCATATCTCACTATTTGACCAATGACACAACCAACCCTGTTACATATCCTGTAAGACATTCAAAAACTTCTATTATAATTTTTTGTTATTGTGTCCCAAAGCCAAAAGAAGGAAGTCCTATGGCTTTTACTGGATTTAAAATAAAGTTAAAATCTGGAAATCTGTGACAGAAAGATTCATTGTTCCAACTGTTGAAAGGTAATTAGATTAGAATAACGAGCACATATTTCAGTTTGGTAATTACTGTACTTCCCTGAAAAAAATATTGTGCAAAGGTAATTGTACTGGAGATTTTCAAAGACATGCTTTTGTTTCACAGCTACTGTGTTTTACACATTGCAGTACTGATTATATCAATTAAAGTTAATACAAGGAGATTAAGGTATATTTTATATATTCCAACATCTGATCTATGAAGTGGTACACTTGGATCTTTCAACGGAAAGGTTGGAAAAATGCATATAATGTTCATTAGGACTATACTGTATGGATGCCAATTGTCCAAATAAGCCATGGATTTTGACTTGGGGACCCTACTGAGCCATTTTTATGAGTCTGATGTATAAGCAGCAGCACCCTCAGATGAGTGAGTACCTGTAGGCCCTGGACTTGCAGCCTCAAGATTTAAAATCTCACAGGCTTGACCAAACTGTAGAAGTTTCCTTTCTACTGCCTTCCACCATAACATCAAATAAGTAATGAAGATCTCAGTCAACCTATACAACCAAGGCTTTGAAAACCTGTCTGGAAAAATCTAAACTCTAGGCTTAAGATGCCTGGTTTTTGACTTGTGAGCGAAACGGACCATAAGCCACACTTATGATCAGGCTCAGGCTAAGGTGCAGTCTTATGTGTATAGTTGGGGACATGACAGTTATGAATTCCCAGGCCTGGATGATCACCTGAGCTGTTCCCAGTACTCTGATGTCTTGAAAACTCTACAGATCCCCTACTTTCAATATGCTACCTTTCACTGGCCTGAGAACCTTAAATTCTAATTTTCAAAGGACATGAAAAATAAGTGAGTGGAGAAATGGGACCTGTGGCAATATCTGAACAGGTGCATAATGTGGAGCCTAAGTAATCCATTGTCTTGCAACCCAAGGCACTCCAGTTACTGGGCTCAGATCAGCAGTAGTGTCCTTGCATTGTAGCCAACTCTGCTGATTAAATCCAGCTGAGGCTACAAGCAAGCTGTCACTTGTAAAACACCTGTTGGTCTGTTTGCTGTTATCCAAAACTAACAGCTTAGAAGCCCTAGGAGCAAAGAGCATTTAAGTATTGCTGACATTTGCCTTAGGATATTCTCTTTAGTTGTGTCAAATTCAGATTGCCTCTCTCTGTATGTACAAATTCAGGAACCATATTTTCTCTGCAATATGTTGAGGAGCTATTTAAGCTATAGTGAAAAGAGGAGATACTGTTCTAGGAATAGCTTCTGTCCCTGTTGTGGCTTGTTCCCTGTTAGATAAGGTTGTTTTCTCAGTTGATGCTGGATGTAAATGTAGATAAACAGAAAAAAAAATTATAAATGGTTTTGGACTTTTCACTAATCTGCTACTGATTTTGCAGTTATTTAGGAGTTTCAAAGTTTGCATCAAAATCAACAAGCATATCTTGTACTATCAAAAAGTTATTTTGGAATAGGAAGAAAAAAGTATAAAATTATTTTTGCTTTTTCTCTCAGTGCACATTATCCCTTGCTTAAGTACATGGTTAACAGCACTTAGTAAATACCTTTGCAAATTCCAGTAATCTTGTGAATTTTAACCCATTGTTTTCCAATGAATATTTTTTTATTTTAAATATTTTTTACTATTTATCTTTTTTTTTTTAATTTGAAATGTACATTTCATTCCCTCAGTCTATTTCAAGCAACCAGTTAGGAAACATGGATAATATATTGTAATTACAGTTAGTAATCCAGAGAAATATAGGTATCTTGACTGAACAGTGATATGATAAATTAATAGCTGTTTGAATAAATATGATAACCTGGATTTTCCTATTAGGTTAAGCATGCTGTAGTTTAGGTACCTATACCTATTTCCTTTTATAGCTGATGAGAGGAAAATAGTTGTTTAGCATACAGTACAACAGACCTGGTTTAGACATCTAACTCAAGAGAGCTCTTTGAACTTCTCCTTAGAAGTATTTATTTCTCCTGGATGATTCACTATATATTGTACATTTCTGCATGTAATCAATTGAATTTCACTGCCAGGAATTCCTCAAGCAGTGTCTCCAAAGCAAAGTAGCCATTAACTGCAAGGCAGACATCCCCAGAGTGGTCACCATTTTCCCAAGTAGTACAGTAGCATGCAATTTGCCCATAATTTTCTCAGCATCAAGCTAATGGTCAGGTGAAACAGATATGATTAGGCTAAGAGTATTTTGTTCACTGAGAATTTTAGAACTTTGTAATAACTTGGTTTTGGTTTCAGCCACCCCAAATGTAGTCTCTCTATATATATTTACATGGCACAACTGGCAAACATTTTAACCTGCCAGACAAGAACCCAGCAGGCTGGGATTTTTTTTCCTTATACATTTCTATTTCTGCCTCCATGCATCTTGAAACCAGTTTAATATGATACAGAGGGCATCCTGTTACATTAACTCTATATAAAAGTCTTTAGGGAAGAAGGAGAGATGTGAGTCTTTCTCCTTCCAGCTCAAAAACCCCCTCTCTGTGGGTTATAAATTTATAAATATCTGTCAGACAATCTCACCAAATTAGGCAATTGTAGCACTTTTTCATTGCTACCAGGGAGAATCTTGTTTCATTCTTTGAAGAGGACATGTAAGTAAGCAACTTATGTTCTAGGCGGGGATCATATGTGACTGGAGGCATCTTCCAATGAGCTTTCCGTCAGCCAGCAAACTTCAGAGATGGTCAGATTGTTAGAGATACACCTGCCATCACTGATTCCTATGCTTATATCAAGGTATCTCCTCAGGCAGCCCAGAGGTTTCCTGGATTCTATGCTGAGTTGCTCAGCTCACTCTAGATCCTGTGAGGGAAGAATACATATATCTAACCCTAAACTCTGAATCCCACTTTGTCCCAAGGAAGACAAGCTAAAGTGGAAATTTATCAAGTCCTTATTTTTGATCTAGCTCATTCTTTTTCTTTCTATGGCTCAATACACTGTAAATTATTCCCTCCAACAGCCTCATCAGAAGATTGTCATTTGCAACAGTGGCTGAGCCATGTAAACACTTGGTTTCATCATGTGAGAATATCTGGCTGATTTGGCAATCCAGTCAGAAACTGCCTCTATTCTTGTTTAGTCAGGTCTTAAAATTGTATAATACAGTGAATATCCATTGAAGACTTTGTAAGGAGGGAAATGGAATTCAGGGTTTTAGAATTGCCAAATGTTACCAGCTATGTTTAGTGCACCAACAAAAGTCAGACAGCTGGGCCAAAAGACAGCAGTTAGAAGTAGATGAGGAGGATAGAATTTTTCTTTAGATTTTTGGTAGAAGATGTGAAAGACTGCAGAAGTAAATAAATAATAAAAGTGTAGAGTATAGATAAAATTCAGAAAGTACTATTCTTAAGGAAACTGCTACAGGTAGTGGAAGAGGTATTCCAGAGGGAAGTGTATTTGCATTAAATGAATAAAACTGCTTTTTTACCTCAAAAGAAACTCTGGAAAGAAAAGGGTAGCCATTTGAGTTGAGGTAACAGTGTGATTTGGTATTTAACAAGTATTTTTGGTGACCTCAGAAATTAAAGGTCAGGAGCTAGATCCTGAATTCCAGAAGGATGCTCAATAGAGCATCACAGATATATCCATACTATATAGGGAGTAAAAATAATGGCAGCAACAATTTTTATGAAATTTCTCTTATATCAACCTGACTTTCAACACTTCTGGGGGTTGGACATCTACAACTTCTCTGAGAGACCTGTTCTAGTATTTCACCACCTTCATCATAAAATATTGCTTTCTTCCATCCACTCTGAATCTCCTCTCTTTCAGTTGAAACCATTGACAACTGCCCTGTCACTACAGGTCCTGATAAAACCGTTTCTCTCCAACTTTATTGTAAGGCCCTTTAAGTACCAGAAGGGGCTGGAAAGTCTCCCTGGACCCTGCTCTTGTCCAGGCTGAACAACCCTAACTCTTGCAGCATGTCTTCACAGAAGAGGTGTTCAAGCCCACTATCATTTTCATGCTCCCTCTCTCGACTGATTGCAAGAGACATATATTTTTCCTGTGCTGAGGACCCCTGAGCTGGAAGCAATGCTCCAGTTAGGCTCTCATGAACATGGAGTTAAAAAGGCAGAATCACCTACTGGTCACTCTTTTGATGCAAGCCAAAATATGTTTGGCTTTCTGGGCTCAAAGAAGGCATGGCCAACTCATGGACAGCTTTTCATCCACCAGTATCTCCATGTCCTTTTCTTCAGGGCTGCTTTCCATATATGCATCCCGTCCTCTCTACTGGTACTGGAGATTGCCAGCCCAGCTGCAGGACCTTGCACCTGGCCTTGTTGACTTTCATGAGCTTCTCAGGGGCCCACTTGTCAACCTGCAAAGGTCTCTCTGGATGCCATCCCTGTACCTAGCAAACCCACATTTAGATCTAACCTTTCTTATAGGTATAAAAAAAATCATATGGTCAATATTAAAACATTTAACGTGCTTACAGGAATAAAAAGAAACAAACCTAGATGTTCTTCATTGCTAAATCTGTGTCCTCATTTGAACTTCAAAAAAAGAATTTATGCTTTACTAGTAGTAGTTGCTATGCCCCCATAATCCCCCAAACATCAACCAGTCATTCAATCCAGTAACTTCTATCAGATATTTAATAAAATGAAAATAATTCTTCAGAATGAGAACAGATGTAAACCAAAGAAAAACATTTAAAACTGATTTTTGGCAGAACATGAGATTTAGGACTGAATATATTGAAAGAGGGGGAAGTGAAACAGAGCACCTTGTGCTTTTTACATTTCGAGTAGATGAATTTCATTGACAACTCAACCCAGAAATAAAGTAAGTTTCATCTACCTAAAATAGATCCATGTCCCTCTGATCTTAGACACAAACAAAATAGTATGAACACAACATGAAAATAAATGTATCATTTTGATTTTTCAAACAAGAAAAAAAAATTAAAATTAGCAAATCTAAATATTTTCAGCAATTTTTTTTATTTTTCTTTTATTTCAGCAAAAATTCTTGAGCTACCTATGGTTTATATGTGACATGAATTTATGACATTTTGGGGAAAATTTGTGTGTTAATAAAACAGTGATGGATCATCAGAGTAGGAATAACATCAACTAAGGGAAGAAAGCTTTTATACTACACCTAGACAATATTCTTGGCAAAAACATAGAATTACCTTCTAGTTTTAAAATTTATCTGCTATTTTTAATTTGATATATTTAATTTAGTTGGATTTTTATAAAAAGAAGGAAATTACAGGCATATGTAACTCTAATGCTTTGCAAATGTGCTAAAGGGCACAAAATGGCACTATATATGCTGCTTTCAGTATTTCCAACCCATACAAATTTGCCATGCAGTATGTTGACCTATCCAGATGATCCTCAATCCTGAAATAATTCTGAGCAGACTTGAATAAGAATGGAAAAGAGTCCATGTAAATCATTTTTATTCCCAGTCTCACCATTTTTCTTTTTTATAATGTCCCATTCAGACTGAGGTCACACATCCTCAGAAATTACTGCAGCATGATTGCAGGTTATATTAGCTAATTTCTATCTTAATTCATAACTCATCATGTTGTGGGTTTTATTAGGGTAACTCTATAGAATTCTGATTAAAGAGAGCCTGTGAAATCATAGAATCCTTATCTTTCTTCTGCTTTACAATAGAGTCCAGAAGTAACCAGTGGTATTTATTCACATGGTGTGTGAAGCAGTCTGGAGAGACAGAGAGTCCTCTGTCATCTTTGATAGGTTATGTGCTCCAAATTGAATATCAAACAGCCTGTTGGCATCATCAATCATGAAAAAGGGTATCTTTTCTCCTCTATTTGGAGCCTTAATTTCTTTTGAATAAAAAAAGAAAAAAGAAGTCATCTTAGTATCCCTCCCTAGAAATTCTGTCTTTAAGCTCATAAGTCTGTATAGAGTAAGCAGAGAGGATTTTGCTACTTTGAGAAAAAGGTGAATTCTTTGGCCTTGAAACATTACTTGTATTTTTGCTTTTTTTCTTTCCTTTTTCTTGTTAGTCTGCAGAGAGAATAGTATCACTTTGTGAAGACACTACAAAAGAAATAATTCCATGAGTCATCTTGTCATCTACAAGGAGAAGGATTCGCAGATGTTTTAGCTGCAGGTCAGAGTGTCTTTTTTGAAACCCCTAATCTACTAAACACAAAAGTACCTCTATATGCATCTCTTCAACATCAACATCAGTTAATCTTGAAACTTTTATGCTTTTAAAATGATTTCCCAGATACTTAGTTTTAAAGGAAAGTGACATACATGGTTACAACTACTTTTACATTAGTGCAATTTTCCTTGAAGGCATCAGTGATTGAAAGTGACCCATAGTATCTAGTACCATTGTTTCTTAAAATACTCATGACTCTTATACTTCTATATTTGTTTGGTTTTTTTTTAAAGGAACAGATGCAGTACTATTTAAATTTATTGGTTTAAGCAAACTCTCTTATATTGTATGTTTTTCAGCTTTTCCACATGAGCATTCATATGTGTTTTCAACAAAAAAATGTCAAAATTAAACTTATTTTTCATATGTAGAAGAGGTCTTAAATTGGGTAGAAAGGGGAATACTTTATTTAGTAATGAAGTCATATCCTGTCTGTTCTAATGAACCCTGGTCTATAGGCAAGATTTGTACAGAGATGTTGTGAATCAAGGATTTCCTGGATGGGCAAGTTTTTCTGGGAGATATGAACTGATACGTGCCTCCCAAATATGGATGACCACTCTCTCTTTTTTGACAAGGGTGTTTTGGGGTTTTTTTTTTAATGAATCTCTTCATCTTACTGTTCATATGAAGCTTTTGCTACAAATCCAGAAGTTTTACTAGGTTTTACTTTCTAATACTACATGCAACCTGTACTGTAGTTTCACCACAGTGCCCAGAATTTGTGAGCCATAGTTTTACAAGAGAAGGCATAAATACTTACTTTGTAAACTTCTCTCCATCTCCAAATTTGGAAAGAGGGAAAGACAGAAATCCTTAGCTTTCCCCTAGGGAACAAGTGAACAGCCTCCTGCTCCAGCAATACTAACCACGACAGAGAAGTTGACAGTGTCATCCTAGTTTTTATCAAGCCCCAGCTTCACTGTTTCAATTCCTCCCAGTGCAAATAGCCAGAAAAGGATTATTTACACTCACACTCCTCACAAAATAGCAGGTTTATTCACTGGAGTAAGAATCCATAAATGTATTCCAGGTGCCTTGTACTCTGCATTACACGTCACTGCCATTAGAACAAATAGAAACAAGGACAACTTATACAAACAAGATGAAGATTTATGGTATGTGGATAAAAAGACAGATCTTTTCATTTTTACCGTGGTACCAAAGAACACTTTGAGTTCTCAGAATGTTTAATACACAAGTAAAAGAAAAGTAAATCCATCTGGATCTCTCCCAAATTTTTATATTAGAGCAGGAGAGGAGTTATATAGTTAAGGAGTTATAAACTCCTTATAAAGGAGTTCACAAACTCTTTCACTTGTTCTCTGTGCTGTAAGACACCTTTCTTCTCAGTCAGTCTAGGACTCAGGCCAGGTCATAGAAATTACCTGCATAGCAAAATAGCCCTACAAGAAGATCAAGCTGGGAAACACTG
Organism: Toxostoma redivivum; assembly: GCA_013397375.1. Lineage (NCBI taxonomy): Eukaryota > Metazoa > Chordata > Aves > Passeriformes > Mimidae > Toxostoma > Toxostoma redivivum. The sequence goes on along the minus strand of VXBI01002217.1, from coordinate 404,609 downwards.
AAGCAGGGTATAGGAAAAATTTCCATAGGTATTACTACTTAAGAACATGATGTTGCAACTTAAGAAATCCCAAAACTTCTTCCAATCAAGTCCTCAAAGTAAAAAACAGGTGTATAATTGTATATCTTCAAGACCAACTTGAAGAACACTAGACTGAAGCAACTCTATTTTTGTCTACAATCATTGGGAATATGGCCAGATAGAGAGCTTGTATTAATATCAAAACAGATTCCAGCTTTTCAAGATAGATGAAAAAAATCCTTCCTTAGAAAATACAGATGTGATATGTAAATACAGAAAGTACTGATGTAATTTTCAGTTTTCCTGAGGGTTCCTATGATACAGGCTCATGTATTTATCATGTATATCTCTTAGCTAGAGATGGCAGCATTTGGTCTTTTTACTTGTCAGACTTTTGCCTCACTGTTAAAACAAAAAATCAAATTAAGAAACCACCTTTCATCAACTTTGACTCCTTTATCATGCAGGTCCGTATCCACTGATTTGAGGACTTTGTTTACGCAGAGATTGAAAGTAAAACTGCAATATCTTAGTTTAAGACTGAGTAAATGTGGTTTTTTAGTCTATTTACCTTACAGTTATTTTATCTAATTTTTCCTTCCTTTCCCTTAGAACTGATACTTTCGTGTCATTCTTAAAAGACTTCTACAACTCCTAGATAATTTAAAAATGCAAGATTTTTTTTCCAAAATTCTTAGTTTTTTTCCGTGTTATGTACTTCACAGACGTCTTACTGAGGGTCAACTTCTTTCTGCTTTGGTACACAAATAATTGCATTATCACTTTGTTATCAGGCAAAGGAGAAGCTAACAGTTGAAAGTTTAGGGTCAAGTGAAATCTGTCTGTGGCTTTATGGGTAATTAGGTTAGGTTACAAGAGTCAAGTGAATATTCATTGGTTACAGGATGAATACCCCGCATGTAGTAGTAATTTGCATTTCCCCATGCTTACAAGCCTAATTCATGACTAGTATTGACATAGCAGTCATATTAAAAGCATTATTTCCTTCCAGACAAAGGAATAATTGATTTGTAATAATCCTTAAAGTATACCATCAAAACTTTCTAATTTTCCTCTAGAAATCTGATAAAATTAATGCTACTTTCTGCCTCTGTTATTGCTGACGTTTCTCTACAGTTTTTAAAGTGAACTTACATGAAATAGTGGAAATTATAATAATTGACATAATTTCATTAAGTAAGATCATTCCATTTTGTACAGAGTCTGATTGACGTACTAATGTCAGCAACATTTATATCTCAGCAGTGGGTTATAAGAATTTTAAAAGCCTGAAAAGGATTGCCCAGAACATTACCTAGTATATAACTGGAGTTTTGATACATATTTTCTATCAAATAATTAATTACATTTACTTAGCATCAGACATTCCTCTTCACTTTCAGCCATTATAGTTTTTACCAAGTGCTTACCCAGATTTCACTAGTACAGCACCTCTGTTACGTTGCAAAATTTTACTCCTATATATATATTTTTTAGTTGAAAGAATTAGACAAGGAACAACCAAACAGCATAGGGATGGCTACATAAAACTGATTTGTGATGATTGCATATGTGAAAGAATCTTCCATTCTCAGGAGCTAAAAGTAGATTCATCAGCATCTGTAGCAGTTGCTGACTTGTGCAGACTTTCATCTTTACGTTCCAGTAATTTCTATAGGCTCTCTAACTCTTCACATGTCCCAAGCCAAGGTAGTTAGTAAAGAGTTTTGAGTACTGAATAGAGAGGTAGAGGCTCTTTCTGTTTTTCTTACCAATCCATAAAATAGGATCAAAAAGTCAATAAAGCCAGACATCTCTCCATTGCTTTGGGGAAGAAAAAAATACAGCAGGTACTTTTGGTTCTTATTTTTAATAACTGAAATTTCTAATTTAGATATTATAACACTAAGTAAATAGCAAACTATTTCTAGATGCAAATGAAGAGAGAGTCACTATACACATGCAGTTTGAAAATTTTAATGCACTGAAATCAATGATGATTGTCATTGAATTGAGTCATTGAATTTCATGAGACCATAATTTTGTCAATTACATTTTGCCATCAGTTTAACAGCAACAGATTAATCAAAATTCATTAAATATGCAGGTCAAATTTCTTCAGAGATTTTGTTATTATCTACTTTTTTTTTTAAAGTTATCACATCTCACTTTAAGACATGGGTGTATATCTGCATTTATTTTGTTCCAGTACCCTTATATTTATCTTTTCAGAATTATATTGTCAACAGCATTAATTCCAGCACAAATATTTTTGAGAAAAGGAGCTGGGGCTTTCTTAATCTGGAGGAAGATTAGGGCCAGAAGAGTTCACTCAGTCACTTTGTTTCCATCTCCAAAAAGATCCATATGTCAGAAGTTATTTGACATAGAAAAACAAAAGATTGAGAAGGAAAGTTATTTTTTAAATTTTGGGCATCTTAGAATACGAAAAAAAGATGTTCTTTCACTGAGGAAAATAGGTATTTGCAAAATACATGGTTCACACACTCTGGAGGAAGATGTTAACTATATATCCCACTGGAATTTGGAATATAATTCATGTTAGAAAATACCTATGATTTGGGCAACATACCTGATTATGGACTGATTGTGTGCCCATTTGGCCTGTATCTAGACTAAAAAGTTAAAAATAAAGCACCTTGGCAATAGACATAACAAATTTCAGCAATTTGGCATCCACCAGTTCCTTGCAAAATACTCAAGAAAGCCATAATATCTATTTTTTTTTCTTTTCCATCAAAGGGAAATAACCCAGATCCTTTGCAAAACTGACTGTAAATTTTCTCATGTAGAGGTAGTGAGGACATTAAGCTACCTTATAGGTTAATTCATTGGCTTCTTTATCAATTTAAAGATTTTTCATTGTCTCATAAGACAATTTATCTCTCCAATGTTTTCATTGTACTCTGTTTTGAGTTACCAAAAAACCAGGTAATACACTGCACAACTTGCTGGCCAGATGTACAGCTCAATTAACAAATTTTGCATACTGAACATGCATATCAGTTCATGTAAATACCCATCACTATAGGATCTAAGTACCCCAAAAGTAATTATTTATTCTCTGAAGTTATCAACCCAATCTATAGTAGTAATACTGCCACTGTTATACTGATATACAGTACACAGAGAGAAATTTCACAGAAAACCCATTCTGTGCTGGAGTGGACAAAACAAAAGACATTTTGATGAACATTTTTCTTTTGCCCTCAACTTTATTTTCTTTCTGTTCCCCAAACACAGCCTGGAACAGGATGAGAAGGGTAGACAGTTTTTGGTATCTGAACCAAGCTTTTCAAGAGTCCTTATTAAGAGGATGGCTTCTTCTAAACCGTGCACTTTCCATGCAGGAGCCCAGAAAACCAGTGTAGAAACCCTGTAGGAGAGGAAGCTACTCAGCATCTACTCAGACTTCCTACTGGGGTTAATAACTCAAGACAGCATGTGCAGCTGTTGCGAGAAAACTACACAGCTTGGATAGATAGTGAGGCATGAGAAATCTGGTATTGCCAAAGAAAGTGAAAGGCCTAGAGCGTGTTATTCCCCTTATGGCCAACTAGAACATTTTAAGGGGAAAAAAATATTTAGAACTCATTTAAAATTATTTCTTAAAAGCAATATTTGACCTTTCTCAAGCTTTTATATCATATCTGATTTTGAAAAGTTTTTTCCTCAAATCTTATTTCAATTTTAACTGGTGAAATACAGAGGAACTTCTTTCAGTTTACATCAGTGTAACTGATAGCAGCATCAGACCCACTGTCTCCATTGTAAGCAAGTCATGAATGGCCATCCTTCATGGTCATATAAAATGATACAGAGGTCTCTTGGCACAATCATTACTTTTTCCATTTTCTGTAGACAAACAAACTCATAAAACAGAACTGACAGATGTTATAACCCAAGAAAATGAAAGAGAAAAAACCCACAACACAGAAGAACTAAAGAAATTCTAAATAAAGTAAGACTGTGACAACCTTCTGGAATACACCTACTTGTATTTCAGGATTTGTAAAACATAACAAGTATATAAAAGTTGCTGCAATTGCTGTCCTTGCTAGATCAGGGAGCAGCAGAAAGATCCCAAAACACTAGATTGGGATGTTCAATAAAGTTTCTTTCTATTTGTAGTACAATAGGTCTGTATAAATCATTTTAATTAGCTCACTTTTTTTATATTTTTTTAAAAGTCTGATTTTGATTTTTGAAATAGCTTAGTATGTGCTTTAGTTACACTCAACATCCAAAATAAAAATGTATACTTTTCCACATACTGTATTGAGAACATATCGTGATATAAATTAACAATTGATAAATAATTAAAATTAATAATTTCAAGTAACTAAAGTTCTCAGACACTGAAAGCTTCATTCTTTGTTTAAACTATGATCTGAAATTCAGCCTCAGTCACATCAGACTGTAGTTGGAAACTTCTGAAGTTTCAACACTCAGGCTGAAGCCAACTTCAAGTTAGTGGGGGAAAAAAAAAAAGCATTTCTTTGAACATATTCCTTTTCACATATATATGCACAGGCTTAAGATTTACCAGATTCTCTGATTTGAGAATGGTTTCAAATGCAGCAATTTCAAGGATCTCACTTAATAGGTACCATGGCTCAGGCTGCAATTGAAAGTGTTGTTTTCAACATTGCTGGGTGTTTTAGGAATACAGAAATTAATAATGGATTGAACTGAATAAAACACAAACAGCATCTAAAAATCCTCACACTGACAAAGAGTTCTTTCCTACTTTTTCCCTATCCTGGGGCACCTGGAACAAAGGCAGACAAATGTAATGCATATTACCACCAATGAAGTAGTGCTTCATAACAGCATCAAACCTTGTCAGTAAAGCTGAAAGCTGGGTTTCGGTAGTTTAAACTGGGTTTTGTTCCAAGCTCTGCAGTTTTACAATTTTCTGACTTCGGACTTCCTCAGATTCCAACATCAAATCTGATGTTTTTAAAGGGAAATGTGTACATACATAAACAAATCAATTTTTATTTGCCTTTGTTTGTGGACATCTATCTTTACCAGTCATTCTGTCTACTTAGCTGTTTATTTGAGTAGTGATAGTAATTGGAAACCAATGTCATAGAACTATAACTGCAAATACAGAATTAACCAAGCAAGCTGTCTTGGTCCTTTTACAGCTGCTCATTGAAGCATAAAGCAGACATAAAGGCCTTCCAAGTAAAATGAACGCAGAACTATTGTAAGGTTCAATTAATGGTTTTTACGTGGCTTAGGACACTGAATAAAATGAAGATAAGCACAGGAGAAATGGTGCATACGTGTTTATATGTGTTTCAAATCGGCCTCTATAGCTTTTAGGCTTTACGTGTTCTGGATGCCTTGCACTAGTTGAGTAACACAAAGGAGCAATAAAACTGACTTAACCAGCCAGTTAAGATACATTAACGGGTACTTTGCATCCTTGTAGTGGATGCCTTGGGTCATCAGATTAATTCAAAGCAGTTGGAGTAAAGGAGGGACGGCAACCTTTGAAGTAGGTGAGATCCCTTAGAGCTTGATCCCCAGCCAATTGACATTAGTAGCAGGATTCCCATTTGTCTTAAACTGCTGATCATAATTAGTCTAACTTAATGAATTGCATCAGCCATTTCCCCTGTACTCTAGTTCTGACCTGAAAAACTGTTTGTTAGCCCTTTTTTCTAAATAACAACCAGGGACTTCAATGTTGCTTAAAACACACAGAATTAGCTACAGTGATTTTTTAAGGTGAATAGAAAACTATGGTTGTGCTGTAGATAGCATTTCTGTAATAAAATTATGAGCCATATTTTTGGTGCTTTCAATTCCTGAGCAATTCTCTATTACTGATGATACATCTTGAATGATTTGGGTGTTGTGGTAGTTTCAATGATTAATGCCTAATCTCTTCACTCTAGTTTATGTTCTTTCTTATTCCCTCTCTGTCTTGTGGCTGCAACAACGTCCTGTGCACAGGCCTGCCAAAAGCTTGGTGAAGCTGACTCTGCTTTTCTCTCCTTTTCCTCTTGCCAATTGCTAGAATCCAGAAAGTTTTTTCAGAATAGCATAAATATTGTAAGAGATAAGCAAACAGAAATTATGAGACACTTATTCTGGTCAAGTTTCCATAATCTTCAAAAATCCCAATGGTGGTTTGTGCTAGGGATTTTTATTGGTAATACCCAGGCTCTAAAACCTCATGTCTAACATGTTTCTCTCACACACATCACCTTAATTCCCCTCAGCCTTTTCACTTTCTCCCTGCTGTTTTGATATCACATTTGTCTGCACTGAAATTGAAGCAGCCAAGCATGGTTTTCTATAGCATTTGTTAATACAGTTATACCAGTTATTATCTTTAAAATTTCATTAAGAAGCTAAATCCAATCTTTGTAATATTACCAATTTGAAGGGGGTTTTATATATAAAATTAAAGATATAAGATACTGTAAGTGTAGGTAAATACTACAGAAAAGCCAGATTACTGACTGGCAGTGTTAGCTTTTAAAAAACAGTGAGGTTTTGGTTTCATTCTGGACAGTTGCTCATCTGTCACTCAAAAATCTTGTTATACATGAATCTGATGTCAGATCAATATCTGACAAAGCTTTTGACTGTCAGGACAAATTGTTAGACATGGATGTAATGCCACATCCATGTATAACAAGGCTCATGTAGAACAGCTGCTAGTGATAGAATCCTGTCATTCATACATTATCAAAAGAGTTAGAGTGGCTCCCTGAGATCTCATGTTAAGTAGTTAAGTAACTACATCACAGCCTGAATTTAATCTGTAAATCATGAGAAAAACTCCATAAAGTTACAGGTTCAATTAAAGAAGACAAGAATCCATAATTGTTTGTGCTTTTTGATTCACAATTAGAAAAATATTGTGAGGGTTTCTTCACTCCTATGGTCTCTTCAGTATAGTAATGCTCATGTTTTACTTTCCTCCTATCAAAGATATGAAAATGTGTGGGACTCATGTTAGTGTGCTTAACCAATGAGACATTCCACAAATTACACTGACAGCTGATAGAATAGGAAGGGTAGTAGCACGAATTGAAAGGAGGAGAAAAAGAATGCATGTACATCATACACACAAATCCAAAGTAAGATCACCCAGAAAACATATATTAAACATGTTTAAAGTTCATCAGCTGTACAAAAACATTGTTATGCCAGATTTATTTGTAATACTAATTTATTTTCTAGATTTGCCCTAATGGCACAAAATTGGTGGACTGATTTCTACAAAGATAGCAGAGTTCTCAGAATTATCTTATAGTAATGTCCACAGCATATTAGGATGGATGCAAAAGAGTTCAAAATCTTCACAGTCTGCACAGAAATGCAAATGTTTCATATGAAAAGCATTGGGAAGTGCTGGAAGAAGCACAACACTTTAAAAAGGCATTCATGGTGAAAAGAGAAGCTGAGCTATGTAGAAACAGGCACACCTAAATCTGTAGGACAAAAGTAGTGAAGGAGTCTGATAGAATGATTTAATTTGCCTAAATATAGGTTATTTTGTATTATCTGAGTTACTCTAATGTACCTGAGATCTAAGTGTGGAGTTGAGAGCCAGAACACAGGAGAATCCCATACCTTTCTGATGCAATATCTGGAGATTAGGAGGAGTACCCTATATATCTAGGATGGCTCTAGATTATTCTAGAGAGTCAGGTGAATCACACCCTGGCTCTGCTTTCATTTCTTCACCTGAGACATTTCTACTCTACCTATTACCATGGCAACTTACCAAGGACTATTCATTTCTCTGAACACAGACCATAAAGGGCTAATATCAAGTACAGACTAAGTCTAAGCTGCTGATACTTGCATCATACTATTAATATTCAAAACCTACAGTGACACTGTATTCAAGATAGATGCTTTCCTAGTATGTGTGCCTCCCACATATACACAACCCTTTTCTATCCTTAGGTATTGTAGCTGTAAATCTGTTAGCCTTAAATTAGGTATCTTTAAGTCTATAAGCAAGGCAGGACTAGTTATTTCATGTTACAGGTATTTTGAAAAACCTACATAGAACTAATCTCTTGTGCTGGTGAGTGACTTCTTGGACCAAAAAAAAAGGAAAGGGGGAAATCCTTCCAAGTTCACAGCAATGCTGCAAACAGATTTGGAAAATAAATGCTTTGCCCAAGCAGTATTGGGAAGCATCTTTAAGTGGATAAATATTACTTCTAGTGCTAGAAATAAAACAATTCTTTAAATGTAATACCTTTTTTCCTATAAAGGGTAGTTTGACCTTACACCTCCCCATATTTTACGTCTTTGTACTTGGTTCAACACTAGATCTCATTTGTGCTTCATTGCATTTAGAAAACAACTGACAACACAGTGTTTCCTGGCACCAAGAGTTTTAATCAAAACTGAATTGGAATACAGTCTCTTTTTGGTAAACAGGATCAGTTTATTTTCTGGACAACCCTTGAAAAAATACTGATACAATCAAACTTATGAAGTCCTTCACTTTGCAAACATATCTATGGAAGACCTACACCAAAACTATTTCAGAAGGGATTACTTGATCCATGGACATTTGATGACTGAACATTATGACAGGACTGGAGGAACACTAGACAGTGAAAATGCTGTGATTCCATAAAGATAAAACACCAAGACATGTCAAGCCCTTCCTTTGTGGCATTCAGTATCAAGCCCAGATGCATTTGTTCTTGGATCTCTTTCTTTAAAAAACAGAAGGGCAACGAGTTAACCTGGTAAACACAGCTTCACTTGAGAGACCTGAATTTCTTAGCTGTATTGCTTTACAGTAGTAGCATGCTCTCAACTTTGCTTTAGTTGCATTTCTGAATACTATACAGTTTAACACATTTATTTTATTATTCTACTAAATTGTGGATGATGCATTGACAAACCTGTTTTCAGTTACCATACCTTGTACTTCTGTTTGCTGACAGTATGTTCTATTTTAGTAGCTGGTTATGAATTGCCTTAAGTCATCTGAACTGCATGATCCAAAGATGTTCATATTTCTTTCCTTCCCTGATGGAAAAGAACTACTTTCCTTTCACAGTCTTTTTTAAAAAATTATAATTAGTCTAGAGTCTTGCCTCTACACTCATTCATCATCCTCTCCTATTAGTCTTATCACTCTGTAGGGCTGGAGAGAATTGGCTAGTAAAATCACCAGTAACTCAAGTTTCAAATAAGGCTATCAAAACAGATAGGCTTACATGCCAACTCCTTGGACAAAGTGTAATTGTAAAGAACAGGCCAAAGTGGTAATGAGAGGAAAAATTTCCACCTTTGGTACTCCTGCTGTGCTTATGCCATTTTTCCATACTTCTACAGGCAATTTTCTGTAGCTCATCAAGTAGAAGGCAAAAGCAATGCTAAGAAATTTCAATTAATCTTTTAATTAATGCTATTGTTGTCCTCTCTTGGTTATTATACTAAATATTCATATCACAATGTTTTGAAGTCAGCATTTTTATCCAGGTTTAGGAATGGTATTCTCCAGTTTACTGCTCCTGCTAAAACCACACTTCCACACCCTCAATTCCCCTTCCTTCCCCACCCACTTATGGGTGGCAGGAGAACTGAAAGCACAAAAGGAAAAGATCAGAGGTGGACATGAGAACAATTTGCTGGAGAGAAGAAAATTAACAGGAGCAACAATGATATTAAAAACAGAATTGTACAAAAAAAGAGTGATTCACATGCAAAAATTCTCACTGAAGAGCCCATGACCCGACTGTGGCCATGCCATGCCCAACCACTTCCTCTGGCTCCATACCGGTGCCATGCTTACTCAACTAGAAGGATCCCTTTTCCCTGCAAGAGAGCCCCTTTTCCCCATCCCCAGCAACAACATGTGATGGTATAGAATAACCTCTGGGCTGCAGCCTTGCCCCATTCCAAATACTGCAAAAATCAACCCTTTTCTGGCCAGAACCAGGACATTTGTGGTTACACTCCTAAGCTGTGATATATGAAACTGATGGTTTTTAGGAGCCTCGTCTGCAAATAAATTGTTACTGCCCCTTTTTTTTTTTCTCTCTTAAGTGTTATTCTGTTGCCATGATCAAAGTTTTTTATGCTGTAAAAGTACATGGTAGTAGGAGTGGGGAGGTTAGAAATTTTTTGTCTCTCATCTGGTAGTTAAGAAAATACAAGAAGCAGCTTTTTGTGAATTAAGGGTGCATTAAAACAACAGAAGCTCTATTAATGAATGTGATGAAAATTATAGAATCATAGGTATTTTCCAACAAGCTATTACTGAGTTAAGGTACCGTTTTGCACAGTTTTAGGAAGTCAGCTTTCATATCACAAAAAAACCTCAGATCTTTTAAACTTTAGCAACTAAATCTAATATGAATTCCTATTTTTTAGTTGTTTGATTATGAGTAAATAAGAATCTAAAGCTGTTCTTGAAGGCTGAAGGAATAGCCATGGTTGCAGAAAATGAATATGTTGGCTTATCCAGCATGGTCAGAGTCTATATCTTCCAAAGAGCCACAAAAGATTCAGGAAATGGATTTTATTTACATTTTACCGCCAAATTTTTAGATATCTGTAGCCATATTCAGAAAAAGGGACTGGAACTACTAAAAATATGCAGAATTTAAATGGTTAAATCTCAGTGAGATTTTCATTAGAAGTAAAGAGAATTGTCATTTCCAAAGTGTGTCTCTTCTGAGCAAATGCAGATAAACTAAGATAAATGCACCTTAAAACTAATTCTCTCCATTGACTACAGAGATCCTAAGCAAACTGGCCAAGGTGAGGTGATACCACAATTCACTGAAAACTAAATCTCCACAGGATCATAAGAAATGTTAGAATTAAGTGCTTAAGGTTGTAGTGCATGCTAAGAGAAAGATTGATCTCAAAGTTATGCTGATCAAGACAACAACCATTTACAAACAAGTCATGTTTGAGCACCTGCCCTTTTGAGGGATACAAAAACCTCCTTCTAATAACCTTTATTAGACTTGGGTTATACTTTCCTTCAAGCTATAGACTTCAGGATGTTTTCCAGACTCTAACAAACATTTCTACTTTCACAATAACTCATCCTCAGCAGATTCATTCAGAGATTTCCCATATACAAAATTGGAAATCTTTAATGGAGTGGAAATACAATCTTGAGGAGGTCTAGAACTCATGTTTCTTGCTCAGTGGTGACTGCCCCAGAAATCTGCCTGATATGCAGAAATTAGGCAGAAGTAAGAAGTTGCTCCACTGCCAGCTTTGTTTTGAGAAACTGGGCAACTGTGATGTCTTTGTATGCAAGACTTGTTTGTCCAGAAGACCCATTGCAGGAAGTTAGCAAGTTTAGGTATCTTCTTTAACAAAAAGAATGTATAACAGTAGGCCTCAGAAAGAAGCTAAACATGTAGTTCCATCTAACAATGTACCTCTGTATGCATGGAAACCACAGGTTAGCTCACATAGGTCATACTATGTTAGCCAACTAAATGAGGCCAGAACTGTTGTCTGATACTGGGCCCAGCCAGCACAGGAATACTAGATAATATTCTTACTCTCCTGAAAGAGGATGCTTGGCTCCAGTCTTACTTTTGTGAAAGGTACCCAGCCTCTCTTAACTCCTAAACAAGCCTGGGAGTTGTATGAGAATGTGATAATTTAATATAATTGAGGTACCATTGATTTAAAACAACAATGATTAAATATTGCTAAGTAATTTAAACAAATGTATTGTGCTCAGCTTCTGTTATCAACACAGCAAAAAGGAAATTTTTGTTGTAAAATGAAGAAACATGGGGTTTTGTGTTCAATTGTTCCTAAAAGCTGTTTTATGAGTTGTTCTTTTGCATTTAAAAGTGGACTGTTTGAATCACTTTCCTGGACAGAAAACTGTTTCTTCTATCATTTGGAAAAGGTGTTCAGGTTTCACCAGTAAACCTAGATTTTTTAAATCGTTTGACTCAGCCCCAAAGGGGATATTAAGGCACACTTATCAGGCAGAATGACACTGAAGAATATCCAAGAAGGACTTGTTAAAAGATGTTTATGAGCTTGAGATATACTGAAAGTCAATTGTTCTTAGATTGCTAAGTCATTCAATTTGGCAATAGAACAGAAAAGTGGATTTTATCCCCACACCTCTTTGAGGAAGAGAATGTAGAAAAATGAAGATCAGTGGATGTAGATGAAGATGAATGAAACTATGAGATTAGAAGGTTTAGTATTATGCTAGAGTCTATCTATGAAGTATAGAGAACCTTAATTAGCAAGTCATCTGAAGCAGCCCATAAAGCACAGTTTTATAGGAGTATGCAATGGCTGGGCTATTATTTATTATTCCCTATTCTCTGTATCTCTCATTTACTTAAGATGGCAAACTCTTTGGAACTGACATTGTCTTTAGGCAAACCTATGAGGAACATGACCAAAATATTTTCATACATGAGCTCTCTAAGACAATGAAATGGCATTGATATGATTAAATATTAATGACAGAAGACTTTTTGTTTAAAGTAATCTGAATACATGTTTTTATTTTACATCTCCCATCCATAATTTCCTGGGAGGCTTTCTGACACATGAAAAAAAAAATTTTAGTTCCCAGTTATATGTCAGTTAAATTTACTGTCATTTACACCCCAAAAAAATGGATTATCATGGCTGGTGTTACTTCAAAGCCTCTTTATGCCAGGAGAGATATCTAGGATATTTTTTACCATGCAGAATTCTCAGTATCCATCTGTGAAGGATCTCCAAGAATCTGAGATATCATCCCTCAAAAACTGAAGAATTTGTGATAAGCTAGGTACTTCAAAAATACATAAATGGTTCAGGAGGTCTTTTCAGACCCCAAGTACAAAAAAATAACAATAACCTCAAATATCTTTGTTTCTTCTTTCAGCCTTAGGCTGAGTATTTTAAGGAACATTGTACAAACATTGCACTGAATTTTATCTGAAAAACTGTGTGAAGATAAATATAAGCAGATTTCTTTTATTCATATGAAATACAGTGTATAAAGTAAATCCTTATCAGAGTTATGTAAAACCTTGGAGAAAGTATGACAATACCATCCTTCTTCCCTTATCTTCAGTGCTGTAAACATTTTTCAGAAATAATATTACACATCTGACATGGGGAATAGCAACATATCCAAGTGAAATTCATCCAAATCTACTCCATGAGGCTCTCATAGGAGCTTTAATGACCTCCACTTATACAAACGGGCTACTTAATGCAGAAGAAATTATTGCTAGGCTGAATGAAAAGAAGCCTTTGACAGGCACAGTCATTCACAAGATTTACCAAATTACTAATAGCAATCACCTTGGTATCTGCTTTCCTCTGTGAATTACTGATTTTGCTGGAGACAGAACAAATTAGCAGGTTATGAGGAAAGAAAGTCAAGCTCTGAAAAATAAATTAGATTAGTCCTAATATCCTGCTGGGCTCCAGTCTTGTCTGTTTTTCTTGTGTAACAAAGAACTGTTGGCATCAACAGACTTGACATCAAGTGTCTTCTTGAGTATTTTCTCCTTACCTTTTTTCTCTTCAAATAATCTTTATCAATAAGGTCCGAGCCATGTGTCGAGTAACTTCATTGAATGCAAGAAGAAAATAAAATAGAGAAGAACATAAAGAGGAGCATGCCTTCCAAAGAAATGTACTTCTTTAATACTTTATTTCAAACTGCATTTGGACATATAGTGGCCCATTAAGAGGCATGAGAAGCAAATGAAGGATGAGGGAGAGAATGAGAAAGAGAGGAGAGCTGAATCAATGAAGAAGGTAAGAAAGAAAGGAAAGAAGGGAGGAAGGGAAAGAAAAAGAAACACAAAAAAAGGAAGAAAAAAAAAACAAAGAAAAAAGAAAATAACAAGGAGGAAAAAAATAGAGAGAGGAAACTAGAGAGAAAAAAAGGAGAAAAAGAACAGGCAGATTTAGCACAAAATGATAGTGCAACTATAATGGCCCCAAGCAGGCAAGATTTTTTATCAAGTTGAAAAAATTTGCAGTTAAACATGGAAAATTCAAATTAAATATTTAATGAAAAGAATATTACTTTGCTGACTTAAACAAACTAGACAGCATCGCTAAAAATCAAAGCCTCATTGCCTACTTATGCTTTGTCATTGCCTTAAGACTACCCACAGAGAGTACCAATGAACTGAGGTTTCACAGGTTTCACCCTAACTGTGAATTTTCATACTTTGGTAGTTGAAGGCCAGCCAGTAGAGTTCTTTTGATGTTGCTTTCTAGGTGAATCTTTCTAAAGCCAAAGAATTTTAATGGAAAGTATAATTCTATTTCTGCAGTAGAAAACAAAATGTTATAGATAGCACAGCAGCTTCTTAAGCAGGACCAAAACACATGGAAAGCAGTCAGTTCTATGATCCACATACACCTGTCAAAACTGCTGAAGTAGGATAGATAACCCAGGGAACACCGAGTATTTCCCAGAGTATGGAAAATCAGTAGGCTACCAACAAGGCTAAAAAAAAAGGGCTTTTTGTGTGTGTGTGTGTGTCTCTTGCAATACTAACAGTAACTTCAGGGAGAAAAATAATAAACTGAATCTAAAGATTTATTAGATTCCACTCAGCTGGATATTTAACCTGAGGCAACTTGTTGGTGGTGTGTTTTGAGCGAGGCTATGACTAGACATAAGAGTTTGGTTTGTCCTATAATATCCCCTTTCTGATACACTTTTTATTTTTTTTTAGAACAACTCTCTTGACATGTGAAGCTAGCAGCTTTTATTCCAGACAGCATTAATTCCTGCCATATCCCATACCAGTGAGACTGAAGACACTGCTCTGTGTTCAGAGAGCATCTAGCATAACTAAGATCAGTCTCATCAGAGACTAGGAATTTTTCTGTTCAAATAGTAAATGTGGAAGCAACAAGTCAACATGCTGAAAGATATTAACTCCTTAAGTACTTAGATACATAGAAACCTACAGGAAATAATCACAAGAAAAGTGGCTTTAATAGGAAATATTTGTATTTCCAGAAACTGTATCCAGAATCTTTGTGATTAATTGAATGTGAGAGACCTTACTCTCCATTCATTTTCTCATTCCTTTTTCTTGAATTTAATTAACCTAAATTTAAAGGGATTTTAAACTATGCTCTTGTATCTGTTCTCTGCATCCTACTCTTGGCCTTTTAAATACAGCTTTATACTTTTTACTCCCAAAAAATGAGTTGGTATGGACAGTCTTCTTACCGGTTTTAATGAGAGGAATTAAATGGAAAGGCATTTGAAAGGAAATTGAAATTATTTTAATATTGAAATGGTTACCAAAAATAAATGTTCAATAACTACAGTTTAAAGCAATTAGGAGAAGAGGTAAGTATACCATGCAATTTCAATGCACCTATTTATTTAGATTAAAAGTATGCATTTTTTAAATATTTCTTCCTTTAAAAAAAAAAAACAAAACCAAAACCAAAAAAAAAAAAGCCTCCCTTACTGGAAATGCTGAATAGGCAACTGTAAAAAACATGGGATTGTTGGTTGTATCCATTTTAGTAACAAAAACTGTCAGTGCATTAGATCAATTGCCTTCAGATAATTTTATTCTTTAACTCTAAGCAGCCTCCTGTCTATGCTGACTCTCCCAGTCACTGTTCAGGCAAAGAAAAGGAACAACTCATGTCAATAGTGGTTTTCTTTGTGATATGGATAGGATCTCTGTTTTGCTTTCTGGATCTAATTAGCCTAAGCAGTGCCTTGTCATCCAGCCCCTCCTTTACTTATGAAGAGGCAATAAATGTTCCAGCATTGCCAAAAGCGGACACTGGTCCCCAACTCTCCTGTCATCTTCACTACACAAATGTTAAGTCATCCAGTCACCACTTACCAAATCATCTAGTTCCCTTTGGAGCAGGACTGGGATGGGATCTGAGAGACTTCCAGGAACATCTTCCTGAAGCTTTGAATTCCTCCCCCGCAAAGAGTCATCTGTCACTAAGCCAGAAGGTTTATACCCTCAAATAATCTCATCTTTCATGTGCCGTATGATAAGGTATGCATAACTTGCATCAGTTTCATGACATAAAAACACATTCTCCAAGCTAAAGCACTGCCACTATGCCTCCTACTCACCTGTGCACACACACATACACAAGAAATTTTTATTTGAGGTTCAAATAAGCCAAGGAGCAAGTGCTTCAGACAAAGGGCACATCATTCTGCTCAGGAAAAGGTGAGGTGTGAGCTAAGTGGATGCATCACTGAGCACCATTTGGTAGAGGAGTAGGGAATCACTCCATGAGACTAATGGATTGAATATTTTCATTGTAGGCCATGTCCCCTCTCGAGCTCCCTGCTGTCACAGTGGGCAAGGCTTCCTGGCAGCAGGTGGACTTATGCCCCCTTTTTTCTGAGAATAATTCTTAGTTTATCAAAGCAATCTAAAAATTTTATGTCAGATGGAAACTAGTCTAATTCACTACTAGTCGAAATTCAAACCACAGTCCTACCATTAATTGCTAAGTGATAAGTTTCAAGAATAAACAAATTCATGAAACTGATATTAATTTATCTTTTTTTCAGTAAGCAGAGAGTTGGATCAGTGTTGGATATTTTTAAAATACTATCAGTAAGATTATGACCCATTATCAAAGTTTTGAGAATTGAACTTCTCACAGCTTTCTTAATAGAGAGCAGAATGTGATATGATATGATCTATTCCATCACCAGCTGCCTTATTGAGACAACAAGTAGTTTCCTTTAAAAGAACTAAGGAACCCTGGCATTTAATGAATTTGTGTCTTGATTTCCTTTTAAATGTTTAGCTTCTAGTACAGCTATAGGGCCTAAACCTGATCTTTGTCAGTCTTATCAGACTTCTTCACTAGAGAAACTTTGATCAAAAAGTGGAATTTTTTATGCTTAATAATGCACAATCTTTGATTAACTAGTTCCCCCTAGATTTTGACAGTTACAGTGTCTCTCTCCTTGGGCTAAATGTATTTTTAGGGAAGATGGAATCTTGTATTGCTTTCATCAGGAGAAGCCTAATTAGACACTCTTTCCTGAATTCAGTTGTTTGTTCAAAAGTTGCCTTTTTTCTTCTAAAATCTGCTCAAAACAGGCCAAGAGACTCAAGGATTTAGAACAAAATGGATACTACCCTCTTCGTTCCTCCCCTTTCCTTCATGCAAAAAAGATTGGTCTCACAAGGTTCCGTTAGGAAATACAGAAAAAAAAATATTCTCATTCTTCTCTATCTCAAGAATCTGAGAAAGAGTGCTTAAGATTTTCAAGAAAAAGTAAGTATAGATAGCATTTATAGACTGTGTTAGACACCTCAGAAAATAGTAAATGTCTTAACCATGATATCCAACCATGTCTTGCCCTTGTATGTGTTTGTATGACTCTTCCTACATCTCCTTGGGTGCACTATACTAAACACTAAAGGTGTTATCAAACTATATCACACATCAACTCTGTGAAGTACTATTGCAGACTTAGGCAGAGAGGTAAGACACAGCACAGAACACTTTTCCTCGTCCTTCAAGTTCCTGATAGCCGCACATTTCTTCCGTCTTTCTTGAATTATTCTGATCAACATCACTATGTGATTTGAAATCTTTAGGACTGGGGCCAGGCTTAGGGCAATGAGGTTGCCATAAACTTGAAAAAACTAATGACAGATGTAGGCAGTCATATTATAGTGCTGGGTGTTAAGACTGAGAACTGAGCATAATGTGATAAGCATTCATATTCTGATTAGAAACTGTCTACAAGTTAAGTATAAATGTGGCTTTACATTGCATAGATGCGTTTAATTTGTGTTTATACTTTCTACATTCAGTATTGATGTCTAACTGTAGCCAGACTGTTCAAGGGACATCCAACCACTACTGCCATGCACCATCTGTGTTCTGCATCCCTTTTTTGAGTTCTGCATTATCACAGTTATCCCACCAGCAGCATGGGTGTGAGCTAGGTTGCAAAAAGACTGATCTTGTCTGTATGAGTTGCTGTCACACTAGTGATCACATCCTGTAATCTTATTATCTTCACCATGTCAGCAATGACTCCATACTGAGACAAAGCTCAGAACTGTTGCACTGGCTCTCTTCTAAGTACAAGCCCTCCCTTGCCTACAGAAATAGCAGGAAGGAGGGATTATAGCTCACAAAATTCCATTTTTGCTAACAGAAAAAGGATTAAAATTATGCTTATTAATGTAACAAACCTCAATATTCTTTCTTACAACTTCAGTCACTGAAAAATTAAATTAATGTGAAATTAAATAAATATAATCAAAATGAGGACTATTTTTTTAGTGTTAAAAACAAACATAGACTCTTATTCAAACATCAATCCTTTGAGTCTACTACCTGTAGGATTTTTCTTATTAGAGAAAAAGGGTTAATGTTGATACAAAGCAAGCAGCGGGAAACATGATAATGTACATTGCCACATGTTGTCTTCTAATAAAATTTAAAAGACAAAATAGGCACCTTATACTGAAATGAACAAAACAGAAAAAAAAATTATTCTATAAATACATAGATCAGAAAATAATGCCCAAGAATAGTGTAGCCCTCTAATAAATAAGAAGGAAGAAATGGTGACATATATGGAGAATGCTGAGGTACTCATCCAGTTCTTTGCCTCAGTCTGCACTGGCAGTCCGGCTTCCCACATCTCTCAATTTCCTGAAACTCCAGGTGGGCACTGGGAGAGGAAATTCCCACCCACTCTCAGCAAAGAGCAGATTTGAGAGAAACTGATTAAACTGAACAAGCACAGGTCTATAGGGCCTGATGACACACATCCCTGGCTGGCTGATGTAGTTGCTGTACTCTATCATATTTGAAAAGTCATAGTGGCCAGATGAAGCTATTAACTTGAAAAATTGAAACATCTCTCTGTTTTAAAAAAGGGGAGAAAGGAAGATGTGGGGAACTACAAACTGGTGAGCTTCACCAGTGTGCCTGGGAAGATCATGGAGCAGATCCCTATGGAAACAAGGTACAAGACGATGATCCAAGAAAGCCAGAGTGGCTTTGCTAAGGGAAAATTGTGCCTGACCAAGTAGATGGCCTTTTACAACAGAGCGACAAGGGAAGATCAACTGATGCCATCCACATAGACTTCTTTAAAGCCTTCAACACAGTCACAAACAGGGGTAGAATATTAAGAGGATAAGAAATTGCATGGATGGATGCATCCAGACAGTTGTGGTCAATGCCTCTATGTCCAGATAGAGGCAGATGATGAGTGGTGTCCCTCAGGGTTCTGTCTTCAGACTGGTGCTCTTCAGCATCTTCATCAACAACACACAGTGGGATCCAGTGCACCCTCAGCAGGTTTGCAGATGACACCAAGCTGAGCAGTGCAGTTGACAGAACCAAAGAAAAGGATGCTATCCAGGGGGAACTGGATAAGAAGGACGCCCATGGGGATCTCATGAGGTTTGACAAGTGCATGTGGGTCAGAGCAACCCTAGGCATGAGTACAGACTGAGAAGTCATTGATAGCAGTCCTGCAGGGAAGGACTTAAGCATTCTTGTGGATGAAAAGCTGGACATGAGCCAACAGTGTGCATTTGCAGCCCAGAGAACATGAGACCATGGCCAGCAGGATGAGGGAGGCAATTTTGCTCCTCTACTCTGAGACAGCAGACTCTCATGAGACCCCATCTGGAGTATTCTTTCCAGATCTGGCATCCTTGGCACAAGAAAAATGTGAACCTATTAAACTGGGTTCAGAGGAGGGCCACAAAGATGATCAGAGGATGTCTTCTGTGCAGACACACTGGGAGAGCTGGGGTTGTGCAGCCTGGAGAAGGCTCAGGAGAGACTTCATTGAGACCTTTTGGTACTCAAAAGGAGTTTATAGAAAAGAGGGAGGGCATCTTTTTTACAAGAGCATGAAGTTATATAACAAGGTAAAAAAATTCAAACTTAGACAAGAGATTTAGATGTTAAGAAGAAATTCTCCACTGTGAGGGTGATGTGCCACTGGAACAGGTTGCTCAGAGAATTTGGGGATGGCCCATCCCTAGAAGTGTTTAGAGACATGCTGGATGGAATTATGGTGCTGTTCCAGGAGAAGGTGTCCCTGCCTATAACAGGAGGGTTGGGGTAGCTGACCTTTAAGATCCCTTCCTGCCCAAACCATTTTATGAATCTATGAAAACCATGACCTGTAAGCACAGAAAACTTACTGGTTTAAACAACATGAGAAGTGTATATTCAAATCAAATCCATTTTCTGCAGTGTCAGTGAACAAGAAAGGATCTGGAGAACATCCCTGTCTGCTCATAATTTGAATTTTGGAATACTTGCTTTGGTCACGCTATTTAAAACCAAGTAGACAGATGGAAGCAAAAGACAAAACACAGATGAAAGAGACAGTCACAGTAACTCCTCTACATAAAAGATTTTTAAAAAATGAGAGACTGGTTAGCTACCTTTTTTGGTTGAGTACACACTGGTATTTTTGCCTTTCCACAAGTCCACAGATTGCTTGTGGTAAGGAAATTAATTTTATGCTCTGATTATTGAAGCTGTTCTACAAAGAGGGAGGAACAGACTTCAGCCTATTATTAGTGCACCAAGCTGGAAGGAGAGTTATGGGTTTTAGTCCTTGCTGCCTGAACTGGAGATGAATTTTAACCTATGCGTATTTAATGCAGAAGGCACAACTGCAGCTGGTGCTGGGATTTGTAGCATTCACACTGAGAGTATGAAATCTCAAAAAAAAAAATCCTTAATTATAAGAAGGCTTCTGAATCACAGGGAGACTCCATCAAGGATTAAGTTCTGTTCTCCCTTAAGTGCCATTTAACTGGGTGAAGACAAACAAAGAAAGAGTATAAAAACTATAAGCAGCCACCCAATTCTGAAGCAGAATAAAAACTATGTTTTTCAGAGAGGTAATGGGTTCATAATTTTCAATACTAGATGTTTAAAGCTTTACCCACCTCCTTTGGGGTTTTGTCTTGGTAGATGTGTCTTTGGATATAATTAGACATTAGAAAGAGCTGTCTACCACTCCTAGGTCAAATCTTGAAACTTTATTGTCAGACCAATACAATACATTTATTTTTAAGAAATGGACTGGAAAATTTCTGTTCCTTGTTCTGCAGCTCTCATTCTCTCACTCTTTTACAGAATTAGAATTAGAATCAGAATTAGAATCCTAGCTCTGTGGGTCTCATTCTTCTCTCTCAGAACTAGAATTTGTCTAAGAAATGTTGACATAATCATGAATAATTCCCACTGGAAGAACTATGGACACTCATTATGGTTTTCTATTCTGAGACTACTTTCTTTTTCTTTATAATGTTAAAAAACTGTACTTCATTTGTCCTAAGAAAGGCTAATCTGAATGGTGTATTCATGAAAGGGTCACCAATAATTGCTCATAGAAGCCCCATTTCTCATGAATGAGCATTACCTGAGACATTTCTGTGTTAGGTAAACATGCAGCACAACACCGAATCTTATTTGTAACTGGATATCGCCAACTGTTACGAAACTTCTTTATCAATTTTTTGTTGAAATATTGTCCCAGAGGCTGCAGTTTCATAGGTTCAGTGGTAATGAATTTTGACAGATTTGTGAATGCAAAGGACTCAGATTCCCTTTTTGTTAAAGGGACACTCTAAGGCATGAGTGGCTCAGAAATCAACCTGTGCAAAGCAATGATGGGCCAGCAGCTCATGTTACAACACATAAGCAACTCCCTGCAGCCAGAACAACATAACTGCTTTCTGTTTGTGCAGTTTTTCCTATTAGCAAACAGTGTATTAATTAAAAATCAGTGTTAATTTTGATATGCATTTGTTTTTCTCCTCAATATGCACAGGAAAAACTATTAGCAGTTTGGGTAACAGCCAAAGGACAGACATATACGAAGAATAATCAAATCATTTTAATTTCAATGAATACAGAATGCTTTTATGGTACGGAAAAGATGGAGATAAATTTCTAGAAAGCTTCAGAATCAACGAATCTTAGTATGGTGTGTTGGCCATGTTTTTTTTGATGCAGCCTGGGATACAGTTGGCTTTCAGAGTCACAAGTGCACAATGCCATCTCATGCTTCTCTTCTGCCAACACTCACAGGTCCTTCTCAGGGCTGCTCCCAATCCATTCTCTACCCTGCCTGGATTTTCCATACCCAGGTGCAGGACTGTGTACTTGGACTCCTTGAACTTTATGAGGTTTGCACAGGCCCCTCTCTCAAGCCTGTGTTGACCCCACAACAGAGCTCGGTGTCATCAAGAAGTAGTGATAGGCTCAAGGGTAGGTGTGATTTAGATACCTAAAATTAAATAAGAGCAGTCTTAGATTAATGTTGCTGCTGAGAAAAAGTAAGTTTGTGATATCGATCTACTTGTCACCATAGCTGAGTTTAGCCAAACCCACAATCAGGGCTAAAAAAGCAGAAAACATTACCAGCAACAGTCTACTCAAAGACAGGTCATAAAGCAGGAGATGTCACTTTGCAATCTGGGAGACGTAAAGAATAACACTGTTATTCCCATCAGTGCTGACCTACTGATAGGTATCTTATACTGCTGAGTATGTCACTGCAAACTGCTGCTACTCTTAGAATCAAACTGCTAATTCACAAAACAGCAAATCAAAACCAATGGATGTTTGTGTCCTTTATTTTTTCCTTAAACATCTCTGATGCTTCTTCCTTTATTTTGCATGTGCTTTCTTCAGGGAAACCATGGACCTGCAATCCTCTCCACTGTCTCTGAAAATCTGTTGATTTAAAAACTTGGTATGGAAAGGATAATATCATAAGGAATTTTCTTGCCAAAATTATTAACTTCTCTAAAAATAACAAGATAATATAAAAGACTTCAGGAGGCTGTACTGGCATCATGAAACCAACTATTATACACTATCCCACTTTCAGTATATAATTACTCAGAGAAAAGAGAACAGAGCAATGTTCCACTGACATATAGTAGCAGAGGAGCAAACAAAGAGATGTGTGATGATAGCACAGACCATGAAGTTAAACTAGCTCAAGAGCTCTTTCTTAACTGCAAGTGGGACAGCCCAAAGCAGTAGGCATCACGTCATTCAAACCTTAATTATTCACATTTTCACTCTAAAAACGTCACTTGCTTTAGCTTCTTGTAGGAAATTATAGTTTTGCATAATACAACAAAGAGAAAATTTGATTCACCATATGCCATAAGTAGTTCTAAACACCTTTTTAAGCTTAATAGAAATATTAGGAATGGAACAATTACAGTTTTCAGTAATGCAAAAGAATTGTATCAGCATGTCTGGAGATGATGAATTGCCAACGTTCATTAAAATAATCAGTGATGGATTTCAAACTAAATCCATCAGAGAGGTCTTATACCACTGACATGCTGCAAGTATGCCTCTTTCACTGGTATGAGACAGTCTTTCTGTCTTCTCTGTCCATTTCTTTCTTGCTTCATGAAGCTGCACAGAGGCACATAAGAAGGAGGCATGCTGGTGTCACTGACCATCCAGGCATCACTGTGGTCATGTCAACCAACTGACTGCCCACTGTTGCCATGGCTATTAGGTTGTTATGAAATGTGACACAAAGACACTAACAAGACTTTTCTTCTAAATAAAGAGGCAGTTGGCAATGGCCAACTTTTCAGTCTGTTGTACATGCTTTGAGAAGGAACCCAATGTTTAATCCCCCAGAGAACTAGAAGGAAGAACAACAATAAAGTTTTGATGTCATCATCTGACATGTTTGTTTAGATTCCTTCTACAGTTAATGAAGAGAAAGAAACACTTCTGTGGCATGATTCACATGTTCTATTTTGGTTCAGTTTAAGTTAGGATGAGATGAAACCCACTCTAGAAATGCCTAATTTATTCTACTGATCATCCAGAGAATCTAGCTGACTCTCCACTAATAATAACTAATAGCTAAAGCTAATTGAACCCAAACATTTTACGTTTTCTAAATCCCATTCAGGTGGTACTGTGTACTGTTAGGCACATGCAGAGGCATGGACTCAGTGTCTGCTCAGTATCAAAGATAATAAAACCATATATATATATAAAATGTACATATCACAAGTCCCAGGTAGTAGCTGACCATGAGTTTACTGATTCTGGTTTCTTGGTTCTATTTTCTGACAAAGTTCTATTTAATGAGTCAATCACTGACTTTTCTTCCAGATCTGGAATGCCATGACTATCCTGCCATGCGCGAAATCCTAAGAGAAAGTCTTCAAAGGACGGAAATGTTGAAATCTTCTCTGTGGAGTACAAATGCTAAAGTAACTTCAAATCAACTCACAACTGAAGGTAATGCAGCACTGAATAAATGAGAGACATGCTACAGCACCTGATCACTGAGCCTTCAGCTAACAAGAATAACAGGAGACTGTGGTTTATCCCTGTCACAAGTCTCTGCAAAAGAGAAAAATATCTGACACATACTTATTAGATTTTTACAGCAAACCAGAGGAGAATTGGAAGTAAGGGCCCTAATCCAAGTGCCAAATGTAATCTTACATTACACTGTAACTCAAATCCCCATTCTACATCTTTGTACAAGACTGCTGGAAAAACAGCTTGGGTAGCAGGAGGAAAAGGCAGTGACAGGATACTTAGACAATGTTATTTAGCATAATCTCACTGTTTGTCTAGCATTACTTAATGTCCACAAAGAAGTGATTTTAAACTTAACCTATCAGTTTCTGTTAATTTAATTTTGACAGCAAAACTCAGGATAATTTTTAATTTTTTTAGAAAAATATACTTTGACTGACACTTATAAAGAAAATGGAGTGTGAAGCACATATCCTTGGATCTCTTTCTCTTCACTTGAGAACAAGAATACTGACAAAGTTTCTCTGCAAAGTCAGGCAATTTTCAGACCTAGTATTTCAATGAGCACTTCTTTTTTTGTCATGCTGGACAAGCTTGCTTGACCATGTTGAGAATTCTTCCCTGTTATTGTGTGTTTTTCACAGCACTTCAAAGGAATTCATTACTTTCCTCTATTTTTTCTCACTTAGAGATGACTCTGGACAGCTAATTACAGTATGTCACACTATGTCAACGATCCTTGGACTCCTAATTTAGAGTAGAATAAAAGATGATGGTATATCACAAAGGCCCTGTAGATAACACAATCAAGACCTCCTTTAAGAATTTTCTATTTCAGCATATTGTACTTCTCTGTCCTGAAGTAATGAAATAAAAAAGGATTGTGAGGGGAAAGGTTGAAGTTTTCTGTTGAGGTTTGTTGTTTTTTGTTTTGTTTTTAATTTTATTATAAATGGCAAAGTCCAATCCACAAATGGATAAGAGTTAAACTAACTGATATTCTAGAAATGAGATACAATTCTTGTTTTTGATGAATCATAATTTTCAAGGGAATAGGGTGTTTGTAGCTGAAATGGACTAGCTCTTGAACTTATCCCATAGTCCATTTAAATTATGGCTTTCATCCTTTTTAGAGACCTGAGGAAAAGCGACCTGACCTCTAAAAAGTACATTTTCAGAACATCCCCTAAGACAGCAGGAAGGAATGCAGATTATGAATGCAGTTCCAGCACCTTGCTCTTTAAAATGCTTTTAAAGTCCGTCTTATTCATTCATCTTTTAACAAAGATGAATGCACATGACAAGTTTTATCCTAGTTGGCCTAGCAAGGCAAAAATAATATTAAATGAATGCCAAAGTGATCAGGGATGAGACCAGGATCAAAGTTCTGATCAGCCCACCATGGATTACTCTGTCTTAAATATTACAAAGAAATTATTTTTTAAAAATTGTTTAAAAAATTATAAATATGTCCCTGAATCAGCTAAGACAACTCACTGCTACCATTAACTAAATTTTACTCACCAATGAAATGACACTTGGAGAGAAAAAAGCTAAACATAAACTTAGTGGAGAACATGACCACTGGGGAATCAGAATTAAAACAGAATTAGAGTTCTTGAATACAAAACAGTACCTAAAGGGTTCGGACACCCATGAGAAAGACAATTAGGAGGGTGGAGGGAGGGGAGAGAAACAAACAATCTAATGAATGTTGTTAGTATTAAGTGCCAACCTTTAAAGTCTCCTCTGTGTCTTACACTTGCTACAAAGTATTAGTGGAAATAGCACAAAGATCTTCAGCAATTTCTTCAGGCTTTAGAGCTCACCTTGATTTCAATTGTCTTTCAACATCTTACAGGAGCTGGGCAGCCCAGTGGATATTTCATGTCTATTTGAGAAAATAGCCAAGTAAGATTTTCAGAGAAAATGTATATTTTCCACTAACTTTGTCACTGATAGTTCATGCACAAGGATTCCTTCTTCCTGCCTTGTTTGAGGAAGCCAGTACACAAGACACAGATGGCTTTTTATGTAGTATGTAAACTCAACTGAATGCATAGGGTCTCTGTGAGCATGGAAATGTCTTCACATTTTTTAAATATTCTAAGCACTTGTGAATAATTTGTCACCTCCTCCAGTGAAGGAGTCAATCCCCAACAGAGAACAGAGCTGGTCTTCAGATCCCACATCCTGAAGCTAATGAAGCTACTGAAATGCACAAAAGACAAGGGAGTTACCAAGTTGAAATCGCCCTTTGAATCAGCAGAACCGCTGTCCTCCAGTACTCAGAAACAGTGTTAGCATGTACAAATATTTATATACTTGTGTAAGTGCAGATATATATCCTCTGACTGACCTCCTTTGTCACTCTATTCTCTCCTGACCTCCTTTGTCACTCTATTCTCTCCTCTTGAGTTCTTGAATTTCATGAATCATAGAACAGAATTTCTTAGGTTGGCAAAGATCTCTGACATCATTTAATCCAACCTTAAAACTAACACTGTCAAGTCTATCACAAAGCCATGTCCCCTAAATCTACATGTATTTTAAATAAATACCTCCAGTGCTTGACAACTCTTCTGGGTAACAAATTTTTCCTAATAAAATCTAAATTTTCTCTGGAGCAATTTATGGCCATTTCCTCTTGTCCTGTAGCTGTTACCTGGGAGAAGATACCAACTCCCCTCTCATACACGTTTTCTTTTCTTTTTAGTGTTCTTCTTTCACTAATAATCATACAAGTCCCACTGCAATCAGCAATCTGTTCAAGAGTAATTGGCAAAACAAGGCCACATAGTTTGAAAAATTATAGACAGTGTTGTAGAACATCTCCTGGTAGTGGGGGAACTATATTTTATCAAATTTTTTTTTCTAATAAGACCCTGGCAAAATTCTAGACCTGCTATCACTCTCCCAAATAAATCCTGAACATGGATTGACATTTAACATGTTCTGAGGACTGCTCCCAGCAGATAGGCTGCATTTGTTCTCCCTTCTGCAAGTTAAGACTGGTGGTGCCATTTCTTACCTACTGATCTCAGTGCCCAGGAAAGTTTCCCATTATGTTCAGCTTGTATTGATGTGGCCAGTACATCCTGCAGCTGATCCATGTGCAGTGTTTGTTACTGTTACATTAATTTTCAGTGGTAGGACAATTAACTGATTTTTCCAAATTGACTTGGGATATAATCAGAATATTGAAATGCTTCCAGTATACCTTGAAGTAAGATTTATGTGGATTTTAAAGGGTATCATTTCAAAACTGTGTTAATCATTGGCAGAGTCAAAAAGAAAACTTAGATTCAGTTGCCCACTGCATCCACCAACTACAAGCCTTATTTTTGTATGTTATATCAAGAGGAGAACAATGAATAATCATATTCCTTGCGCCATTTGCCTGAACAAGGCTTGCATAAATTCTGACACTGAAGGTCATTGTCAAGTATCAGAGATTCTCACATTTTTTAGATTTTTCAGTACAGATACCTAAGGAAAATTAAACACCCAAACCCTTCAACTGCAATTACCTTTATTAAATAAAATCCTTATCAGCTGTATTGTTATTGCAAAAGAAATTACAAACACCAAGACATATTCATTGCAGTACCTGATTTCTGCAAAAGAGCATTATTAATCAAGAAGTTTTAACTTTATCAACTGCACAAATGAAAAGGCATTTTCCATTATATATTAAACAAAGCTCACTGGGGTAAAGAATAACAAATCTTAAGCCTCCAGAGTTGAGCTAATGTATTATTTCTCCAACTTCACAACACTTTTGAAATACCTTACATTTCAAATCAAGGAACATACATTTTAAAGGTGATTTACACAATAGAACTAACATCCCTCCAAATTTTTCATATCAACATGGTTTGTCTTAAAGTATAAATTGGTACACTTGTGAAAGAAGTTAATTTTTAGGTGATGATTATAGTGCTGTTGGAATCTATTAAATCAAAATATTTTTACAAGGAAAATGTGAGCACTTATTGTAGGACCAATGATCAATATTTAACCAAAATTATGTAGAGTGCAGTTAACAATTTGATTAATTTTTATAAAAGCAGGAATCCACAGGAAAAAGATACACTCATATGTGAGAAGATTTCATCCTTACAGATGAAACAAAAAAAAAATTAAGCCAAGTATCTGAGCTAATTGTAATTTCACATTATTTCTGCCAGACTAAAGAACTTCATAAATGTAACATTAAATTTGTGACTCCTGCTTTTAGAGCATTTCTAAAGGCAAATTATAGCAATGAATATTTTTAAACCAAAATATAAAATAAGACTTCTAAAGCAAACTACCATTCCAAAAAGTTTAAGCCAGACTGTTGTCTTACCTATTATGAGTGCATATTTGACTTACATCACATGCATGTAATATGGTAAAATGCAAGCTTTAAAATTACTTTTTCAATGTCTCTGAATACTTAACAAAGTACCTTGACATTACTAGATGATCATGCAGCAAAATCCATATTCCATGCCACATCTGGAGTAAAGGAGTGTAAATTAGTTCTCACTAGTATGTACATCATACGTCGTCTTGGTATTTTGTAGTTCTACCCCATGTTTTGAACAAGCATTTTCTTCTTGAAAATAGTTTTTGCGTTTTATATTTAAACATAGAAGCAGGACAAAGAATACAAGTGCTCAGAAATTTGGGGTTCCACCAATGATAAATGATTATTCATTAGTAAGGGGGAAAAAAAATCCCATTTTTCTTCTTATAATCTTCTGAAACTTCCCAATAGGTATAGAACTTCAGCAAAGCAAAAGAAAAAACCGTTTTGTAAAACATTACTACTCACAAATATTTTCTATAGCTTTAACACTGACATGTGTAAAGCTGCCTGGAGACAGACATCAGTGATGGAGTCCTGGCTAATCTTCTGTGATGCCTCTGGTTTCATGGCCAATTTGGAAAAGAGTAAACGTCCTTTAAAATTTCAGTCAGAAATGGTGTTGGTATTTATCCCACTACCACAGGAGAGAAGAAGATAAAATTTTCCACTACTCATTACATAATAAGTAATCTCTTGTCTATCCAGAGAAGGAATCGGTAGCTGCCAAATCAGTGTGCTAAAATAAATTAGAAATTTATTTTAGTAGAGTAATACAGGTTATTCCTGAAAAAGATGCATTGCCAAAGGTGCTAACCTCAAGCCTCAGAAATGGGCAATTTTTGTGCCTCAGGCATTGGACCCAAACCAATTGACAGCAGAGCATGAGTGGTTTTGAGTAAGCACAGCATTCCTAAACCCAGGAAGAAAAGGTAAGGAAAATAAAGCCAGAAAGAGATTCCATTTATTCTGAAAAGCATCTCACTAAGCGGTACAAAAAAAAAAAAATTATTTAATGTGTCTCATACAGCTAAGCTTTTAGAGTTTCTCATGATGACAAAGAACAGTAGAAAAAAGATCCTTACATTACCTGGAGAAGTGGACAAAATGCCATGACAAGTGTGTCCATGGTAACTTCTCACAGGGACAAAAATAAGCACTCATTTAAAAAAGTGAAACCATGGAATCTGTGACTTCTCCTAAGACTGTGTTAACCTTGATTTCATAAGTCACTGTAAAAATAATCATTTGCCTCCAGTTTTACTAGCTCTTCTGACTTGTTTTACTAAGGTTAATAATGCTTTCCACATGGCACTGGCTTTCTGATAGCACAGATTTAACACAAATTACTATGCAAGAAAAGAAGCTACTTTAGGACTTTACTTAGAGATCTTGTCTCTAAACCGTAAAAGAATTCCAGAGTCCAAATACCCCTTTACATGTTTGATGCTAACCTACTTCCTTCATCTCCTGAGTCATCATTAGAAGAATGAGATTGAGTATAATGTCCTGTGCCATACTGCTTCACTGGTGAAAAGCACTGTAATCAGTCTTTTATTCCAGCCCTAGATGTTGCTTGCAGTTTGGGAAGGATGGAACTTGATGATCTTCAAGGTCCCATCCAATCCAAGCCGTTTTATGATTCTGTGAATGAAGAAGTAAGAAGTACAATTATTCCTGGAAACACATTGTAAGATTACTTCCAGTTCACCTCTGTCCATTCTGTTCTCTCTTCCTGATTTTTTCTTCATGTGTTCTTCCATTTTCTTCTACATGCTTTCCTTCCAGACTCAGTTTTATCAATAACATTAACCCATCCTATTGTTTAATATTTCTTTTTTCCACACAGAATAATGAGTATTTATTATGATTCCCAGTAAGGCAGAAGAGAGTCCATGATTTTGTCTCTGCTAGGAAGGATTTCTTCCCAAAGCTACATCTGCTGGAAAATAAAGTAGCTGTTTCCAGGGAAGAAGTGTTGAGCATTCAGATTTCATTTTTTTTTCATATTCAGGTAGTAAGAGGGTAGAAAAATATTACATGTATATCTTTATCTATATATATTTATTTTATATATTTATAATCATTTGTCCAAGGGATTGCTATGCATTCATAACAAAACTGTGAGTGTTTGGCCACAAGATGCTGTGATGACTTTGTGACATTCAAGTCAAAGATCTAAGACACAGTGGACTGGGAAAAGCGGTCAGAAATAAAAACTTCCTATTTAAAAATAAATAAATAAATAAACTCATTCAGTAAAAATTGTTGAGATTCTGAAATAAAGTCATAGCCAAAATGAGGACAAAACATTGAAATATCTTAGGAGTTAGTGGGTCAAATATATTTATTTTTTAAACTTTTATTTCAATTCTATCCTTAATTCTCTTTAGGTAAAGTGAAGTCTCTACATTCTGAAAAATATAAGCTGACATCATTCCTTGCCCAACAATTGACTTTCAAAGTGACTCCTTGTCCATGAGCTCTGCTGGAATTTCCAGTACTATTTCACCGTTTTGTTACCAACCAGAGCTGCTCACTTTTTTGGTACTCTTCTCAGTTCTTCTGCTTCAGAAAATTCCATTCAAAAACACTCACTGGCACTAAAGGTTGCTAACTCAGAAGTGTTTATTTTTTGGGGTCTTTTCCCTAGTCATAATTCATAATGTTCTCAAGGTGGGATTTATTGATATACGACATAGCCAGGAAAAAAAGAAATCAAAATAAAATCAGTTTCGGTAAAATAATTATTTGTCTTTGAAATATAATTCTTAATTTAATTAAAATTAAGCGCTTTGACCCCTTAATGGAATTCTTTCAAATATCAAAATGTGTTCACATGAATTGTTGATTTTTTCAATCGAGTAATTCAAGAAACACACACTGGATCAAGGCCTTTTTATTCTACCTTGGGCAAAGACATCTGAAAGTAATCAGAATCATAGAATGACTTGTGTTGGAAGGAATTTTAAAGATCATCTATTTCCAACAGCCAGGGACACCTTCTACTAGACCAGATTACTCAAAGCCACATCCAACCTGGCCTTGAACACAGGGATGTGGCATCCACAGCTTCTCTGGACAACCTGTTCCAGTGCCTCATCACCCTCACTGTAAAGAATTTCTTTCTAATTTCTAATCGAAAGCCATTCTCTTTCAGTTTAAAGCCACTACCCCTTTTCTTAGCACTATGCCACCTTGTCAAAAGTCTGCTCTCCTTGTAACCTCTTTAAGTACTGGAAGGTGCTGCAAGGTCTCCTTGGAGTCTTCTCTTCTTCAGGCTGAACAACCCGAATTCTCCCAGACTGTCTTCATAGAAGAGATACTCCAACCCTGTGATCACCAATAATAAAAATCCTGGACATTTTTGCTGGATAAAATTAAAAAATTGGGAAGAGGATTTCTTGATTTCAAAGGTTAATTATAAACATCATCAACTTGCACAGATACAACACTAGTAAACATACAAAAGGAAAAATATAAAGGCTTTGTAAAAAATTTTGGTTTTAAGATTACATAGATATACCATTTCCCTAGTATAAGAATAGAACTCCTCCTGAGGTCTGGAGGAAGGACTCCTTATGCACCGAGGAGTCCACAAAAGTCAAGAAAAGTTCCTTATCAAAGCAGCTTGAAAATGAAAGCACAAAGAGGTGTGTCAAGCTGCAGCTCCCCAAGTTCTGCAGCTTCTATACTGTGGGGCACACTGCACACAACACTGGCCTGCAGCCAGGGATCATTCATGGCCTGAGGTCTCCGGAGAAGCCCCGAAGTTAAAGCTTCCAGTGGAAATGGGACTATTTTGGTGGTGAAAGGTAAAATAAAAGAGTTTTAGTAATTATTCCAGATTTGGTGGGCTGCCCAGTCCTAATAAAAAATCCATATAAAGGAAAGACTGCTGGCTAGCTCACCAAACTCTGTCAATTAACCACCTGAAGGTTAGAATCAGTCATGACTTGGCTTACTTAGAGATAGATGGAAATGAGCAAGCAGCACAGCTGAAGGCTTTTGCTAGACCTAGTGTACCAGTCACAGATTAATAATTTAATTTCCTTCTGGCTTTCTGTCTCCAAGGAGCTGATGAGCTTTGACATTACTCCTTTACCAGAACTGCAAAACTCTGAGCCCTAGGAGAAGGAAGAGTCAAGACCTCCTTAAGTTCTCACTCACTTGAACAGTTTCTTACCCATAATGTATTTTTCAGCAGGAAGATATAAAGTTACTGTCATCTAATGCTATTAAGTCATTTACACAATTAAAAAGTAATTATGAACAAGTATTGTTGGATTAGATGAAAATACCCTGTATCACTTGTCATGCATAATACACTGTAGCCTTGTTACATACGGAGTTTTGAAAGGTGAAATAAAATGCAATCATTTATGTAATTAAATGTAGACAGGAACACAAAACCAGAGTGGAGGTGCCTACGGTTTGTGATAGACAGTTTGTATGTCAGCAGATAGAATGAATTTGAGTTTAATTACCAATTTTTGGAAATTCTCAATTGCTTTTCATAGAAATTATTAGCACATCATATCCTACTAAATCATATTTATTAATGTAATTTTAAAACCTACTGTATTAAATATAATTTAAACATCCATTGTAAAACTCAGCTGTTAACTGACTACACACTGGGAACTAGGAAAAAAAGAATTGAGAAAAGAAAGGTTTTCACATTAATTGGAGCACTTTGATTAAGAGTATTTAGAATTAAGGTAGTTGTTCTTCAGTTTCCATGCACAGAAGCCTTTGAATTTAAAAAATCCTATAATGATTAGACTCCTTGCCTTCTCTGAAACAGCTAAAATGCCAAGATTGACAGCTCCAGCTGGAGTTTCCAGAGGAAATGGCTAGACCTAAAGAGTAGAAGGAAAGCACAAAGTATGCATGTAACTATGCATCAAGCCAATATTTTAGGGGGGAACAGAGGGACAATGGGGTGGAAAAGCAATTTGGAAAATCACCTACTTGAAAGCTGATGTATCAAAAGCTGCATGAAAGGGAATTTTTTAAAAAGCAGGTAGTCAAAATTCTGCCTTGGAGTTCATGATGTATCACATTGCTCTTTTGACTTGCATCAGGCAGCTCACACATTAGAGAGGCTGCTAATCTCAGAAACAGTTCTGTAATCTCACCTATGTCCTCCCAAGTTGGCCCAAGGTCAGGTTTTTGGGATCTGCCAAGTTTTCAGCTGGGATGTGGATGGATTGCAGGAGCCTGTCAAACAGCACAATGGTTTCCTGATGTGATCTGCAGAGTGTTTCTACACTGCAGTGTGACCACTGTTCTAACAGAACTCATTTTAAACAACATAGACTACAGAAAATTCTGCAGGATGTGTAGCTCCGGCAAGGACAGTGCTGTGCCTAAGATAGGAAGTACAGTGAAGTAGACTGATGAGATCCATCAATTCCATCAACTCTTCTTCCTTTACTAAGCCCTACAGATACTAATGGTACCAGCCCCTGCTCTCTTGTCACCCAAACTACTTCAGGAAGCCAACTAAGCCAAGCTAAGGCTAGTTTCATCCTGTACTGAATGTCTACTGCATGAGAAGCCTCTCATGACTCTCAAGGCAAAAATTATCTCATTCTCAAAAGATCTAGCATTAACACTTAAATTAAAGAATGACTTATTCACTTATGTGAAATTTATTACATTGTATTTGAGATATAAGCACTAAATTTACTTAACTAATGTTTTATTAATTTTAAAAAATTACTTGAAAGAGTAACAAATTCTAC
Source organism: Toxostoma redivivum (assembly GCA_013397375.1). Taxonomy (NCBI): domain Eukaryota; kingdom Metazoa; phylum Chordata; class Aves; order Passeriformes; family Mimidae; genus Toxostoma; species Toxostoma redivivum. Next base: position 370,160 of record VXBI01002217.1, on the reverse strand, counting down.
TTGCTACTTTAATAATTTAATTCCTTAACTGAGTAATTGTTTTACTTTATATTTCAAAAAATATAAGAAACTCACAGTTGTTTCATGCTGTGAAATAGCTTTTAACTTTTTTTAAAACCACCCGTTGTTCAGAAATGTTTAAATGTTAAATCTTAAAGTTATCTGTCATGAACTCCTCAAAGCAGAGAGTGATAATATAGATATAAAAATACATATTACTCCATAAACCTCAAATTTTAATCATTTTTCAAGTATCAAATATTATTTTGTATAGTATCCTAAATTACAGTTTATTTAACTACAGATGGTAAAAACTAACATGGAGATGTCAAGTAATATCCTCACCTTGGAAAAACAGAGTGGAACACTTAACTTTGTATTCAGTCCAACTCTTTATAGGTTGAACTTAATGATCTCAGAGGTCTTTTCCAAGCTAATTGATTCTATGATTCTGTGAAGTGAGAATAAGTGAGAGCATCAGCCCTAAGAACATCCAGGACTGAAGGTTGCCTACTGGCAAGAAAAAAATAAAAAGGTAGAAACTTTTTCTTCTTTCCATGGGAAAGCTTGGTGCCCTGAAAGTCATTTGGAGAGCATGCTGGCCCCAGCCCACACTCAGCCACTCTCTCCATGAACACTGCCAAGCTCCCACTGCAAAGGCAAGGTCCTGGGAAACTTACAGTGAAAGGAAACAAGGATGATCAATGTCATCCTCTTTCTTCCTGGGCCAAAATGAGGTAAATGGGTTTTTTCATCTTGGAAGACAGATTAATTGATAGGAATGTGTTTTGGTTTAAGAGACAGATATTTGCCAAGGAGAGGGAAGACCCCCTTTTCTTGTAACCTGCTTTTTCNCCACCTTCCAGTGAGAGACAGCTAACTTGTAGCCCGAAGTGATTAGCATAACAATGGGGGAAAATTCCACAGAAAAGAAAATAAATTATTCAACCCCCAACAGAATGTAAATGTTAATGAGGGATACAAGCATGGATGTCACTGAGGATGAGAATACTGAAGGGGTGGGGAGAGCTGCAGGGACCTCTATGAGAAGCATAGTTTGGGCTGTCCCATGCTGGGCACAGCTGGTTCCAGCTGTCTCCCACTGACCCATATCAGGGTCCCACAGCCAAGGGCTGGAGCCTTGGGTTAAACATAAAACAGTGAAAACTTCTGCACAGTGAGAGAGAGAAGTTAGAGAGTAAGTCCTATGAATAACAGCTGAGGGAGCTGAGGTTGTTTAGTCCAGAGAGAAGGAGGCTCAGGGACCTGAAAGGAGGTTGTAGAATGGTGAGAGTTGGTCTTCCTCCAGACAAGTAACAGGACAAGTAGACATAGTTTTAATCTATTCCAAGGGAGGTTTAGGTTGGACATTAAGAGGAATTCCTTCACAGAAAGTGTGATTCGACATTGGAATGGGCTACTCAGGGAGGTGGTGGAGTCCCTGGAGGTGTTTAAAAAACATTTAACATGGCAGATGGTGCCATGGTCTAGTTGACAGGGTAGTGTTGGGTCATAGGCTGAACTCAGTGATCTCAGAGGTCCTTTCCAACCTAATTCTGTGATTCTTGGAAGTGAGACTATACAAGCGCTTCAGCCCTGCAGACATCCAGGCTGGTGAAAAAGAGGAAGGAGAAGGTGTTCCAGACATCAGAGCAGAGATTCCTCTGTAGCCTGAGGTGCAGACCTTGGTGAGGCAGATGTCCCTCTGCAGCCCATGGAGGTCCATGGGTGAGCAGAGATCCATTTGCAGCCCCTGGAGGAGCCCACACCACACCTATGAGCTCTTTCATCCTATTTTCTCCTCTGCCTTATTGAAGAAGGGGAAGAGCGAAGGCAACTGGCCAGGTGTCCAGCTGCTGGCCAAGGTCAAGCCACCAAACTCTCCTGAAGATTGTGACGTGTTCTGACAGGTAGAACTCATTTGCTTAAGAAGTAAATTGTGTAAAAGTAAAAATATAGCACTGAAGAGCAGTCAAATAAAGCCAAATAATATAAAGTTTGCATGGTAGAGGTAGTTCAAGATGCATACATGCATTCAATATCATGCATACTTTCCAGTCTGTTCTTTGAACTTGCATGTGCAGCTCCCCTTAAATGCAAGGAAAGACTTTAGTAAGGTCTAACTTACCAAGAAAGTACACATCATCTAAGGAGCTATGTTGCAGAGAATATGTTATTTAATTTCCAGGAAAAAGAAATTAATCCTAATATTATATAAAATACAAATACTAGATGAATTCTGTCTTCCAGATGGTACAGCACCTGAGCAGAAAAAAAACCTTTCCATTCTGCAACATGATACAAAGTCAAAGGATTAATGCTAATACCATAACAACAGATATGCATGAAAAATGTGTGCATTATCACTCTGCCCATTCTCTTCAATAAACTCCTAAAACTGCAGTCAGGAAAGCACCAGCTTGAAAAAATGAATGGCATATATACTGTGTTTCTGGCTGATAGCACAATGTTCAGGTAGCAAGACAGTGACAAATTCCAGCACATGCTGCTGAGAAAGAATTATACATGTTGAAGCCACTTAGGGTTTGAGTTCCAGCATTTTCTAGCAGTCTTCAGATCTTGTGTATGCCAGTTTTAATTGTGGATGCCTTTTGCCAGGAGTTCAAAACCAAATGAATATGTGGTATCTCTTAGCCCTCATCCCCTCAATAAATGTAACTCATCGTGATTCCAAAATTAAACAGCGTGTTGAATTTTAAGTCAATTATATCCAACTACGATCCAATTGCCTTTTCCGTGTACATTTTCTAGTATAGTTTGGTGAAGTATATAAAATTTAAAGATCTCCAGGAAAAAAAATTAAGGAGCACTGAAGAGAAATGTGTTTTATGTTAAAGTCATTCTTATGAACACCTGTTGAACTATTGAGTTTAATTGGGCTACATCTGCTCCTGATTTTTCAAGTTCTGGCAGATTATCTGTCCTTGTATTTTATTGAGTTGTCTCTTCCTTTTTCCTTTCTGTCTTTTGGGGTGCAGTTACATAGGATGATACACCTGAGAAATGAGCAATCTAAAAATCTTCAAGTTGTGTGGGTTTTTGGTAGTTCTCAAAGACAAATATTCAAAAAGCAAAGAGATTAACAGGCTTAGTTGGTATGGCTTCAAAAAGACTAACTTTGGCAATGATGTGGCTTATACTGACCTCACAGAGATCAATAGATATGGAGAATTAACAGTAGAAAAAGAAGGAGAAATTACAGTTTCCAGGTGGAATGTTTCTTCCACATAATGTAAAAGCAAGACTGTAGCTGCTTTTTTCAGAGGAATTCCATGCACCATCACAGGAGACAGTACAAGACCATATCATGTCCTGGAATGCACTTTATATCTGCTCATTTTATGCAACATGGGTTATACTGATTCATTGTGGCAAAATTCCTACTGACTTCCTGGATTAGACTTAGTGCATCTTTATGAGTCAGAGCAGCAGTAAATCACTATTATCTCAATGGGTTTAGAAGCAGAAGTAAAGAGGAAAGAGAATATCATAAGTGGAACATAAGCAAGACTGTGGTAAATATAAGATTTCAGTTCAACATCCCTATTCTGATACTGCAGAATGTTAAATTAAATGTACTTCAGTTTGAATGAAAAGCTATCTGAACCCATGGTTTTGCTTCTGCTCATCTCAGAACTGCCCCTTTCTGCCCTTCAGTCCCATTAAAAATGTTTCATTCCTAATAGAGAACAAACCCAATCTGTATTCCCACAGTACACAAATATTTGAAGAAACTGCTCATGAAATATTGCCAATGTTATTTACAGAGAAAGAACAAGTTGTATCTACATTTTCTTTTAGAGCCTAGTAGATGGTACACTGTAGTAGGTGGAAAATACAGGTTCATCATCCTGATCAGCATTAGGCAATTCAAACTAATGCAACTGGATGTAACCAGGATCTATACAGTGTCCTGATAAACAGGAGAAGAGCTATACTAGGTATTTTATCTCACATTCTTCTTGAAGCCATGTTACAGACAGACACATCAGAATTATGTTATTAATTTAAACTCTAATAATTGATGGTCTCCTCAGAGCAAGAACAGAAGAATCTTTGGAACTCAGGAAGAATTAAAAATTATATAATAAAAAAATAAAAAGCAGAGGTTCATATTTATAATGAAGTTTGTTAGAATCTCTGTCCAGTGAAATTGAAGAGAGTTTGACCACTGATATTTGATGCAGCACTGAATTGTTTTTAAAAATAGTTTTAATTATCATATCTATTTATTTGAGGAAAAGTGATAGCAAGCCCTCAGGAAGATAAAAAAAATACAGACTGTATACAAGATTTAAAAAGGCATGTAGGAAATAAGTGGCAAAAAAAATTTTGTTCTTTTAAAATGACAGCAGACCTGCAGACTGGAGAGAGTTCAATTTTCCCCTGTCAGGAGTTTGAGATTTAAGTAAAAATTAGTGCTTAAATACAAAAATATTTTCCTATCCATTTTTTGCAGTACATGAATGGCTTAAGTTTATCTGGAGTACAGGAAAGCAAAAGCAGTGTACTTTTTCTCTGGAAACATTATTAAAATATTGTTGTCCTTCAGAAGATTTCTGATCTGTCAACAAGAGCTATCTGTAGGTACTTCTTCTTTATTTTTGAGAAAAAATTAATCTAAATTTGATCTTTAAAAAACTCTAGCTAACTATATGTTATCCATAGCTGTTAACATCAGCAATAAAGCTTTGAGAAGAAATTTCCAGAACAGGCAAGATAGAGGTAGAAACCTGCAATGAACCTGAGGAAGAAAAAGGGTTCTTTCACTTCATAACTACCCTTTTGTTTTAATAATTTTAAAACACTATTAGAGTATTCTGTAGTTTTTCAGTTCTAAGTTCATTGATATGATTAAAATCTAGGGAGAAAACCTTCATATTATAGTTGGGAAGACAGTGGACTGAAATGATTTTTAAGAAATTCAAGCATGTAAAAATACCCATGGGTGCGATGGGGATTTTTTTACTCTAGAGGTTATTCACCCATCTCTTCCAAATAATTCAGATGGCTTCATTATATCCTCCAGACCCCTTTCTGGTTTTATATTTTATTCATCAAATTGAATCAAACCTCTGTTTCATTTTTTTCTTCTTCCTACAAACTTAAAAAATAACCTGCCAGAGTTCAGGACATTCACTTGGAAACCTAGGTGTTTAAAACTTCATGGACCCTATAATGACTAGATATAGGTAATGCAATATCTCCTGTTTCCATCTATGGACAATGACATAAATGTTTATCCGTCTTTTCTTCAATGTATGCTTTACATTAACGTATTTGTCATAACAACAGATTTTCCACAATACAGAGAAAAGTAACCGCAACTTCCCATAGCTGGAAATTTTTCAAGTTAAATGTGATCTGTTCTCAAATTTTAAAATCAAATTTTGCATTTTCTCATTAAGACTATAAAGATATTCAAATTAAGAAAATATTAATATTTTGGGGGGGAGTAAATTTTTAAAAGTCAAGAAGATTACCTTTTTCTTGAGTCATACACAGGCAAGATGCCGAAAACCCTAATTAGTCATAAACACAGATCAATTTTCTGTCTTAATGCCTCAGAGGCAAAAGGCTGTTAAATGTTGCTATTATATATGTAATTGTAGAGATAGATACAAGTTTCCATTTCAGGCTCCCCTTGTGCTAGAAATTGCAGGTTATATAATAATTTTAAAATCCCACCCCAAATAATCTTATATTATAAAATTAGATTTCCATAAATTGCATTAAAAAAGCAGTGAAAGGGATAGTACTCAGAATAAAGCTAAAGTGTTTTAGAGCATTTTTCCCGGAAACTGTTGTTCATGTAAACATTGAACCAACCTGTGTCTCCAGCCAGACCACTGGCTAGGTTAGTTAGTCAAAGGTCCAGTGGCTTTCTTTTGTTCAAACATTTTCAGTATTCCAGAAAGCATAATCTTAAGCAAACATAAGCAGGATGCTGACTAATTGCAACCTGTCATAAAAAATGACTGGATCCACTCAAATTCAACATCTTATGTAAAGGAAGCACTCCCAGCTGAATTGTGCACATGAAAGAAAAGTCAGTTTTATTTATTTAGTATTCTGTTATTCAGTTGAGTCCCTTCTTGCAGCCTAGGTTATCATCATACAAGTCATACCTTCTGGGGATATATTTTTAGAGCTGCTAGTAAAGGAATAACCCTTCTGCTTGAAAAGTTTCCAACAAATAAGTAATCCTGACAAATTTGACAATCTGCAGGAGACAAAGCTGTATGGTAGAAAACAATACCAAACTGAAAGAAAAATAAAAATAGCAAATGTGAGAAAAAGATTGCACAATTTTCCTACAGCTCTACACAGTAAAGCTTTTGATGAAATAAGAATTTTATTCTTTACAACAAAAATACTAATTCCATGGTATTATGAACCTAAATAAATGGCATTTAACTAGCAAATAGACTGTTAAATAAAAGGAATCAAGAAAAGGAGTAGCGTTTGATATTGGAATGGGCCTTTGACTGATTCAGTATTATGTATGCTACCTTCTAAAATTATTTTAGATAAGTGAGAATGTACAATCTACTAGAAATGTTTGGAGATTTTCTAAGAACAAAAAGGCAGAGTGAAACATGCTTCCACCCTCCCAGCTAATAGGTTTTTCTTAAGGTTTTTTAAGTACACCTTTCCCTGACTAGCTTTTTCAAAATAAGCCTGAGCCACCTTCAAAGCATCTAGACACCAGTCTTCCTCACTCTCCCAAATGTATATGTAAAGGAGAGTTAAAAATTCTCTGAACAAGGTATGCTTCGTCGCATTGTATTTTGAAGCATCAACCAAGCCATCAAAAGGAACCACAAGATTACATCCTGCCCAGCCTACTCACATGAATTATAATCCTGAAGCACCAATAGCCATTCAAATCATCAGCTCTACCCACCTGAGCAATTAAATATGTACATCAAATTTTTCCATTTTAACTTCTTTCTGGAAGTTATTAATCCATCTCTCCCAAAGTAGGATTTCAGAGAAAGCGGAGGAAGAGAACACATTGTCTCCATCAGGTTTTCTATGTTCCTTTTCTCCCTTTCTGAAGGAAAAGCAATTTATGTCCATTTTCCAAAATCACATCTCAAATCTCAAGAAGAAAGGGAAATCTTGACTACTCTTCCCATCAAGGTGTGGAAGCAACCAAAAATTACTGGACTTACCTAAAAATAGTGAATCCTGACAGTAAAGTGTTCTTTGGAACCTTAGAATGACTTCTACATGGAGAATTCCCTCTAGCAATACAAGAAATACATACCCTTCAAAATATCACCATAAAAACTTTCTGTCAAGTAAGGAGTCAGATTTTAGAAGTCCCAGGTACAACGTTACACAGACAATATAGTTAATCTTTGATTAACTAAACTATCTTCTCAGGCCTTTCTCTGGAGATCTTTGAGCAAACTTCCTCAGATGATTTTCACAATCATCTGCTCCTTTCATTAGCCTTGCTAACAGCCAGTACCCCTTCACTTCCTTATTACTTGAAAACCTTTGCCATATTTTTTGGAGTCTCCACCCCTGGCTTTCCTGGTACTCCCTGGTACTGAGTATCCAGCACTGTTGTCTTAGCTTTCACTCCTTTTCTTCTAATTAAGCCCTGAAGGTTTCTGCTGCTCTCCTATCCCGAGCCCTTTTCATATCCCTAAGCTCCTACCACATATCATGAGAAGTGCTGTTTGCCCAGCTTTCACTGCCTTTATATCTGCATTATCTGTAGGCCAGTGCCTCTGCTCATATTTTCAGTTCTGCCCAGCAATCCTGCTGTATCCTTTATCTTAGCAGGGATTTCACTCCAGGCCTCACTAGGCTCCATGGGCAAACAGTTTATTCAGTGCAGTAAAGGTTTTTCACAGCAAAAAGGGTAAAATAACAGAACTGGTGGTGGGAAAAGAAATTATAATGGCCTGGGTTTTTGTGTGGACCTGTATTGGGCTTCAGAAAAGAAAATTATTTGATTATCATATCTTAATAGAAAAGCCAATTAGTTTAATAATGAATAATAGTTACAGCAAGGTATTCTGGTAAAATTAATAAATTAGAGCAGAAGGTAATGGTCTTCATAAAAGTTGAAGAGGAATTTTATTTTCAAGATGTAAAAAAAAATGTGGTAAATGTGTATTTTGCATATATTTACTTCTGTTTGGTAGCATTTTCTGCTAACTCATTAATAATTAGATTATTCATTGAACATTAAAACATTGTTGCATGTCATCAATAGGATTATTATTGCCTCCTTTTATGTGTATCATCTATGCTACTGTAGTATTTTACTATGCCAAAATGTTGCCACATTTATCCTCAGAAATTATTTTTTGAATATTGAATAGAGGCTAAATGACTCAATTAAAAGTGTAAAATGGTAAATCTTGTGTGAGCCCAAAAAGTGTGGAAATTAAGGCAGGCAAAATTATTTGCAGTTTTACTCAAAATTTTCCTATAATTTACACAAATCTACCATGACACACAGGTGATCTGGTATATCTCGCAAATACTTTTTGTCATTCTATTTTTGTAAGGCTGTGTTAAATCATTCTGGAATAGAATAGAGTTGAACCTGATAATTACTGTTGGGTAAGTCACCTCTTTGCTGTGTCACCACAGGAAAAGTGTACTAGGTAGGGAAAAACCCAGGAATCCATACTGTTGTTTCTCCTTTCTGAATCTGGACCATTTTTGTCTTAATTTCCACAAAAAAGGGACCCCAAAAAAATCTATAAGTTCAGATGGGACATTTTCCACAGTCTGAAATAATTTTCTGGAGATAATCCCTGAAGTAGGCTTCTCTTGCTATGATACTTGAATGACAGGAAAATCCTTCTTCAATTCTGCTGAGACATTTATCGTTCTTATTGGCCCCATACACAATAAAACTTGCCTCTTTTGATTTTAAACTCCTCAGGATAGGAATTATACCTTCTTGTACACTAGTAAATCCATCACACAATGGAGTGGAAATATTCATGGGGTTCCTGGGGAACTACTGTTCTAAAAACAGTATTAGGGAAATTTCATAGTATTTTTCAAGACATGGAAACCTACCATGTGTGCTGGCTTGCATATTCCCATTCCAAACTGTGGCTAGGACCACTATCTTAAAATTAGTAGCAGTAGTGTGGTGGTTTGACATGGGAAGGACAGACTCAGAAGTTTTCCTCTATGAGAAAAATTCCTCTGTGAGTTGATTGGGACTAATTGAAGGTTGGCTTGGTCATTGACAGCCTGAAAATCCAATTGGAAAGAGTTGTTTTGCACTGTGAAAACACATTTCAGAGGAGGTAACCGGAATTCGCTCTTTTTTACTTTTCCGGCAGCAATGCAGGTAACAAGCCTGGCCCGGCCTGGCCCCACTGCAGCCTGCGGGCCTGTGCAGCCTGTGTGGGGAGCTGGCATGGCCTGGCAGGGAGGAGAGGTGGCCATGGACAGGACAGGGCCCTGTCTGGGGAGTTGGCATGGCCCAGCAGGGAGCAGCGGTGGCCGTGGGCAGTGGCAGGGAGACTCAGGCTGATTTAAGATCCCAGCTGTTTCGCTCCCCCCTCCTTCTTTTCCAGCGTGGCCAGGTTTTCCGAGATTCTAGCAAAGCTCCAGCATTGTAGCCTTGGTGTTTTCTTCCTTTTTTCTGTGCAAAATCTTAACTCCTTCANCCATGGGCAGGGCAGGGCCCTGTCTGGGGAGTTGGCATGGCCCAGCAGGGAGCAGCGGTGGCCGTGGGCAGTGGCAGGGAGACTCAGGCTGATTTAAGATCCCAGCTGTTTCGCTCCCCCCTCCTTCTTTTCCAGCGTGGCCAGGTTTTCCGAGATTCTAGCAAAGCTCCAGCATTGTAGCCTTGGTGTTTTCTTCCTTTTTTCTGTGCAAAATCTTAACTCCTTCAATGCTCAAATAAGACTTTACAGACATTTCAATCCTCCATGGAGTGAGAAGGGAAGAAGGAGATACTCTGATGTCAGTGAAGCAAGAGCTAAGTTATTTTGAGATGGAAGGAGAATGAGAAGATGCTGTGAAGATGGCTGAAAAATCCTTTTATACATTGTAGGGATGAACTGATGTACTGAATATTCCTATAAATCATGGAGAAAAGACATGGGGAGGGTGGATATGTTCCATTTGATAGATCATGTGATTAAAGTAGCTGTGTTGAGAATCTGTACTGAGAAAAGAAGGGGGTCTGGGTTTTCTGAAGATGAAGTATGAACAGAGAGAAAAGAGATGAAGAAAACCTTTGCTTTGGAACAATTCAGTCTTAAAAGTAATACCCCATGAATTTAACATGGCCCATAAACACAGCTTTGGGAAAGCTGTGAAGATAGGAGAAGCTTCACGACTTTGCAAGTTTCTTTTCCTGAGCGGGCGGATGAAAAAAAAAACAAAACATGAGAGGACTTATTTTCTTCCTCCTTGTGGAGAAATCCCTGTAGCTTGATAAGAGGAGACTTCTCTCTCCGAAGTGAACTGAAAAAAAAGACTATTTAAGTTGGAAACTGACTGAAGTAGTTGTATGTTTGTTTTGTTGTTATGAAGGTTGGGAGAAGGAGGGAAGGAGTGGTCTGAAAATCTTATTCTGAATTTGTTTTCTTTTTTCCCTTTTTGTGTAGCTAATAAATTTCTTTTTATACCCCTTTTTAAGTTTTAGGCCTGCCTTGCTTCTACTCCTGGTCCTGTCTCACAACAGAAAATGAGTATATTTAAATTGGCAAATCAAAATCATAACATTACTTTTGGTGCATTAGCCAGGAAATTAAAATTAATTAAGACAAGTAGTAATAACGAAAAAAATTAATTTATCTACAAAAATATCGTAAGCACAAAAGAAATGTTTATACCAAATATGCATATGAAATATAGTAGATATTTTGACACAGAGAAATAGAATAGAAGATTGGAGCTCAGTTGTGGCAGTTGTTTTTACTGCTCATGATTTTAAATTAAGAGGCATCTCATATAAAATTAAAGAAAAATACTAAGAGAAACAATCAGCCAAATACCTTCACAACAGGTAAATATTATTAATAGTGCCAAATGTTATTTATAGACACATTACTTTCATCTGATCTGGCACACTAGCTAATAGTGACTAAAAACAATTATAGGCTGAGATGGTTGCAGATAGACAGTGACCTCATTAATTGCTGTGGTGGAGATGCTGGTAGCTCCCTGCAGTGAGCCATTATAGAAGTGCATCAAATAACAAACAATGACAGCTAACTCCTAGTGAGCGAAGTCTGACAGATGGTCAATAAATTCAAAACTGACACATTTTTGTAACTAAAAGGTAGGTTTGAACTCTTTTGGGGTTCTAACAGTGCTTCTCCTGAGCACCAAATCTGGGTTATAAAAGTTAATATCCAGTTCAAGCCCTTCAAATATAAAGGGAAGAAGAAAAACCCAAATCCTCTCATGAGTAATCAAACTGCAGTAGGCTCAAGTTTCTAAATACCAGTGACACTTCCTCGTTCACTACCACTAGGAATGCTGCATCATTTCTAGTCTGCCACTGCACCATGCTGTGCACCACCACAATGCATTTTATGCTAATGTGATGAGATGTCACGCAGCTTGATATGATGTGGAACAACACAGTGGTGAAAACTTATGGACCAACGTAATTACTTTCAGATAAGAATTATTAACTCAGCTGGCAGAACTCAGATCTAAATGTGCATGATCTGAGGATAAATAAATAGATTAGATAGATTTACTAAGAACAATTTGCAAGAATGGATATTCTGTTCTGTCTGACTCTGCAAACAGTTCTATTTAAAGTGCTTCTCCCTATACAATAGTAGACACATGTATTCATCTCCCTTTTGCCCTTTTCAAGACTGACATCTTTTATTAATATTTACTTGTTTTCTGAGTTTTTCGCTTTATAATTAATTAAAACAAACATTTTTGGGGGTGTTGGTTGTTTTTTTAAATAGCTGAATTGACTAACACTGTTTTAATGAAATAATTCTCTTTGGTAGGAGCATCATTAAAGGAGTAATCACAACACTGGTAATTAAAAATAGATGCCTCGATCCTCAGCAGGAATAAAGCACTTTTCAACTTTGGAGCAGAGCCAGTTTCCTTTTCTGCAGTACTGTCCCTGGAGTCCTCATGACCTGTTTATTGAGGGAGTTACACTGGACCAGGGACACACAGCGAAAGAAAACTTGCAAATCATATTTGCAAATAACAGCACTTTGACAGTTGATTTTGCTTGTAGTTGCTGGGCTTGTTCTTGGAAGCACTGAACAGGGTAAGATTTTATTCAAGATTTTAAAAAACCCAAAAATGTAGACAAGATTTGTGCAGGCATAAATCTGCATAAATAGGTACTATGCTTTCAAAAACTGAGGAAAGGGAAAGGGAAAAGAAAGAGAAAAGAAAGGGAAAGGCTCCTATCTAAGAAAAGGAGGACAAAGTAAACATTGAGCAGCAGTAGTAGAAGACAACTCGTGGATTGAAGTGATTCCACCCCAAGATTTCAAGAGGGCCCAATATCCTGGAAGGCCCTAAGGACCAGCAATGCATCCTTAGTTCTGTCAATTGCCTGAACACAACTAAGTACAGGCTGAACAGGTATCTTGCAATACTTAACAGCTCAGTTGAGATGTTCTCTAAAAGCCTAAAGGAGACACCTGGCACTAATACATTTGATAAGAGACAAAGGCCACTGTACACATTTATGCTGCTAAGACTAGAGAGTAACTGGTGACAGCATGGCACTAAGTAAACAGCAGAATATTCAATCCATGCCCTCCTTCAGCTGCTGTACAAAAGTAATTTACTGTTTATAAGAGGGAGAAATGACACAGGAGCTTCCTAAAGAGTGTGGTTTTTCAGTTCAGCTGAAGAACAAAACAGGTGAAGAAAACACACATATAGTTCAGCTTTTGTGTTAGAAATATTCTTGCTGTGAATTTGAATATGACAAGAGAGAATTAATTATTATACAGCCACTGATAAATCTGTTTATGAATCTCATAGGATATTTTCTAAATATAGGATCAGTAAAAAAGAACGTCCTGTGTTTGGCTCAGGGAATTCACCAAAACATTTGAAGTATCCTAAAGTATCCGATGTCTTTATATGACCTTTATCTGTCATTCCCTATGCTCAAAAAACAATCTACTGTAACCAGCCTCAGTAACAAGAATCAAAACTGTGGGTTCTGTTTTCAGACACATTAGTGCAGAAAGTTTGTTGACTTCCAACAAGGACCAAAAACATTGTTATGTGACATAGGTAGCCATCCATGCAACTGGGAGAAAATTACAAATAATTTGTAGCGAACTGTTTAGGAACAATTGATAAGCAACAATTTGTCCAAGAAAATTATTCATTCATGAGCATTAACTAATCAGTGAAAACTATGACTCAAACTAAGGTAATCCAAAATCAGATAAAAGAATAAATTTACCAAAACCATATTTGTAAGTAGTGAACCAAAACCAGAACCAGGTCTCCTGACAACCACTTATGACATATTGTCACTAGCCACTGCTGATATTTGTATCTATTGCTACAAAAAAGCAGAACCTTTCAAATGTGTCTGATTTTCAAAACGACTTCCTTCCTTTGCATTGTATATTTTTCTTTCTTTTTCCATTTGTTGCATTTGTGAAAGGATTCAAGAACTATTTGATTTTAAAGGAAGAAATATTTCAAAGCTAGACTAGATCAATGAACAGAGAAAAAATTATGTTGCTTATCTTTTTTTTTTTTGCTCATTAATGTTAGATTTTTAGGCAGCTTCTTAAAAGAATTATTAAAAAAAAACAGCAAAACTAATACAAAACTTGTTATTTCCCCTTCTTATTACCTGTTCTAAGCTCAGTAATACTTTTATAGGCTGTATTGCAAAACAACTATAAATGATAGAGTGCTTAAGGATTTCTTCAAGCAGATTGTTATGAAAATGAGTTGACCTCATCCCCTTTTGTCAATAAAATAGGATATTACCAAAAGGCAGCTTTTGCAATTACATGTGAATTGGTTTTCAAGCTTCACAGAAAGGTCGATTCAAACAGTGACAAACATCACCTTGGTAGGCACCACTGCCTACCTCCAATTTGGGAAAGCTTTTATTAGCTCACATTCATGCAGAGGGTCAGCTTTTCAGTGTTCTTTTCTGAGAGACTGAGTCATGAAAGCTCTTGAAATCTCCATTTACTTAATGAAAATAATATTACTGAATGAATGATAATCAAGTGATGTTTTCATTATGCCAAGTAATTTTCTGCCAGTATTTCAATTCCCCTTAGCAACATGTATCTGTGAGGGTTGAAACCTATAGGCTCTTTACAGCAACCATCTCTCACTCCTGCAGAGGACGTCTTGACCAGGGGAGGGTTAGCCATTTGAACATACTAAAATAGCTGTCTAGAGCTCTCTTTGCTGCTGCACTCCTAAACAGAAATTTCTTTGTAATTTTCTTTATTGCTACTTATTTCTGCAAAGTGTATGCCTTTTGATGCAGTCCTGTTAATTGATAGAGAGCAGCAATACAGAAGTAGGGTCTTGTAAAGTGAGACCCACTGTCAGGGAGAGACAGGAGTGGGGCTGTGCTCTGCCACGGATGGAGGGCTGGGAGCCAGGAGCTGCAGCAAGGATGGCAGGGCAGGCACCCAGCTGGCAAAAGACACGGATCCTGAATGAGGTGAGCAGAGCAAGTCTCATGACAGAAAACCAGTTTAACCAGCATCTAGGAGCCAGGAAAGCCCATGGTGATGAGATGAATTCAGGAGTTCAAGTCATCAGGTCAGGGCCAGGATCAGTGATGTGCATGGCAGGCACAAAAACTCATGCAAAGACTGAGGTTTAGCACCCTCCCGAGCAAAGAGAATCCAGGACTCAGCTCTTTTCCCAACAGTCTGACTCAAGGTCAGAGCTGCATCATATCATGACTGGCTAGGAGCCTTCCTTTTAAATATCTTTTGGAAAAATACCCATTATCTCTAACACTTACATGGAATGGAAACAGGTGTTCCTATCAAAGTAAGTTTCAAGACCATACACAGAGCTAGGGAAAATAAAAGCAAAGCAGAGGATTTGTAATGTCCATGACAGCTCGTTGAAAAAAAATCACTGCAGACAAAAATAAGACTTTTCATGGGTTTTCATTATTCTACTGAGAAGAAGTTGTTCATTTCATCTAGTGAAAACCTTTCGGAAGCTAAGTGCTTAATTTTATGAATATTTTTAAAGTATTATTTATTAAGTACATAGGTTGTAATCATACACGTTTTATAACAACATGCAATTGTGGGGATGTTTTGTGTGAACAGAGGTGTGTCCAGGAAGAACTTAGAAATCTTTAATAATTTTAAATTGTTTTTGATTAACATTTTTACTCTTGAAAATGTAAGAAAACTTTTTTGCAAAGAAAAATTATTAAATTCCATCACATTTTTTCCTATTTTTTCTTATAATTATTCATCTAGAAATGTTGCTAAGTATATATTTTTTAAATAAAAAGACAATTTGAAGAAAAATAAAATTGACTTAAGCCAGTAGAAATCCCCTGTTCAGAGTGACATATTGTTTTCAGACTTTTAATGCTACAAAGAACAGAGAGGATTGTCTCATGCTTTTGTCTGGACTTTTACGTTCAGCTAAAAATCAGTTATTCATAAAGATCCAGGTAAGACATAAAGGTATTTCATAAAAACTATTAAATAAATTTCAACATCTATAAAATCTTAACATCATTCTGTCTCACAAAATGATTTGCAGTTCTAGTTTTAAGAAACAAAGGCTTATGAAGTGCTAGGTATAATAGCAGACTAACATTCCCTTGAGAATTCAAGACTTAATACAAGCTTTCTGACTTTTCTAGTATGTTTCAGTTCTGGAAACACTTTGTGAATTATATTATTGCTAATCCACTGTGGGATAGCACTATATAATAGAATATTAAGAGATCTAATTATGGCTTTCTGTGTACAATTCAATAATTCCAAAATGCAAGCAATTCTTTTTACAGACAGACATTCTTTACTCTCATAGATTCATTACGTTTATTATGAGCATATGTGCAGTAACAGAGGTTGTCACCATCACTGATTGCACTGTACTTTAACTATCTACATATCAAAAAATTAATGTAAACGCTTTAATTTTCCAATAAATCAGGTTAGCCTATAAAGAAACTTTCAACTTTCAAATATATAAGATAATTTATTAGAGCTTGCTTAGATACTGTTACATAGCAGATACAGTATGAACATATTGACATACTGGGACTGTTTGGCTGGGTTGATAAATATTGTTAGGTCACCTCAGGACTGGATTATACCTATTTAGATAAAGTTACAGAAATTTAGTAATGTCAAAAAAAGATTTAATAAAGCCTATGAAATTATCAGAAAAGCTGTGGTGTGGCTCATTGTTTATTTTAGGTCAGGAAGTTAAGAATCAACAAGCACATACATCATTTAGAGTGCTGGTCCAAGCTTAGCAGGTTTTCATTGTGCAGTCCACTTAATATTGTGAGACTCATGTTCCAAAAATTAAATATGCTACTTCTTCCAGAAATACTAGCAACAGACCTGGGAGTCATAGGGTTAGAGTAACTAAGATGACTGACACTCTTAATGGGAAACCTCAAATGAACTTTTTAAAGGATTTGGATTAATCAATTAATGGATTAATTAGCTGATATCATACCCCAGGGAAGTATTATTAGCAGAAGCATGGGCAATGTGTTTCAGGGATATATAATAATAAATAATAAAGGTAAACTAGAGAAGTCCCTCTATAACTGTAGAAAATAATAGCTGGCAGGAGAGGTAACTCGATGAAAATGCAGCATCACCAACCATATTGCACCATGAGTTGCACCAGCCCTGTCAGCAAGTGTTCGATGCTGGGAGCCAGCCAGACTGTTCTGGCCGATCCTGACACGTCGGAGTGCAGGATAATTTGGGAACCACCATATGGCAGTGAACATGGCTACACAGATACAGAGCACCCCCTTCATCACAATGTTATTAGGCACCAAGAACACTATGTGACAAAAAGAGAGCAGACTGTCTGGGGCTGACTCGCTGCTGCCTACATGTATTAAATATGTTGGCATAATGTTTTGCTTTGCAACCTCAGAGAGATAAGTATCCTTAAATTTTTTTAGACAAAATATTTCGTTACTGTAGTCAATTTTAGCACACAAATCCTTTCACTTGTATGGTTAGAGAACTGATAGGAGTCCGAATGATATTGCTGAAATGCTTACAGCCTACACAAAAGCTCAGAGTTTCTTGTGTGTTAAATTGGTCGCATTTCCTTCCACAGAAGAAATTGCTTATGCTGTTCTCACTTGCAAATGTATTTGCGAACACTGAAAAACTTAGGTTCACACATTTAAAACAGAAGTATTTAAAGCTTGATATAACCTGATGCATGTGTTATTTTTTCTTTTAGCCTTTTTATTCTTTTTTCTTTTCTGCCATGCACATCAGTCAGGAAGCTTCCGTTTGCACCATATAACATAAACTGGCATCTGTTTTCTCTTGTTTTTAAGTATTAAGTCTAAAGTGTAGCTACCTGCTGAGACAATAAACATGACTTCCCATGACTTTTCAGTAAATGGAGCTCACTTCTGAGGCCCTGGGGCATAGTCAATCTAAAATATAGATATGAGGGTTGGAATTAGAAATTTCATGATCAGCAAAGTGTACTTATAGCAGCTACATTTTGAAGGGGCATTCTTTCATCTATTAATTATATTCCACTTCCCACTCTCACCAATACTAGCGACTCATCATTTTACATATTTAATGGAACATGACTAAAAATACATCAGAAAATTAATCGGTATTCATACTCTACCGAAAATTTTCAGACTTTTCATTTATTTCTCTCAGGCAGGCTGCTAAGTCTTCGAAAATCTAGAAACAAAAGGAAAAGACTTACAAAAAAAATTATTATGACAAGATAGCTGCAGGATGTAACAGAAAATCAGTGTTCACTGCTTAGCATAGTTCAATATAAAGTAATTTCCCAATCTTTTTCTGTATCTTTGGCTGCCTACTTTCTTGCATGTCATATATCACCATACAGATTTTGCAAAGTAGATAGCATAGTGACACTACCAGCCTCCCCAGGCCTCATCTTTAAATCTGAAAAGGTATAGAAATAGAGATGGAGAAGTATGCTGATTTGTTTTAGCAATACTTTAATTTTGCTGATCCCTCAAAATAAAGGATACAAAAAAGTACACCCAAGAAAAAAGTATATACTATAAGGAAAACTTTTTATTTTATTGCAGTTTTCATGCTGGGTATATCAAAACTTAAGCATTTATTTAGAAAAATGTATGTCTATCTCCTGTATCTGTTACAGGACATTCTTTTAAATTATTAAATTTTAAAATTTGAATGCTACTTAGCAGGACAAAACAAACAGAGGGTTTTTTTTTTTAAAGAAATTTGCTTATTTACTCATAAAGAGCTTTCAATCCTTAAAGCATCACTCATCTGCTGCAAGGAAAGTAGGATTTACAACTGCCTGTACTGGGATTAAGACTGAGGAAAATGAGAGTTTTGGAATTTTCTGGTTTAGACTATATCATTAGATGCCTGGGTATATTCACCCTTGCTGAAAAGGTTCCCAGTATGCATACTTACAAATTACAGGCTGTAGAGAATACTAATTAGTGAACATGGAACATATATTGAAAATTTACTAAAAGTGAAAGATGCTTTTATGTTTCTCTGGAAAAAAAACTTATGGGATGAGATAGGACAGGATGTGATGGGATGGAATAGAGAAAGACGGAAGAGAAGCTACTTGAAAAGAATACAAAAGTTGCATAATCTGCCTGACAGGTAGAAGGAAATAGACCATGAGATTTTGTGTGCCCATGTGTGAGGGAAGAGGTCATATCTGATTTAGTTTTAAAATCAATGTAAATTAAAGAAAGTGTGCAGAGAATGAAGATTTCTCTGGGTTACTAAAAGTACAGAATATCAAGATTTCAGTCTAAAAGTTATAACCCCAATCCAGCCAACACTGATGACTGGCAAGGAAAGTTATACATTGAAATGCAGGCAAGGTAAGGGGTTTTTTGCTAAATCTATGTATTTTCTGAACTATAAAAGTAAAAACATCCATCAGAAACCCTCTTTAGCCAGTCGGTTTTTATGTTTGCATGCCTCAGGTTCATATCTTAAATCCTGTCTTTTTTCTTTTAATCTAGAGCGATAGATATTACACAAAGACTAAAGCTTTTGAAAGCATATAATTTATTATGGAACCTGAAGATCAAAAATGTCCAAAAGGCTTAACCACATGATGAGCTATTATTTGGAGGAGAAACTAGAATTTCACCATTCTAAGCACACTAATCCTACCTGTAATGCCATACAGTTGCTCCCCCTCGCTTGTTCTAGCACTGTGAATCCTTAATTCCTCTATGTAGAGGAAAAACTTTAAAAACAGTTGCCAAAAAACACCCTCAAGAACTCAGAGATAGACGTAAGCAAAAGAGATATCTTCAGACTCTCTTAGCCAGGGAAGGGCCAGAACTTGATTGACCTGCATTTAGAAGAGTGTCTTGGATACCTGTGGGGCTGTTGGATAAAAGAGAGAAGCAATCACTCTTTGTATAGCACTATTTAAAAAGAATGTCCAGGTGCATTTTCCAGAACAAGGCACTTCAGTCCAAAGTAAAATGTTATATCCACTAGAAATCCATAATTTTAGACACAGCCCTTTGTTAAAAATAATTTTTGGAGGAAAGTCCTCAGGAACAATGTCAGTTTTGCAAGATTCATTTCCTAAGAGCACTTAAGAACTTTCACAAATTCTGCTGCTTCCAGATTTCTTCTTGCAGTACTTTACCTATTACAGAATACATGCAAAACCAAGCAAAATCCTGGACTGAGATGGTAAAATGAATGCAGAAGCTGATTAGTCTCTTGAAGTTTTTATGGTGTTTGGAAAAGGCCACAATGACCATGTTGAAAAACACAATCCATACTAGTAACCTTCAGATCAGATAGAAGCCCAATGGGAACCATAGAAAAATGTAGACCAATCTGCTTTTGGCAGCTAGGAGTGGTTTAACTTGAAAAAATGACAGAGCTTTAACCTTGTATCCTAAGTGCTCAGTGGAAACAAGGATGCAAATAACACTTTAGGCTATTCTAATTCATATCCTTTCCAGGTACGAGCAAGTAAAATTATTAATAAGATGATAATCATATAATTCATATTGTCATTATTATTATTATTACAGGCCCAAATGATGTAGGCTTTTTATGTTTATGATATAAATTGTCAAAAAGAAAGGTTTTTCTTTGTAGGAACACTAGCACGTTTCATTTATTGCTAGAATTTACTATGATAATATATCACAAGCTTGCATTTTAATAGGGATAATTAAACAAAATGTCAATCTAGTTACCTATTCCTTAATTGTTGGAGCATAATTGCTAGGAAAGTTCCATGTCAAAAGTAGGTTGCATTGGAGGATTTTACGTACAAAACAAAGCAATACATTATGGAACATGATCGTTCAGTTAGTCCACTTAGCATGAAGCACAAACTCCACATTATCATCACAAAATTGTTGAATGCATAAAAGCAAGATTTCTGCACCAGAAAGTAAGTGTCATAATTCAATTTACTATTTTTTCTCCATTTACATTTAGTGGTTTGGTTTTTATTTTGCTTTTTAACACTCAACAGCAACATGCCTTCTCCATAATCCCTCATATCTTTACATGCACCTGAAAGCATATGGAAACTAGAGACAAGAAAATTGATGTAGTGTTTCCAGCCTGGCAAATATTTACATTTTCATTAATTTTGTATTAGTGCATGAAATTAATTCACCAGTTAATTCACCAGTAAATTTTATTGGAACAGATGCTAAGTTTATGAAAATCTCAGGGATTTATATTCACTGTAATATTTTTTTATTCCTTTTACTTTTGTACATAAAATTTATGAGGGTTTGCAGACAGTTTTTTAAAAAATTTCCCAAAATATTAATTCAAACTGCTGACAAAGCTCCCAAACTATAGGTGACTATAGTCAACTCTTGACCCTAAAATATGAATTCATCTATAGTTCCTCCTGGTTGATAAATAGGCTGTATGTTTCTTTCTAAAATTATTACTATTATTTTTGTCGTTGTTGAAATTTTTTCACTGGGCTTGATGTCAAAGTCTGGCATGTTGCCTTCTCTTTATATTAAAAGAAAGAGCAAAATAAATAATTGCTTGTCACTTCTGTACACTTTACAAACTGTCTGTAATGTAAAGCCTACATCACTTAAGTGGATGAGACAGAGGTTAAGACTAAGGTGTTTTAGTGAATTATATGGGAAGTTTGCACAGTGCTAACACTTGGCACTAGCTGAGATTTAACTGTGGCCTACTTGTACGAGTACTGGCATTTGTCAAACAATTTTACATGATCATAGGCCAATGTTGCGAATTACTTGTGTGAAAATAGATGATAAAAAAAAAGTGAAAGAGAAAAATCAGAAAGAAAAGTGATAAAGCACTAGCTGTTTATCCAGTTACAGGTCAAAGACAAGCAAGGCCCAATTAAAGCAGCAAATTCTAATTTCCTGAAAAATGACAATACAAACTGGAATTGCGCAGAGCTGGAGAAGTGAGAATCCTGTTGGTCAAGGTAAGCCAGCCTTTAAAATGTCTGGGTCTCAGCAGCTGTAAAACAAAAGAATAGGATTTAGGTTTTAAGCAAAAGTCCAAACAAATCTAACATGAAGTGACTATTTCTTGGGGAAATTTCAACAACTGCTGATACTAAGTATAAATTATATAGATTAAACAAGAAGTAAAATAATATTTTGGCACTTCTTCCTACAAAGACAGGAAACATGGAAGTTTGAATTATAAGCTATGAAGTGCAATGTTGACTTTTTAAGTAAACACAATGAAAATTAGGTCTCACAGCTTCATGCCCGTTTTCATGGCACTGCCTGGAGTTGGCATTTGAAATGCTGTGCTTGAAATACTTTATTTGAAATACCAAACAATTTAGTTGGTATACCTCGATAAGCACTTGATTCATTACTTCCAGTCATAATTTAGCACCATTGTGTAAATAAAAAATAGGAATGCTATTATACACATTGCCTTTGGCTAATATTCTCAATGTCTCTGCTACGACTGGAAGTCATGACCAGTGCCTGCTCCACAGTTATGTGTGTATGAATCACAGTTGCTTTTCACTTCACATATTGCCATCCAAATGAGGCACACTTCTTTGCGCAAAGGGAGGTTTCATTTACTAGAGTTTTATTATGGCTATTTCTGATAAAATTTAATTTTGAAAACTAGTTTTAAAACCATTTAAGTACCCATTAGCTCTCAGTGCAGTAGATAAATTAGATAATTGCAAAAAACAGCCTCATGAAGGGTTATCTATGGTCTTGGAAAATGTGTGTTTCTAGTTAATCATCCAATGATATTGCATTGTCTACTTCGTGGGGCAGGTGAAGAAGCAAAAAAAATGAAGCCATAAAAAGACCTCATTGACACACCCATGTTAATTACCCTCCCTTTTGAGTATTTATTTGCATAGATACTTTGCAATTTTTCATAGGACTTGCAAGTACTACGTAATTATATTTGATTAAGTCTTTGAAGCTTTTCATTGAAGATATTATCATTCATAACCATTTTCCCAGTCTCAGAATAGAAATTCCTTGCAACTTCACTTTGATTGTGTTGAAAAAATATTTAAAACACATTTCTATATCCTCTGCTGTCAAAGTTAATAGTTTTTTGCAAATAATCTTATAGGAAATGAGTATCAAATTGGTTTTAATTGTCATGGTTGATCAAGATCATTTCTCTGAAGACTGATTGTATTCAAATAACTGGAAAAATGAGGAAGTTTCCATGAACAAATGAAAAAGCACAACAAATAGCAGATGTTGTCAGCAAAATGGCACAGATATTGAAGACTGAGAAAAAGTGCCACATGATTTCTGGACAGTAAGGTGGGTTGCAGTGCTGTCTGTGCCATCAGCAACTGGATATTTTCTGCCTTGTAATCGTCAATTTTTAGAATAAGTCTCTCTGGGTTTTCAGGTTTAAATCCTTTGGGAGCAAGAGATTGTAAATACTCCCCAGCCACTAGACAGTAACTATTCTGTAAGGTATATATGCTTTAGTGTTCAGAAAGGGCCCCATAGCAATTTTCCATGCAACCTCCATACAGCAAAAGAGAGTCACATTCACTTTGTTATAGACAGTTGCAGAAACTTATTCACATTTCCAGTTTCCAGTGCCAAGCTACTACATCCTCAGGGATGCAGAATTTTGAGAAAAGGAACATGTATTTCATGTCATCAGAAACAAAAGTTGTTTCTCCAAGAGGAGATGAAACACAAGATCTTGTCTTCCTGTAGCTATCACATTTTTGCTATTAATGGATAAAATGGATACTATATAATCAAAGACATCGTCCCTATAGTTTTCTTATGCCTCGAGAATTAATTTCTCCAGTAGATGTCCTCCCTGCCTTTCATGCTGAGGTCAAGAACTTAGCTGTCACTACCACTATTGTGATTAATGATCTGACTGGTAGTGACAGTAATCAAACCATAGACTCTGTACAGGTAGTTTGTGCTAGTCTCCCAGTGGCTTGAGTCACTGCATTGGCAGGAGATCTATTTGCTTCTCCTGCGGACATCTATCTCCTTGTGTCCTTCTTGAAAAAACTTTTCATGAAGGTGTGGGGAAAACAAAAACCAGTCATGACAATTTTAAAAAATTAAAACATTACATTATATTTTTTAAAATCATGTGACAAAAACTTTGGAACATTTATAAAAAAAATGCATAATGAATAATTAAACTACTAATTATATCCTTTTATAAGCATAGAACTACTGTTTGAGAAGATTAGGTGTCTAACAGCTCTCAGTACAATGAAAGTGGTATAACGGAAGAAGCTGACTTTCCTTCTCACTTTCTCCATTTTTTCAGTGCATTCACTATGATTATATTTTAATAAATGTTCATTAGTTGAACATATAAAATATCTGTATATAAGTATTAGTAGGCAAAAGATTAGTATAGAAATATAACATTGGCTAAATAATGCTAAGGGTTAAAGGGTTAAATTTTGAAACTAATATGATGGCAAAGTCCACTGAAAACCTGAAGGCGAAGACAGAACACAGGAAAGGAGATGACAGCTGAAAGGAAAGAGACTGATAAAAAGGTTATACAAAAATAACAATGGAAAAATCTATTAAACCCACTCTATTCTCAGAAATAAATTTCAACTTCCATCTGGTTAAATGCTATCTAAATTAATTCTTTGAATCACACAGGCAATAGAGTACTAGAAATAGAAAGTACTTATAATATTCTTGAGTCTAGTTAACAAGTCAACTCCTATTCAGTTTCTCACTATCTGAAGTTCTCTCTCCAGGCCTATCCCATAGAAGGATATTTAGCACATCATACTGTCATGAGAGAAAAGGTGAACATTGGCATTGACAAGTCGAATAGGAACACATGAAGAAAATGAGACTCTATTTGGGAAGAGAGCAAGTGAGATCACTGGAGGCAGCCTAGTGGACTGTGGGCTTCCCAGCAGTGACTCACAGTTTTGTTTTGCATGGCAGCTTTGTTCTTGAACACACAGAGAAAGGTACAGATGCAAGCCTTAGCAGGTGAAGTTCTCAGCTGCATCAAGAGGAAGACTGGGTGGTTTGTAACAAGGAGTTGAGAGAGCCAGACTGGGCAGGACAATGAGTTTTAATTATGTGAAGGCAGCTGTCTTGTCTTTTTTCTAACATATTGGGCTTTGGGACAAATGCTTCTATGAATGTGTGGTCTCTGTCTGAAGGAGGGCTCTGCATGGAGAAATCTGTAAGTTATGTAACTCCTGCTTCAGAAAGCTGTTACCCTGATCCCTTGCCTTGACAGAAGCAATTAGCTGCCAATTGTATTTAGTATGCTTTATTTATTTATCTATTATGAAAAATAAAACTAAAAAGCCCAAACCAAACCAAACCAAACCAAAACACACCATTTTGACCACATTTTGGGGAGGGGAGAAAAGGACCAAAAGGTATAACCTTTCCTCTAATGGTAATCAAGGCCCAATAACCAGTCTAGAAAAAGAAAATACAAACCTACAAGCAACAAAGGCTTTGATAGCTTTTACTACCAGGAAGAAAAAAGCATGAGATAGATAGATTTCACTCTAATTTTAAGCTCTTTTATTGTTGTTCAGAAAATAATTTTGTTCCTTCTCATAGAGTTTTACTTGAGCAATCATCTACCAGATAGACATTGACTACCCTGTCACAGAATGGAATAATATATGTTTCACTTTAAATTAATCTCATTAATAAAACATTCATGGAAAAGAGCTGGACTACATTTATTTGCTGCTAAACTCAGAGAGCTACATTTTAATCTCATTATAATATGACCTTCCAAAGTCTATTCTGCTTAGTTCTTTTTGGGATAGAGGAGAGAAATTCGTTGCTTTCTTTTATACTTTACTGTATTTAAGGCATGAAGAAACAGACGCATTTTGTTTTTAGTTTGCCTAGGTAAAATGGATATGGGGATCAGGAGGGAAGGGATGGCAAGAGCAAGAATAAGCTTTAATAAAGATATGAAAATAGCCTTCATAAAACAAGGATAAACAGCATTGTGATCTAATTTACCCCCACATAAAATGCAAAATAGAACTCTGTGTGTAATAAAACATTAGTATCTTTATTGCCAGCTTAATCTTAACTAATCTTTTCTTACATTACTTTAATAGAGTAATTCATCTGCATGAAATTTAAATGAATAAGGTTAGCCTTGCAATTGAAACTATGCTGATTCTTACCCTTCTTCTATTCACAAAATCCTTCATTAGTATTTGCATATGTTCCTAAGTCAGTTCCAGGCAGGAACAGCCTCCTCAGAATGTCAGCAGCCCAGAACAGTTTTCCTCTGAACATCCCCTTCCTTTGTAATACATAAATACAATCTTCTGGGGCTCTGTAATTATCCAAAATGAGCTTTAATGTTGCAAATTACTTCAGCACCCCTATGATTTATCTGTTGTAAACACACTTTATAATATTTATATTCCTATTAGAACCTCCACTAGTAATGAGCTGACAG
This sequence comes from Toxostoma redivivum, assembly GCA_013397375.1. Classification (NCBI taxonomy): domain Eukaryota; kingdom Metazoa; phylum Chordata; class Aves; order Passeriformes; family Mimidae; genus Toxostoma; species Toxostoma redivivum. The sequence goes on along the minus strand of VXBI01002217.1, from coordinate 344,016 downwards.
ATCATAAATATTTACATGATAGTACATGGACAAATGTGTGATACCCTCATATTAGTTACATTTCATGTTCTCTCTATCACACTTGGAAAAAAAATAAACCCTTGCAATTTGCTGTCTTCACAAAAATATCTTTGAAAATGGCTCAGAACATTAACAGAGCTTCACATTTGCCACACTTTTCTTTAAAAGAATGGCATTCCTTCATACTTATGCAGTCTGGGTTATTGCTTCTTCACATTATGCATCATTACTCTGAGTAGGTGTCTTATCAGCAGCTCCAGTTGTTGTGGAGACGATTGGAATTAAGCACTGGAAGCTTTTTATTTATCTTACTTGCTTTATTCCTACAAGATTTTCAGCATATAAGCTTCTTTGTTCGGATCAGAATTGGATACATTGCCAGGCATTGTAAAATTTACATCTTCCTTTTTTTGTATTTGTTCTTAAATTGGATTGAAAACAAAGTATGGCTTTAATTAAAGCTCTGCTTAACAATAGACAATTTTTGCCATTCAGTGCAATTTCTGAGCAGTTGTGAGGATTTTGCAAAGGCCTAATAGGTGACATTCACCACTAAGCCCCAAGTAGAACTGCAATATACTTACCTGTGCTAAGTGTCTGCCTGACAATACTTGCACAAAGAAAACTGTAATAATGCTGTCGAAATACTGACTTATCCAACAAAACCCATGGAATTTAAAGTGATGGTTACTTTAAACTGGGTATGATATGTAATAACGTACAAGTTCAAAGGATAAATGTTGATGTTTAGAGAAGTAAAAGGAAAGAAAGGGAAGGCAGGGAAGAAAGGAAGGCAGAAAGGCGGAAAGCAGGAAGGCAGGCAGGAAGGCAGGAAGGCAGGCAGGCAGGCAGGCAGGCAGGCAGGAAGGAAGGAAGGAAGGAAGGAAGGAAGGAAGGAAGGAAGGAAGGAAGGAAGGAAGGAAGGAAGGAAATCTGACATCTATCATTCTTTAGCAAATCTAGTTTATCTAACACAGACGTTCACAAAATTTGAGAATACTGAATTAAAATAAATTTCAGCCTTTCTATCAAGGCTAATTCTACACTAGATATGCTGTAAGTGACAAAAGGATGAAAAACAAGAACCCAAGCAAACTTCCTGGTCAGTCTGTTAAAAGCTGTTTGATAAACATTCCAATTCCAAAGACTGCCTGAGGCTTTTTTCTCTCCTTTCCTATTTCACAGAAGACATCTGCTGTTCAAACACAGATTTTCCATTGCCTGATGAAACTGAAGATAGTTGTTCTTTCAAATTATTGCCAAAAATATTGTACTTATTCTGAAGGTCATAATGTGTAAGAAATACATAGACACTCCCCAGTCCACACTGAATAAAGGACCACTAATTACAACTTTCTGGAGGGCTGTCAGAAACATCTAGAGCTCTTGTCCAGCATACTTTGTTTGTGACATGCTTGCGTGTCAGTAACCTGGAGGAGCTGCTTTGAGGAGCTGAGATCATTAAATTGTGAGTATGCTGCTTTTGAAACTACCACTGCATCACTTCTGCAAGAATCTTAATTCGTCTAAAAGACTGAGTGTTTGCCTCTTCTCTAAATCTCTTTAATCCATCTATTCTACTATAGTTAGCATAATTCCAAATGCAGAAAAAATAGTTTACAGGAGACTTACAGGCAATGTGCTGTAAGTTTCATGTTTTGTTCAGACAAATCACCTTGTCTTTTTAGCAAGTATCTTTTCAGGTTGGTGTTGCTGAAGTACCTAAGCAATCAAGGTCTCCGAAACACATAAAAAAATAATAACTGCAGTATTAGATTAAACTCATAGTTCAGCTAGTCCTATATCTTTTCTCCTGGCTTTCCCCAAAGCAAAAATTCACACAGAAGACAAATGTCATATAATCTATTCCTTCTATATCTCCTTGAATTTCAAATGGGTACAGATTTTTTTAAAGTCTGAAAAGTGTGAATACAGTGGTCACCAGGCTCAGGTTGATGCACAAAAACAAGCAAAAAACACAACATTTTTTTTTCCTGATGGGGATTTTCATTGGTTAAATGCAGTGAGAAAATATATCAGATTACATTATAGATAAATCAAATGCCAAATGTAATTTCTGAAAAGAAGAATATTTTTAGATTTTATGACAGGAAAAAAAATATGGCTTTAAAATGGGTAATCTTCTATTTCACCAAATGTGCTGCCTGACTGAGACCTTGTACACCAAGCTTCAGCCTGAAGCAAATTGTTATAGTCGAGCTATTAACTTCTAAAAATAGGAGGATGTGATGGAAACATTAAGAAACCTACTACTGGGCACAACCACAATCCAGGGGAGGATGAAACAACACTCCTTTATTTTTCCTTCTTTACCTCATCACATTAGTGCAGTTTGTGGCACTGAACTGTGTCTGTGCTAAATGCACTAAAGCCACTTTCCTTCTAAGCAACAGCTTATGATGGTGATATTTAATCTCTCTCCCTCTCTCTTGTTTTTGAAGAAACTTAATAGCAGCCAAATACTTTAGGTCAGGCACTTGCCATTTGTGACTTAGTACTTAAAAAAGGTGCTACATCCTAGGGGAGAAAACAGATAGGCTGGAGGACTGCAAGAGTGATCTGAAATTAAAATGCTTTGCAACAGGAGGTTTTTGCATTTTCACTTGAAGCATTTTGAGAAACATAACAACAGACTTACATTTTTTACCAAATGCGCACAAGTGATTTATTTTTCTGTCACGAACTGTGCATTCTCTTTGTTTTATTGTAGTGTACAAAATTTCTCATCATCTGCTATTTATTTTACATTCAGCACTGTAAAATCAAAGAAGCACTGACTCATGAGTCAGCAGGTGGGTGCCCCTCTCCAGAGGCATTCCATGCTTTTTTGCCAAACCATTTAGCACATCTGCAGCCTTCACTAAATCATTTCTGAAAGTAATATTGGTAATAAGAGTCAGAGAGCCTTGAAAGGTATGTGTGGTATGTGTTCTGCAAACAGGCTCTCAACAAAAATCCCCAGAGCTAGGAACAACAGTAAAAATCTTCTCAAAGGAGCAGTAGAGAGTGGAGAAAATGGATCTTGGTATAGAGGACATGCTATTTATGGAGGTCAATCTGCATCAGCGACATAACATTTCAGGGCTATTCAGCTATAAACACATTTTCATGAGTCGTACAGGGTGTTAAGGAAGAGATCAAAAGATGAGCACACACAATGAGTGTGCGTGCTTCTCACAGCACTAACAGACTGCTTTTCTACTTTGACCACAGAGAGTGTGTTGCTATCAGGGCAAAGACAAACTGGAAAACAGGCTTTAACACTTCACAAGGAATAACTAAATCAATACGCTCGAGTCCCAGAAAATGCATTGCATTGCAGGAATTTTTAGAGATATCAAGAAACTTAGAAGCCTGCTAGTGCCTGTGCTCCTGAGTCACCTGGACAGCCTAAAAGTCATTCCCTGTACATTTCTGGACCAGCTTGAATTCTGCAAATTTTTCATTGCAGGTAGATACCAGTTTAGATATAGACAACCTGTTAAAATCAAGTTAAAGTCTCCTGAAGTATGCATGGTGCAAGAGGTTTACCCTTGTGCACAAACCTGCTCTTCAGAAACACTTAGATGAATAAGCATCTTGTTAGAGCATTTTTCTTGCTTATGGGGACAAGATACTGGACCTTCAGAGCTTAAATGCCTAACTCTATTTGAATCCCACTTCTAAATCTATCTCAATCTTTTTGGTAACCCTTTGGTTATTTGACAAGCAGGATAATAAGTTGTCATGCCAGAGTCTTCTATGTATTTTTCAGAAACCTTATTTACTTATGAAATCACATTTTCTGGATATTTTCTGGCTTCTATGGCTGCTGGTCTTCAATTGCTACCATACCATGCTTCCAAACATCTGGTCATCTCAGCAAAACTGCTTCATTCACTTGCCCAAGAGTATATGACATTGTAAACCACCTTCTCTGAATTTCTGCCAGTATAGTTTAGACAATACACAGAACAGTTCTCCCACAAAAATTTCCATTTCTCTTCAATCTCAATAAGGTGAATGTTTATCTATCTCCACACCCTTTGTTGTTTTAGTCTGTGTTGGCACGTGGAAGCACCAGAGAACCTGATAATAGAAAATCACTTCTTGCATGTGAAATAGATTTTGCAATGTTTGTCAAAATATTTATTACTTCTCATTTAAAGTAATACTATCCAGATCTCGAAATATTGCAACAGATGTTCTGGATACTGGATTTCAGTAAGTATGCAGTGCTCCATGTTTCAAAAATATTGTATTCTCCAGGTAAAGTCACCTGACATCCTACAGTTTCAAATGGTGAAATCACCTTGGGGTTTTTTTAGCATTTTATGGACATTTTGTGGATGCCCTGCTAGTTCTGTGAGGTTCAAACAAACAAAGTTGAAACAGGAAGCAACTAATTTTTTTGGTGTGTTGGAATTTTATGCAGACCATAAAATAAAGCTGGAGATAAAATGTTGCCATAAAAGAGAATAAACATGAGGTTGAAAAAACACCAGGAATCCTGGAGTAAAAAAGAATGAGAAAGGAAAAACTATGGGGAAAACTATGGGGAAAACTGGGGAAACTATGGAATCTAAGGAATTTTAATGTACAGGAAAGATTAAATTGATTTTTTTTAAATAGCTTTTAACTTGAAAAATTTCATGCCAATTAAGAAGCATGCCCCAGATTCACCAGTGACACAATTCCACAAGGACCATTATAACAGATAAGTGTAAATCGTGTTCAGTTAATTGGAAGTAATGGATATAACAAAGGTAAATTGATAATGTAAAATATAGATAGAAAATATGTTTTTATAATACCAGATATTAATTGATAGGCATGTTCTTCCTAAGAGGGAGGGGTGGGTAGAAATGAAAAAAGGCAAAGCAATAGACCACTTTGTGGATACACTTCTAGGCAGACCTGAACTGTCTACTGTGTACATGCTAGAGAGCAACTTTATGGGGGAGAGACATTCACCTAAGTTGTCATGCCAGCACACAGGTGCTGGATAGTGCATACTGAATTCATGTCATGTCCTGTTCCTCCTTGCCTTCACTCTCACAGCAGTGGCTGAAAAGGCACAGGAGAGAGCCAGTTGTGTGCTGCTGCTGTTCATGATCGTAGAAAAAACATAGTTCACTTCCTGGCAGCTGATTCTGCTCTGCAAACACCACATAAAAATTTCTTTAAGGGAAGAAAGAAATGCTCTGAAGAGCATTCTGGAGTAATATAATAGTGAGATAAATAAAAGACCTTTGAGACAAGAATTTTCATTCTATAGGTTTGAAGAGGAAGCAGTATTTTTATAAATATTTCCCTTGGAACAGGGAGAAGATGAGAAATGCAAAAAATTTCAGCCTTACCTGCAGCTGAACAGCCAGTACTGACTGATTTTACTGTATAGGACAGTAATGACTGTGTCAGACCTTATCAGAGCTATGTAATTATTTCAGGTCCTCAGATTGTCCCACTGAACAGGTACCACTCCTCACTAAATCCTGTCATTTTAATATTGGCTTTGGGTTTTAGACACAGTTTATGTCTCTATATAACATTGCAACTTGTACCAGCATTTACATCCCTACAAGGGGCTGCACATGCTAAAAATACCCCCAGGTTATCTTGACAAGACATACCTTTTTCCTTCACTCTCACTGTACAGGAAAGATACCAGGCAACTACCATCATCTCAGTATCTCTGAGCATAACAGCTACCTTCAGTGAATCCTGAAAGGATATGCATCCCTTAAGTCTAAATTGACTACGCTGAAAAGCAGTAGCCCAAGTATGAAATGAGTGTGTTTCCCATTTGTAAGTTACACAAGCACTTTGGGAGCAACTGGGGCTACCTTTCCCTTTCCAGACAGTTGGCCAATTTGATCAGATGAAGTTTTCAAAAAGTGATTTCAGAGCAGAGTTGAATTGAACACCAATTAAACCTGTTTCTTTTCCACCTAGACATATTTGAAACTCCTGACCCTTCCAGATAAATTCATACAGAAATTTGAGTGTCTAATTGTGACTTACTGCATCTAATCAAAGTGTCTAGAGTTGCAGAATGACAGGTTCCACACTCAGATATTCTCATGTGTTGGAAATGCCTCATATCCCTAGAGCATCTACATTTATGATACAGCTACAGGCATCTATAGGCATCTATAAATTGTCATATGTATTTGACCAAACACAGATCTTGCTAAGTGGTTCAGAGCCCTTGGTGTCTCCTACACTTAGGAAGACTTCTCATCAATTCCCTGGGGGAATAGTGCATGGAATCTAATGAATCAGTTGGGCAGAAAAGAGAAAAAGAAATGACTGATTTTTCACTTGGTGGGTCAAGCTCTCATATGGGGTATGGGAAATCAGATTCATTTATGGGTTGTGGGGTTTGGTGGTTTGGGGTGGTGTTTTTTGTATATGCAATTATTTATTTTGGAGATAGAATAATGAAATTATTTGTTCCCTCAGACTGTTACTTTCTGGCATTTTGTTTTTTTAACCAGTGATGTAGGAAGCCTGGATTTATGTTTCTGTTCTAAGCTATGCCACTGGGACTGCAAGATAAGGCACAGCCTTGTCCCAGTGACTACTGTATTGACTGCCCATAGATGTCAGGGAAGTCTTTGCCTGCTTCCCAGGAGAAAGAGCTGGCTGTAAGTACTTAATTCTAGAAAGATCGTAGCTGACAATCTGATATCAGATGGATTTCCAGTGGGAAATCACTGCTTCCCTGTGTTCTGGGATATGATGTCTGACCATGTTCAACTCTTGGGGGTTAAGGCCCCTCTCTCTTTTCACATTCTCATAACAACCAGCCTACTCAAGCAGCTGTATCCTGCTATCTTTTTTTTTTTTTTTTTTAAGATTATCTCTTGTCATTGTAGGCAGAAAATGCTTGGAGAGTTGCAGGAATGGGGAGGATGCAGCACTTTTCAAAAGAACCTATTGAAATTCTGGACCTATGGCTCTGTACTTAACTATCATAAACATTTATTTCCCAAAATAAATTCAGATAATCTAAATAGCTCCCATTTTGTTCCTTCTGATTGACAATTTTGCCCTCAAAGCACAAGGCCGTATTTCAGTGTTATCAGTGAAATGTGCTTTAACACTTGGCAGGTCAGCAATCTGTTTCAGAAGATGGACTTGCCTCTCCCAAGAGCACAGCAGGAAGGCTGTGGCCAACTCTCTCACTTCATGTTTAAAGAACAAGAACACTTTAACCACAAGGATAAACTTAAAAAGATATCCAGATAAGTATACAATGCAGGTGTTTCATTTCCATGTAAAAGAGACAAAGACAGTGTTTCAAGAGTGACATTTCCTTGCCCAAGGGTGGGTTTCCCTGCATAGCAAACCCTTAATGCGTGTCTCTCCCATAACCAGTCTCAGTAGAACAGTACTGCAGCCAGCAAATCATTTCCTAATACATTCAGATTCATATTCAAGTCCAAATCTTTTCTTGTCTTTGATCAAAACAAAACAAACCAACCGAACAAAAACCAAACTAACAAACAAAACCAATTGCTGCTGGTTCCTTCCATTTCATAGGTTAAAGAAAAAAAATGCATCATGCTAACCTACATCTAATTCAGTACAAAATTTGTCTCATTAGAACTTCATTTAAAGGTTTAGTGAAGCTATTAGTGATTATTTTTCTGTTGCCCATAAAAATATTTTTTTCTGTGAAAAAAACCAACGAAAGTTGCATAGTTTTAGTTATCATCTCCTCTAGCATAAGAGCACCAAAGGGGGGAAATGTAACACTAAATGTAATGAGAAAGCAACAGTGTTTGGATAATAATGCAGAAGAAATTGAATATTGCTATGCATGGAATTATACATCAGAAATCTCATATAAATCTAAATAAAAGTTCTAAGGGCAGGCCTTTTAATCTAATGGAAACATATGAATTTGAAAAGGACAATGTCTTTCATTTAAACTATCAAATTTGATAAAATGGTCTCAGGAAGGTTTAGGCCTAATTATATTTTCAAAAAATAACAGTTGACAGAGAAATGTAATAATCTTCATTAAGAGAACTAACAGAAAAAATTAATTACACCAGAATGCTACAGCGGGGAAAATGAGGTTGATATGCCTTGTTTACCAGTGTAGAAACACATTCAACAAAACAGCTATTGAAACATCAAACTTTTTTTATCAGTATTGTTCCATCAGTATATCAAATGTTCATGTGACTGCTATTTGAAATATCCTTTCTTCAAGACTCATTGAGTGTAACTACCTACAATTAATCCAACATATAACTATAAACCAATGAACACTAAAGGACTTCCCTCAGATACACTTCTTTCAATGGTAAATAGTCATAGTAGTTAATTAAACAATTTTGACTTTTTGGCAAGTGATCTGGCATATCTCAGAGATTAATGAAACAGTTTATGTTTGCATAGTTCTATATATTTGGATTCTAGCATTATTTCCTTAGGTTTTCTGGTAAGATGAAAAGCCTGTTTCAAAATTATTGCTCTTTTTCAAGCATGTCTTCTTAATAAAATTAGTCCAATAAGTGATAATATCTGGTGATACTTAAATTTTTATTATTTGGTTTGTTTATAATCAATAAAAACTGGGAAAGTGGAGAGTTCTGTATTCATGCTCTCCTGATTATGGGAATGTCTCCCTTTCAAAAAAAAGTGAAATTATAGTTTTCCTTTGATAAAAGAAAAACAGTGCTCCCTTTTAAAATTATCATATACTAGATAAGTTGGGATTTTGGAACATATTTTTTATGCTAACTCCACTACTTCCTAATACAATCAAATATGTTGTCTGCCCCCAATCTGTTATTATTTTAAATGTGCAGGGAATGTTTGGGTGTTAACCAAATCTGAAAAAGTACAGGCATTATCCACTGCTGTTCTCTAAATCATTTCAGAGCTAATTTTGACTTCAAGCAGACTTATGATAAAAGTAACTATATAAGTTTTAAGTATCAAAGAATATGCTAGACTTATTCTGTTTGAATTATACTCCAGGTCTTCAAGAAAGTTTTAAAGGGCTTAGCTCATTGGAAGTCATTATGCTTTTCATGGGCAGTCAGAACAAATGTTATTAAAGTGAATATCTCAGTAAGATTCAATTATTTATCGCAGGTTTTCCTTATAATGATACCACTTTCCTTTTTTTAACATCCTGACAAAAAAATTGTATGAAATAATAGTTATTCACAAGCTAGTATTATTCGACCTAAGTAAAGAAAAAGACTTTACTTTACCTCTCAGATTTTTTTTTTGGCTGTGCTTTTTAAAGAGTGATTCAGTTTTTGTGTTGAAAGGGATTTTTCAGAATCAGTTTTCCAGAGGAATTATTCCAGTGTGAGGAATTTGAAATTAACTCTTTCTTCCTATTATGTATATCTGGAATTACTGAACTCAAGTCTACAAAATTAACATTAACTTCAGGACTACAGGAAGAACAGAACACACAATTTCTGATTATACTGTAATAAAACAATGTGCAGCGCTTACAATATCTGATAGTACTATAAAGAAACAAGGTACATGTGTAGGTTCTCAATGACATGTTGTCCAGGTCTAAAGTAACTTAAAATACTTTTTCAAATTTACTCTGCAAGTTATTTATTAACAACAATTAAACAAAATTATTGTTTTTTTATAAGCAGTGTTCTTACTTTAGCTCTTAAAAGAAAAGGATAATATAATGTCCGTTTTTAAGTATTAAAAATAGTACTTAAAGCACTCTGTGCTCTCTGTGCTATAGACTCCTTTTGGACTTAATTACTCTTCATATTATTTTGCTAAATGTCAGGGAGATTTCCTTGACAGTCCTGTTCATCAGATCATGAAAGTAGCCTGTTCTTCATAACAGTAAACTGAACTTGAAAGTTCCAATCCTTACAGCCAGGTAGGAGCTTAATAGCATCTGGAAAAAATTCAGGATTGTATGCAATTTTTTGAACAAAAGTTTGTGCGATCATTATATCTAGAGTTTGAATTCACAGAAAAAACCTCAAGTCTGGGAAAAGTTTTTATGCTCAATCCATTCTTTATCATCATTCTAGTATTCCTTTCAGATGTGAATTTACACTCCTCACTGCTCTTTTACTTTCCTTTCATCAGGTTTTATGTCCTTAAGTCATTAACACACCTGCTTATTGGCTGACACGTGCATACACCCTTCAGTGAGGTGACCTGCTGTCTCCCCGATTCTGGGGATAACCCTGTCTGCTCCAACTCAGCACAGTCTGTCTAAACTTAAAGCTTTATGTGACAAACAACATAATTTTATATCCCATGAAGCAACCCTAAAATAATATTTCAAAGCTTTTGCACACAAAAAAATGTATGTATCCTTACACTTTGCTGTAAACCAGAATTAAAAGTAAATCTTAAGGAAAGAATCTACCCTGCAATTTACATTTTAATTTCTCATTTTTAGCAGATCTGACTTTTGCTATTAGCTGCCTCATACCTGTCTATGTCATAATAAAACCTAGCTTTAGAGAAAAAAAGGTATAATAGTTTCATGAATGTTGCAGGAGTAGGGCTGAGGCCACGGTATGTCTAAACTTCAGGCTTAACTTCCTTGCACCAACCACAATATCACCTGTCCTCTGTCGTGTATATCTCCAAGTTTTAATAGATATCCTTACATAGTCTTTTCCCATATAAGTCTTGTCTCGACAAACTGACCAGTGGAGGGCACCGCAGAAATTTGGCAGACTACATGTACCCTAAATTCTGTATTTAACAATCATATTATTAAATAAAAATTATAAAGGATGATCACATACACAGACAGGAGACTGACAGCCACATGCTATGTAGGGTGGATGCTTCTAACACAACAGAGTTACTCTTAATAGCATGGATTTAATATATTCACATCTAGTCCCAGAGCTAAATTTAATTCCCTGGCAACCATGTATTTAGCAATGTAGAAATAATTATTAAATCTTAGAAATCCACCAGAGGTCTTTTGAAGAATTGGACAACTACAGCTGAGCAGCATAAGCTTTTTTCTTATTAAAAGCCAAATGTGTTTAGCTTGGTTTCAAGAGAGATTTCTGTTGCAAAATTTTTGGAAATCTATTTTCAACATTGCATTCACAAAAATTGATAATATATTTGGCATTTCTTGTGAAATATTAATTTATACATTAATTTGGAATCTTTCATGTAGGGAAAAACTGCATTTCATTTGCTTTATTTCTGTTCACTTATTTTTCATCTGAACATTATTCTGTTATGGGTCAAGAGGAGCAATGCAATACTGCCCACTAGGGCGTATTATATCTTTCATATTCTGTTTTTTAATATTAAAATATTAGAACAATTTTGTTCTAGAATAAATTGAAACATCCCAATTTCTAGATGAATGCCCTCTTTCCATTACAAGAAATGAATGCATCCAAAGTCCACAGAAATGGACAGAAGTCTTGCATTTTCTGTTGAGATGACTTGAAGTAATCATAGAAGAGCAGTGCTTCAAAACATGAAGTTTAGCACAGGAGAACTAATCTCCCAAGTCTCTACAGCTAATGGAGAGACAGAAGCATCTCTACAGGCAATTCAGAAGAGGATTCTATAAACTTCAGAAGAGGAATAATACTGAAGCAAATTTTAGATTTTGTCTTGCCCTTCAGAGGAACCTATCCCTCCCTATTGAACACCTTGAACTTGGGGAGATTAGCAACCCAGGACATAGATAGTCTTCACATTTACACTCCTCAGGCTGAACTGTTTCTTCATAACTCAGGTGCAAGCAGATCTAAAGCATACGCTCACATATATCTGTAGCAGTTGTCTTGAGTTATTTCTACATATAAATTTTTATAACCTGAAATATCAAGTATTTCTATTGTTTTGACCCCAGCCATTAGTGAAAAACAATTAATAAATAATATTAACATATCAAGATGCAGTTTTATAGGAATGTTGTATACCTACACATATGCAAACTTTGATTTTCAGGAGGAAGAACACCTTTTTTAGCAAGTTTTGTAAACTTGTCACTTAAAAGTGACTTTTACTTTTCCAGAATCAAAGAGATTTAAAGAGAAATTTTGAATTCATCAAGGCAGGATTTGCTGGGTAGGTTCAATACAAGAAAAAAATCCAAGTAATTCAGCTTTCAGATGATTTCCACTTTTGATTATTTCATGCTCTACATGAGACTGGTACAATTAATGAATATTGACAGCACTGTAACAGTAACAACTGCACCTCAGCAATCTCCATGAAAGAGACCTCAGTGTTGGAAATGCATTTCTTACAAGGTAAAAACTCCATTTTCTTTCCACTCCAGAAGATAAAAACTGAATGCTTGATTTAGGCTGTGTATAGCAGATAGTACCGTGATCATTCTGTTCTAATTGCATTCCCACTGCTTTCTGACAATGACAAAGCAAAAGGCAGCCAATACGACCATCCTTATGAGTCATCCTCATTAGATGTGAAAAAGATCAAGAAATACTCTAACCATTATTTGTATAAGTTGATCCAGCCTTGTTCCACAGGGTGCATTTTTGAGACTCCACCTCTTTGGCTGCATGGCCAGCCATGCCCTGTGGTGGGTCAGCTGGAGACATCTGGAACTGGTGCTGTCCAGTACAGGGCAGCCCTGGCCACTACCCACAATGGCCACCCTGCAGGTGTGCCCACCCACTTCCACTGCCTGGGCACCTGCTCTGAGTACAATCACATGCCTTACAAGACTGTAAAAAAGATTTCCTCTCCTTGGTGTCACTTAACCCCACTAACACCCATGACAAAACTTTGGTACTATTTTTATCCATAGCATTTGGTTTTGCTTAGTCAAAATTTTTTTTTTCAGGGATTTTAAAGTTCCCATCCAAAGGGGGGACTTAAAAACTTCCTTTCTTATAAACTTCCTGTCTGTTTTACCAACGCCCTCATTGTTTCTGCACTTATAACAGTGACTGAAAGAATGGAAATCCTTGAACTGTTCATCCTTGTTATCTCTTGTTTATAATTCCTTTTTCCTCGGCTTATAACAAATAATTTATATCATTCTGAGTTTGTTAAGTAAGATTTAATGAAATTTAATTCTGATGCTTTGTTAAAATCCAATTATGTCACAGCTAACTGTGCATCTTTTGAACATTTTCATGCAAAATCTTTTTTTCTTGCTAAGCAAATCCTTTCTATTTCAAGAATGCCCATTGCTCTAGATTTTGACTGGCTTTTTTGATTTTGACACTCCACAGTTTTAGCAGAAGTTCAAACTAAGAAACAGTGATTTTAGAGTAAGGGGGTAGTTTCATGGCAGTAGTACTGGACACCTTAGAGCCCAAAACCAGTAAACCCTGAAGAAAGGGTTGATGAGCACAGACAAGTGCCAAGGGAATAGATAATAAAAATCATCAAGATCAAAAAGAAGAAGAAAAAAAAAATTTGAGCACTTCCTTGACCAAGCTAAAGAACAGGCTACCTGTGAGCTCAGTCAATGGAATGGATGAAGATGAAATTCATATGGAAAAGATGAAGTAAAAAGTTGAAGAAGAAGGCTAGATTAATCATGTTTCGCACACAACTAATTTCCCATGATAATGCAATTCCATCTGTAGGCAGATAGAACAATACAATAGGAAATAAAATAGAGAATATACTTTTACATTATGAATATGCCTAAGGCCTGTTAAAGCAAAGATGACAGAAATCTGTGAGGCTGTATCGGATAATGTTTAATTACTTATATCAGGACTGGTTGTTCTACTGTCTTTTGCTTGAATAACTCTACAATGAATATTTCTATGTGACTTAAATAAATGAAAAATGGCTACCATTGATAGAAAAATTGATTGAGAACAGAACAGCTACTAGTCATTCTTTGGACCTCCCAGAGGACCTAACCTTGTAAAATGTATCATGGGTGCTCAAGTAAGGATTTCAGAGAAAGATTTAAGGACTATAGCACACAGGAGGCACTTTACCTTTAATGAACACACAAGGTATTAACAACCTGCCATGGAACAGATGTAGAACTCACAACTAATACTTAGAGACACTATTCTAAGGAGAATGAGTCACTATATTTTTTTTGTCCTTTTGATATACAGCTCTGATTAGATAGATTACATTCATTTTATGTGGCAAAGGCATCATTATGTATATATTTATTCCAGGAGGAGTGTTCAAACTTTTGTAGGTATCATGCTGTGTCTTTTAATGCATTGTATGTAAAAAACAGACTATTTTTTTACAAATGAAACAAAGATGTGAGTTAAAGGCAACATGCAGTTTATTTTAAGCAACTAAAATGCTTTTCGTGCGCTGAATTTCCCAAATAACAAGGGCAACGGGAACAAGCCTCACTCAAATTATTTAATTTCTTTTGTGTCTGTGCAGCACAGGTCACTTGGAATCCAGAATAATGCACTCATTGTGGGATGCACCAGCTTTCCTGTAACCTGTAGTCTGACATCACACCCAGGAAGAAACCTCAATTAGACACAATGAAATAATTTGGGCAAATAAAGGGATTTTATACTAGTCAAATTTAAGAGTCACATTAATGAATACTCGATGATCTAGAATGAAAGTTTTGTTAAAAAGACTGACTAAATTTTATATATCTGTGCAATGGACCAAATTTTAAAATAATTTAGAATTAAACTTTATCAGGTCTACAAGGTTTTCTGCCTCCCTCATATATTCACATGCTGAGTCACATTTCCTTGTGTCTGCAACTAGGTTATCAGATCAATCAGACAGAATCTTCATGTCTAGTTGCTAATTATCCTTTATTACATTTCATATTATTTCTAATGCATATGAGCAGTTCTCAGGAGATATAATCCCTTCTACTACACTACCATTATAATTTTATAGACCCAGTAGCCTTTTGTAATCACAGGAGAAGGAAAAAAAATTAAGTAATGAGAAATAGCTCAAGAGTTTTCTTTTTAAAGAAAAGACAGCAGAAAAATTTTTCCCAACCATAATATAACTTAGAAGAAAATTTTTGTGTTATTAGTTGTACAGCCCAGATGTGCTTACTCACCCTGAATTGAGGCTCTGGTATTTAAATGCTACAGCTTAAGGACACAATTGGTTTAAATTAATGAAAATCTTTGAGCAATAACAGTTTACAGGTCGTTTACACAAGGTACAGCAATTTGATTTTCAAACAATTTGGTGCTTTGTCTCATTACACTTCCATCACTCTAAAATTTAAAGCAGGTGACAAGAAAGTTGCCTCATATACAAAAAGCATGAAATCTGTAGAATGTACATAATGCTGATTAATAGAAATTGTAATAACCTAATATTCAAGCAGTTGGATGAGGACTTTACTATCTTCCTTATCAAACTACACCAACCCATTGCTTTGTACCCTAGTAAAATTATCCAGAGATTGTATTCATTATACAGACAATACTCAATAGTATTTGGTGTGATCTGCTTTTCTAAGAGAAACACTTCTGACAAAGAGAGAAAAAAATTACAAATCAAAGAGAGAGCAATGACCAGTGTTGTCATGGCACCTTGACAAAGTGCATGAAAAGTAACACAGTGGTTTCCCAGCTGCTCCACTTCTGGGGTCACAGTTTTCCTTCCATTGACAACAATCTAGATTCACAACTACTTAGCTCATAGCAGAGGGATCTGTACTATTGTCTTCCAGGAACTGCTTAAACACAGCATAGAAAAAACATATTTCACCCAAAACAAGCATCGAACTCTTGAATATAAACCGTCCTTTATGTATTGATAAGCTATCTTTTAATGTCTTCTTTTTTTTTTAATAAATCATCATAGAGTAATTCTTAATCTTCCATTTGGTAAGATAAATAAACTTAATATCAGGAGTTTTTCACTTTGCAGTGGCCTTTAACTGTATTTATTCAGTCCAGTGGCACTTCCCTGACTCCCCTCTTGTTTATCTTCAAGGTTTTTTTGAGAGGACGTTTGACAATTGACTTACATAATAACAAGAAATTGCAGAAATATTTTATCAATGGTAGTCCTGATTTCTACTTTATGCCATGAAGAATGAACTACCCTAGACTACAGAGAACCACTTCAGATTTTTATTTTTTCCTGAATTTTATAAGTAGTTAAGGTACCAACTGTCCATTTTACTGTGTGATTTGATGATCTGGTGTTTGCAAATTTCCTCTCTCTGCATAACTGCCAAGGAGTGTGTATTTGTAGATGCTATTGTTTCCCAAGTTTATTAATATAAACACTAGTTACCATACTTCCTTTATTTTGTTTTCCCCTCCCAAAGTTATTTCTAACTCAAGAAAAGATCGAACTCTCTTTTGGGTTTTTTATTAGGAAAAAGTGCCCCTCCCCTTACTATTTTGCTAAATGATATTTCCTAAAAGATGCATAAATGGTAATTTTAAAATTCCAGTCATATGAACCATCCCCTCAGGTTTCTGTTATACCAACGAGGTTGTGTTTATGCTCATAAATAAGCAATTCCAATTATGCTTGTTTATTACCCAAGCTCCTATCGTTGGTGTATAGGCAATTAAAGATTAAAGAATTTCTTCTCTCCTCGTCCTTTGGTGTCTTGATTAATTTTGTTCTCAGCATCACAATTCTGTACTGGAAGTTCATGTGTTTCCTCTTTTCACCCTTCTCTTTTATTTGATGCCATCCTAACCACTGCAGTATACTTCTCCGGTAGTTGCCTCAGTGATGTTTCCTAAGAAACTTTAAAAGGTTTTTAGGACTTCCTAATGCCTATGTTGAAATTAATTCTCAGAACTGATTGTCATTTTATTAGCAGAGAAATTTCTAAAAAGAAATCTGTAGTTGATTGGCAGCCAGCTATGCCATGCCTCTGTCTTTACCTTTGAAGGAAGCAAACAATCTACTTCGGCATTGTATTTATTATGCCACATTTCCCATCTTTTTCATCAGGATAAGTCCTAGTACTAAAAAATACTTACTAGTATCAAGCAATCCACTTGAAATTGTCTTATATATTAACTTTTAACTAGAGTGTTACTGGACCATGCCAGGGCAGACTGAATCAAATGTCACTTCCTATAAGCAAAACGGTGCTCAAACTCCTATCACATCATAGCAAAATAAATGTGTGTGTGGTAGTAAGAATTCCTTTTGCCAAGCTGTCAGGCAAAAAAAGTTTAACAATTCACTAAAACAATTATGTTCATTGGCAGTCATTCTTAAGTGTGCTATTTCTTAAAAAAGTTTTATGAATAATTAAAGTAGTGACTTTAATTAGTGTTTAAATGATCAGAAAGATAGTTCTGCTTAAATAAGGATGTGATTTTACTAGCTACTGTTTTACCACCATGAAAATTATTGAAATAGAAAACTTCCTAAGGCAACTAATCAAACTTGAACAAATGCAGATGCAACTTTATTTTTCTGCAGGTAAATTTGATTGCTTTTGTCATGCAAGCAGAGTTTACAACACATCTCTTGTGAGTACACAAGGATCTTAATAAATCTTAGTTATGTCTTACACAGGTAACAGATATTCTTAAGACTAACATGTATGTCCTTCTTCAACTTCCTTAAAAGTCAGCAAAATATCTTGTATTGCTAATATTTGGAGAAGGAAAAGTTCCATATCAATGAGACTCTTGCGAGCCTCTTACAAGAGGTTGTGATTAATATTTTGCAGCTATCATATCCAGAGGGTATAAATCCTGTTTCATGGAAATCACTGAAATTTTTTGCTCCTGACTTTACACATTATCTCCATCTTAAAAAGGTGTGATTTCGTTGCCTAACTGGAGTTAAACAATATTACTTTTGGCATGCTTTCATAATGCACCAGATCATCTGTCACTCCAGAAGAAAGGGACTGAACCCCAATGTGTCAGATCTGTCAGCCCCACATGAATGTATGAGATACAGAAAACCTGAAACAGCACCAAATGTGTGTGTTTAGGCCACTGGTACCCAAAGCATTTCTTTATTTGGAAATTACATATAAGTGATGGGAAAAATGAAAAACAATTCAATTTTTATATACTTTTTTTTTTTTTTACATGACTTAAGCCTTCGAAGATTCTGAGAACTTGTCATTCAACCAGGCTTTCTTTTAAGTAGCAATGCCTCAGCTTACAAAACAGGAAATTGAAGATCTGAACAAAGAAATACTATCAGGCCTCAATTTTGATTTTCATGGGAATTAATTTAAAATATTTTTTCTAACTTTGACTACTAAATTTTTTTTTTTCTACCTGCCTCTAAATCATCTTTCTGTATTTTCCTGCCTTCTCAGACTTTAACATGGTGAGTGGAATTGCAGGTGACTTTAGCATGAGATGACTTGCTCCCGACTGACTGCACTGAACAATTTTCATAATGGGAGATTAACATCCGGCTACTAGGCAGGCTGAGCAGTCTTAGACACAGCCTGGAACAGAATCCTTCTTTCAGCTGCTGACACACAGGTCTTTGGTTCCACTGAAAGAGCCAGAATATCTAAGAGTTCATACAAAGGCAGCAAACACGTCTCTCACAGTCCGTGCCTGCTGAAGGGCTGGTAAAGCACTGTAAGGTGTCTCAGCCCTGGATGGATGTGTTTAGGCAACTGAATTGGGCCCATAGCACCCCTCTGAGAACCTGGGACTAAGAACATTGCTAGATCTTTCTAGGCAGGGCAGAATAAAGGCTAGTCTAGATTTCTGACAAACAAGATGCACAGGAGTTTACATTGAAATTTTTATAACAGTGAAATTCTGAAAACAGTCAAATGTCTTCTAATGGACTTACTGATGCTTATATTTGCAGGGAAGCAGGTTCCCAAAATAAAGCTTTTTCTTTCATCAGTAAAAATATATTCTTGTGAAATGTAAAGATTCTTGCAAAGATTCATTTGAAGCAAGATGTGATTATCAATAAGAGGATAGAAATCTCACTAAATGAGTGAACTCAGACATTTCAGAATACATTATTCTCATGATGTACAAATGTTCTAAGCAATGGGATTTAGAAGGAAGCAGAGTGAGGAATCAAGACCAATAAACAGCTGCTTATATTTCAGATACATCCAACCCTTTTTCATCATCATGTCTTGTAATATTGCAAAAATGGGGGTGAGCTGAACATATGTGCAGTGCAGGGTTTTGAGGGATTAGTCTTGTTAGTCCAACCTATATTGCTGGAAAACAGTTTTCTATGTTACATTAAGAAGTAAGATTTATTCTTCATGGGCACCCTAAGCTTTTAGGAAAAAAACTAATATTTTTCAAGGTTCTTTTAAAGGACAAATGAAGAGATGTACATAAAAATTTTGAGTTACTCATCTTACATTGTTGTTTCATGAGAAAGTCTTACAGAGAAAGAAGAAAGTCACTTTGCAGTCCTCCTGGGATATAGAATTCGTGTATGAATCCATAATGTCTTCTCATCCATGCATCACTGGGAAAGAAAAAAATCAAAGTAAGCTTTCTCTTCCAGCCCTGCAGTGTGCTTACTTTCTCTTTTTGCTGATTACATGCTCTCTTTACTGTTGAAATATTTTTAAAACACACAATAAAAACTTTAACTATTTATTTTAAACCATGTTGTTTGCTTTAAACAATATATACAGAAATGGTCATCTACCTCCCAAAATAAACTCCTGGCAAACAAACAAATTTAGCAACAGCCACTGTGAATTATAAGATGGTTTTATATTTCCTTCAGCATAAAACAGGGAAAAATAAATCCCATCAGTAAGTAAATGAAGTGGATCTCAGCATAACCAATCTATGAGCTGAAAATTAGTTTAATTCCCATGGTAGGAGGTTTAGGAGATTCATAGATTAGAGGGCCAGAAGGGACTGTTGTGATCAAATTTATAAACTTATGCAGAGATTTTCAAAGGCACAGAAGACATTTGGGTATGTAATTCCCACTGACTTACAAAAGAAGTTGGATTTTAATTGTGACTTCATTACAGAGCTCCCCTTTCAAAGAATAGTAATTTGACCAATACCCTGAATCCTAAATCATGATGCAGAATAGTCAATGTCACCCATGATTCAATTGCAAGTGTCTCAACATAGACAAAATGCAAACAAATTATAGCACCCTCAGTGCCCAGTATTTTTCTTCTGACATTGCCTGCAGAGGAGCTAAAAGAAATTTGATTGCTAGGCTTGTGCACAGACCTGTGCAGCCACAGTGGTGGTAAAAGTACCTTTAGACTGAAATAGAAAAAACAGACTATCTGAAGTAAGCAGAAGTACAGGCATAAGCCTACACCTTGAGGGAAAACACATTTTTTATTTAATTTATTTGACAAAATTATTCCTTTTCTATGGAACATATCCTGATGACCTTAACAAATTATAATAAATTAAAGTTTTTAAAACTTACTAGAACAGAGTCAAGACTCAACTTGGAAGGGATAAAATGCATTTTGGTCACCAAAAGGACTCTTCTTAAATAGAAAAAGGCATATTAATTAAAAAAAAAAAAAAAGGAAAAAAAGC
>VXBI01002217.1:282695-323451 GCA_013397375.1 Toxostoma redivivum | reverse complement strand
GAAATTTGTTAATCTCTTACAACAGACTGTTTCTCTGTGGTCTATACTTCCTGTATTTAAATAGAGTTTATCTTAGTTTTAAAAATAGCATTTAAAAAAGGAACAGAGGAAGTGTTGCACTGGATGAGACAGTGATCCATCTATTCCTAGCATCCGATCTCCAAGAGAGATTGTTAACATGAATTCTGATTTTGTCAGATATATCTGGTGTCTCTAATGACAGTTTTAAAACTCTGTTTGTATTTATCTTCTACTAAGTGTTTTAGTTTTCTTTTTTAATGCTTGTTTACTCATTTACTATTGCACAATTACTGTCTATGCTTTCTCAAGTTCTGCCACAAACACAACTGCACACCTTTTTTATTCCAACTGTGCTGGCTCTGAAGAGCCAGCAGTTGATGTGCTTCTCCAGCAGTCACATTTTTTAATTTGCTGTTGGTCTCAAGCATTCTCTCTAGTTTCAGAGACAAAGAGAAAATTTATGGCTGAGAATAGTAGTAGAACTAAAGTTTTCTTACCAGAAAAGAAGGTGTTTTTCAGTGTATCTGCTGCTGCTTCTTTCCAAAGGTGGCTGACATGGAAACTCTGACTGACAATATGCTGAGCTCCCAAGAACAAAAGAAAAGAAAAGAAATCTCGGCAATGTTTGCTATTGAAACACCGGCGTTATTGGCACAATCTCAAAAGTTGAAGAGATCATGGGAATTTTTTTATATATCAGTCAGTTCCATCTACAGTCTGGGTTCTTTACTTCTACATATATTAATGGACTTATGCTCTGAAATTATAATTTTGACTCATTTTGGCCAACAACTACATTATACACCAAATGGAAATAAAGAGAGCCCCTGACTGATGGGATTTTTGTAAGGGAAAAAGTAGTCATCTTTTCAGAGACATCTTTTTCAGTCAAGTACCCTATTGAGAAAAGTAGACATCACTGACTTCAAAAAATCATATTTATGCCTATTTTGGAAGTTCAGACATATGTAAAATAGCAGCTTTGAAATGGTAATTAAATTTTTGAAAAGAGATAGTGCACTTTTTTCTTCATCTACTTCGAAATTCAGCACTACCTTGTCTTTCTCTGCTACCGCTAGCTGTAATGAAGATCAACCAAACATACTGAAAAATAGAAAGAAATCTTTTATCACAGACTTAGTTCTATATTCTCTATAAAACAGAGAATCTGTTTTCCATACAACCCCTCTTTAAATAGTCATACTTACAGTCGGATAAAAAATTACTTTTGAATCTTGTGGAGAGGAATGATTAAGCTAAGAATTTACTTTTCTTTTATAGGGATCATATAACTAATACCTTATTACATAATTTCATTTGAATGTCCCATCATTGATTATTAATACATGTGTTTTGTTGCACAGACCATGTAATGTCCCCATGCTGAATTTTCACTAGATTGCTGTTCTTTTTGGATACTATTGTATTGAATTCAAAACCCTTTAAGGCTTTCTCTTTTCTGGTTTTTTTTTTTTCTCCATATTTTCTGTCATGCTTCTTCAACATATCCCTCTTTCCATTCTTCTTCTTCTTCACAAAAGTGGGATACAAGGACCTCTCTTATTGTTCCATCTCTCTTTACCCCATCTGCAGATTCTCATATAGATTTAACATCTTTTTTCTCAGAGGTCATTGTACCTGCAGCAGTAGAACCATATGCATTGCATGTTAGCTAGTATATGGAAGACAGAAGTCTAAAGAAAATTTAAAAACCTTGCCCTGACTCCATTTTGTTATTGCTCTTGGTCCTTCAGTGATCCTGTTACTCAAAGTCCTCCAATTTACCTCTGTTGAAACAAATTCAGACTAGCTCTGTTTTCTCTCTCAGCTCCAAAATGTTTGCAAACACCGTGGTTTGTCCAAGGAAGCTAAAATTTCACCAAGTTTAGATTGAATCTAGAAAGATTCAACTCTAAGAAGCCACTCATTTTACAACAACAATAACATTTAAAGCAGCATGAAGCATCACATGGATGATCTGGAAGAAGTCAGTAACCTGCTAACAGCAGGGATCTCTCTCTCTTTCTCTGTCCTTTCTTCCCCCTTCTTTCTCTCCTAATCTACTTTTTCTCTTCTATGAATCTGAAAACCATGATGGTTGTTGTTGGGCTGAAATACCTGCTTCCATGCACATCTTGATTGAAACACTACTGTGCTACCAGAATGTTGGTTTCATTACTTTGTGCTGATGCTGAAACTTGATTTGTTAGGCTTTGTTTAAGCTCACCATGTAAGTAGTTTTCTTTTGATCATCTCACTGGTTTTCTTGAGAATCTTATTTTTTTTTGCTAGCTTCCTGTGGATGTAGAAGCTAATTTACCTCAAGGGTGACTGCTGTGCTTACTCAGCAAGATAATATTGCCTTTGGAATTAATTTCTAGAAAAGCCAAGAAAAATCACAGAACCTACAGATGGGAGTTCTGAGGCAAACCCCATTTTTTTCCTTTGGTTTTAAGGACATAAATTCAGCATTTGTGGAAAACAGACACATAAAGACTAGTATTTAGTATATTCCTTCCTGGCAAACTGGGAGAAGAATCCATACTGATAGCAAAAGTTGTAGTAGACTTTTTTTTTAAATCTTGAGAGGTGGTAAAACATGACAGTAACAGCAGTGAGCTAGAAAAATCTCTATAAAAGAAAAACAATTAGAGACATGTACATTAAAATACATTGTTTCTCTTATTTTCATTTTATAGGAGTACAGAATGCACAAGCTACAGTGGGAAAACAGCTGCAGCTCATTACAAACATGAAACATCAGGAATACTAATATATTCTTAACCTTTTACCAAGAGCTTCATACATAATTTGTGTATCTGAAAAATATAATTCTTGAGATTAGTTCACTACAATGAAATCTTCTTCCATATACTTCCATTTTTATTTTATCTACTCATAATACCTCTTTCTTGGATTCAAAACAAGAGAGGAGGAACACCAAACCACAAATTAGACAGACTTTAGGAACTTTAGAAACACACAGCTTTTACAATGTAATTATATTAGGACAAAACTTTGTCATTTGTAAAGTTTTAAGTGTTTAAAGGTGTCTATATAGGGTTTGGAAGAAAAGGGGATTTTAGTTATTTGAGTTGAAATTATCTTGAAAAACATGATTTAGGAAAGTATTAAGTTAATTTCTAAAATATCTTTGGTATCAGTATGTTCCTTTATAAATGAATAAACAAAACTAACTTAAATTTTTCATCTTATCTCTTCTAATCTGAGAATTGAAAGAAAAAAATAACAATTTCATATGTGCAATGAATGATATTTCAGTGTTTAGCATGCCTTGGCAAACTAGGAGTTTATCTGTTACTAGTCAGAAATTATGAAATCACTAGCCTCCGTCTCCAATTTCACACTTTTTTTATTCCACAACAGGTCCTTTGAAAATTAAATTCTGACAATTTTTTAAATGCATTATCACGTTGGTCACTATTTAACTACTGTATATGAGAGAACTGCATTCAGCAGGCAAAACCTGTAGAAAAGCCTTTTAACCTTCTAACAACATTAATGAAGCAGATTTTGCAGAGCAGGATCAGAGTCGTGATAAGGCAAATTAGCCTGTGATTTGAATTAGAATCTCTGTTATTGTTTATTCACATGAAAAAGTAATGTTTACAGCTGTTTTCAAATTCTATTCTGTAGTGTGTTGGTAGAATGCTTGATAGTAGTATAAGGGAGAAAGATAAAAAGGGAAAATTGCTAAAAAGATAAAATCAGGGAAAGGAATATTGTTCCTGATTGTGGAGATGCAGCAAAAAGATGTAGTTTTCCCAATTAAGATGAAGTGGTTTGATCTTTTTTACTTTGAGATATAGCAGTTTCAGTTTTATTTAGGATCTCCTAGGTAAGAAGACTGAGAACCGCCTCTCCCTTTTATGAAAGTATTAAGATCTTTTTCTTTCACACAGAAAGAGTTCTTTTTCCCTCCCAGATGATTTATTAAGAGTACAAAAAATTCAGCCTCCTGTGAAGTCTCCTAAATTGTTCACCTTTAAGCATATACAAGGATGTGATAACCTAATATTTTTAATGCAAAAATATGCAGAAAATGCACTTTAAAATACCACAGGGACTCTTAATACAGCAAAAAGAAATTGGAAAGGCACATCTGCATTTTGTTTTTCTCATACTTAAGCCACCCTTGGAAATGGCGGGTTGGATATTACTCACATGTCATTCTGAACACTTTATACCTTGTTAGTGAAACTTGCTCACACATTTTACTCTGCATCCAGTCTGACAGTGCACAAGCCGTCTTGTAAAAAATACCTTAAATAATTTTTTCTACTATGCTCTATGTTTTATTATTAATGGCTTTCAGAGCATGGGTTGTGAACACAACTCTCACTACTTTTCTTGGACAGAACTACTACTCCTGGAGTTGTCAGCTCCAGCTGTGCCACGGAAGTCTAAAAATAAATGGATATGCTGCAGCCTGGTGAGACTGTTAAACTCCTGTGGTGCTCATTCTTGCTCCTCGGTGAGCTGCACTACTTCAGCGGGTCTAGACCAAAGAAGATCCACCCTGCTCCCGTGTAGTTGCAGAGAAAGGTTTTGAAGTAGTAGCCTGTTTCTTGGGACTGGGGAGGAAACTTGTCTGTTCTTGTTAATCATGCAATAAAAAACATTGAAGGTCTTTTCAAGTCTGCAGCAGTTCTGCCATCACATGGTGCCAGCAGAGGATATTCCTGCAAAGACCTAGCTTGTGAAGGAATATATAATCAATTCATCCCTACAAATCAGTGGAACAAAAGTAATTCAGTGAAAAACACTGGTTTTCCCCCAAAGCATACCCTCCTTTATTCCCTTTGTACCCATCAGTGTGCACCTTGTACACATGAGGCATAGCCAGTCTCTGAGCACAACTTCTGATGTGCCATTTATGTAGTTCTCCTTCTTCTGAGCATCCTTCTGTAGGCATTTTTGCCATTTTCTCCAAACAATGTGGCATCTCAGCATGAGTTTTCCCTATCAGAGGAAAGCAGCAACAGCTTGAAATAAAATCAAAGCCACAGCCTCAGAATAAACTTATTTTCAGCAACGTAAAGAGAGTATATTAGATGCGTCATCCCAGTAGTTTAAAAAAATTGAAAAGGGGAGAGGGTCTTAAATAATTTCAGCAAAAGCCAACACAGTTAAAAGTAAGCACTAACTCAGTTCTCCAGAAGAGAGAGACGGAGAAAGCAGATAGTACCAGTTGCCTTTATAGAAATAAATGTGTTAAGTCACTTGAAATAACCATCAGTAGCTACAGTTTTTTTAAAAAAGAAGTTACAACAAAAACTAACATCAGTGCTAAAATTCAAAAAGTTGCTCCAGGCTTTTAAAATTTGGTAATACAAGGTAATACATTTTATAAACTGTCAGCTCAGTGATTTGACTTCAGCTTTATCTAGTGCAAAGCAAGAGGTCAGGGTTAAAGAACAGCCAGAAGCCTCCTGCCTTTGGGACCCGCAGAGATGAGAAGGATCTGTCCTTCTGGACTCAGGGGAGGGAGGAGGTGCAGCTCACTTCTCTCTGGAGCACTTCCCGAGTAGATGTCTAGCTCTAGCAATGACAATAGTAATTATAATCTCGAAGATGGCAGAATAGCTGAAACAGCATGGGGCAGTATTAAAAAAAGGAAGAATCCTCAGGAGCTATTGAATATCCTTTGGAAGGCTGAGTGTGCTTGCTTTAGAAGTTTTCCTGAACAGTGAATAGAGGGATTTAAGACAGCAGGTATAAAAACATGCATTGTTGGAATCTAAGACAGTGGAAAGCAAAAACCATGAATCATCATTAGACATTATAAGGAAATAAAGTTATATGTTCTGAATTCAGATGAGGCCCTTGACAGAGGCAGTGACAGCTACTGAAAAGACAGCAGAGCTCTCAAGTCTTCCTTATAATGATGGCACTACAATTGGATTTTACATGAAGCATAGTCTGCTTGCTGCTTAGTTGTCATTTCTGAATCAGCTAGGGGCTGACACATTGCTGCTCCAACAAATAACTTATCATTGAGCTTACAAAAGGTTAAAGTTCTTTTTATTTACAGATCACAAACCAGAGAAGCAGTGGGAGGCAGTATTCACATTAATTTCTTGAAACTGTGTCCCTAAAAATTGAACTGTGAAACAGGCATTTAGCCAAGGATGTTGTTAGTATGCACCCATGGTGGCAACTGTGCAGAGGTGTGCTGAACCTGTTCTCAGCTGCCCTGCTCCATGGAGAGCAGAGAGAGGACCATCCCCTCCAGCTTAGGAGCAATCCTGTATACCTACAAAAGCAGAAACAGACTTGCCTACAGGAGGTAAAAATGAAACAAACAAAACATCACCAACATAATAAAAACCAAACAAATTAAACAACAACAAAACACAGTACACACAGAAAAAAATCAAAAAAGAAACAAAAAAAACCAAATTCACACAAAACCAAAAGAACCAACCAAACAAAAAAAAGCCCCAAAAAAACAAACAAGCAAACAAAAAAATCCCCACCCTCTTCAATAGGAATAAGATAACTATATGACAAATTTATTCTGAAGATGCTCTTTATAGAAATCTGGTCCAGGTTATCAGAAAACATTTTCATATTGTTCCTTGCTAGACTATGCACTGACCCTTACCTCAGGTTTCAGCATGTAAACAAGAATGAAGGAAATTAGCTCCAAAATTTCATCTATTGCCTAGTATAGCGATCACAAATCTTTTCAGGTTGGTAACACTGCTTCCCACCCCCACCTCCATCCCATCTGTCATCTTTTCCCCTCACTGATTTCTTCTCTTCCCCAAATTCTATCTTCATAGAGGAATGGACAAAGACTTTGTATCTTCCTTTGGAATCCAGCTAAGCTTCTGACCCTCTCAAGTCTCTCCAGGACTCACAGCATCTTCTGTCATTTTCCACCAGCAAATAAAAATAGAACAAACAATAACGAAGTTTTAAACTCTCGCAAGACAGTGACAGGAACTTACATCTCTTGTCAAGAGACTTCAATGTGGAGGATGCAAATTGTGAAGTAATAATCACAGCATAAGACCAGAAGGAATCATTGAATTATTTTGTCTGACATTTCATGTATCACAAAACATTATAACTTTGACCATTACACTTTGTCTTGTTTATGCCTTTACAAAAGTAGTAACTTGCATTTGATTAAAAAAAATATTCTCAAAAGGTATCTGGAAGAAATATAGAAATGTAGAACTTCTAATTTCTTTTAGTTTGTTCCACCAGTTAATCACCCATTAAAATCACTACTAAACCCAAAGGGATATTTCCAGGGTTGTTTTTGTTTTGGTTTTTTTTTTTCTAACTGCAGCATCTTGCTACTGGTTCTTGTTACAACTACAGGGTTTTGGTTTTGTTCTTTTTTTTAAATGAAATTAAAAAGCCCTTAAGTATACAGGGTGTTCTTACAAAACAATATTTAAACATTGTAATCAAACTGCATGTATATCTTCCTTTTGACAGATAAAACTGTGAGAATATCCTAATGAATTACATCTTTCTACAGTCCTTGAATGTTTCCTGTGGCTTCTTTCTGCTCCACTCTAATTTTTTCATGTCTTCTTCAAAATACAATAAAGTGAATCCTTCTCCAGTATCAGCTGCCCTACTGCAATATTGAGGAATATTATGAAGCCTATAGGATATTGGGGAAATATAGGTAATGGTTTTGAGAGTGTAAGGAAAGAGTCAATGTTATTTGGCTGTTAAAGTGCAATACAGGAATTCAAACATCTGGATTTAGTTTCCATTGTGTTGAAGACTGTTATATAAATTTGAATAACTATTTTCCAGAATTTTCAGATTTTGTTAGACGAGATGTAATAATTGCAAGTAGGACCTTCTCTGGAATGTTGCAACATTTAATTCTACGATTTATGTTCTATGTTCTAGGGCATCCCCATCTGAAAATCTTCAGTACAATTAACTTTCACCTACATCACCACGTTTTTTTTTTTTTAATGTGGCATAAATACAGCTATTGTAGAAACCACTACTAAAATCTCTATAAAGTACTTCTTTTTAGCATAAAAAATAATCAGTAAAGTTTAAGAGAGATAACAGTGGTTCTGTGATTGCGTTCCTGAAAAGTAAAGGCTTGGAAGTCAGAAAGAATTCTTAAGAGGAGACTCCATCTTTCACTTTAAAAACAAATCATATTTATTTATGCATCTCCACCCATTCAGTATAATTCTTCTACATATACACAAACAGAAATACATATTTATGTGCAAATTTTAATTCCAAGGTTGGGAGGTATAATGGAGCCTAATTTTATTATACGAGATAATTTTCTAGAGGTGCATATTGATTTCACATTGTCAAACAAATTGCAAAATACATTATAACAAAACAATTAAAACCGCTGATAATTATTACAATTAACTCACTGCTTCATACTAATGGAATGTTCAAGCATCCGAGAATTCCCGATTATCAGAAACTAATGGATGTTCAGAAAAGGATGTCATTTTCTGCAGCAATTTGTTCTTTGCCAATTTAATGTTCCCTCAAAACAGTTTTCCATTCCCAAATGTCTCATTTGTGGCTTTACAAAGGACAGGATCATGACAGTATTGTTTCAGTGCTTATTTTGTCTTCAGAAGTCTCAGGTCTGCTCACTTTGCTGTTATGCCAGGAGCACATAATCCAAAATAAAAGAATTACAGAATCATTTTATACTTTCATTTGTTAAACAGAGCTGGAGGATTCTCATTTAAAGAAGTGTTAAATGTGAACTAATTCTACTGAAGTGTAAGAGTTTTGGCTGAAAGAAGAACACTGTTTCACTTTATCTAGCTGTATTTCTCTGTCATGTGTGCACTTTGGCTGTGTGAAACCTCCTTATTATACAGCTCTTGATCCCCATTGTGCTGCTGTAACACTTGTGATGCTGTTCCAGTGCCTGAACATGATGCTTTTCTATCAAGCACTCAAATGGAGTTTTGCTATTTAAATCTGACCAGTTACTGCAGTAACCCTTTGATAGAAAGAGCAAGCTGGGAACAGCAAAGGACAATCCTTTAAAGCTTACTTCTGTCCACATGCATTCTTTGCACTTACAGTGCCAGATGCACATCAATTGAATGTTGCCCTGAAGTGGAAAATTTTCTGCAGGGACTCATACAGCTGGTTTGTCAACCACTTTACTGTGCCAATGTTAAAACTCATGATACAATAATTTGCTTTATGAAATACTTTTATGTGCTTTTCAGTAGGGAGCACTGTGATCAAGGGTGGAATTAATTCTATAGGACACCTCTTTTACAGAAAATAACTTTTCCAGTGACTAATATCTTGGGAAAATACATATCTCAAGAGCTACAGTTTCTGAAAAACCATGAGGCAATTAGATTATTTTCTGAGATTTGCATTTCGTCTTATTATTCAGAGAAATATAGTAATTAACAGGGACAAGCCAGTATTATTAATCATTTCTTCAACATCATCCACATAGTTTTGTGTATGGAAATCAATGGAGAACATCTTGTGATGGAAAGGTCATACTGTCTCTTAGAAACAAACAATACAATAAAACAAATAAGCCATCACAGCCTTATGAAACACAGCCATAGAAAACAGAAAAAAAGTGAGTGAGAAAAGTTTTGTATTCCTTCATTAGAAGTGTTTAAGATATGATACATTCTGAAGAATAACAGTCTCTCTTTGAATTTTAAATAAAATTTCCAATAAACTGGGGCAGAATTTCCAAGGATTACTTTAAGACCTTTAATCTTTTTTTTTTAAAGTAAGAAATATATTAGTGTTTTGCTGATTTTTAAAGCAGGAAATACCCTAGTACTTTGCTGAATCAGGGCCTAAAAGAGCAATCCAGTCACACTCTGGGACAAAAATATCACAGTGTGTAAAACATCCATAATGTGATTAAGAAGAAAAAGGTCATTTTGAAGCTTAAAAATATTTAAGTGTTGAAACTTTAAAATTTTTCCACACCTGGGGTAAGAAATATATACCTTCACTAATACAGTCACCTAGTAACACAGCTTAGCTAATTACACAGCTTGAACAAACTGCTTTGTGTCATTGAGAAAGGAAGTAAGGAGTACCTAAGTCTGTTCTGGATTTTAATGGCTGAGCAATATTTCTTGCAAAACACCACAGCTAACAGAGACTGAAGGCAGAATTCCTCGTCGTGCCAAATTTCTTTTACACATATCTGGAGAAGGAACCAAGTGTTTCAGTACTTCTGTGCTGAGCATTGTTTGGCAAGGCAGCACAGGGTGCGGAAAGATTTACCTGCAACTGAGCAAAGGAACTGACTGCTGTACCTGACTGATCTCAGTGAAAAACAAACTTCTTTTTGTAAACAATAAGCGTGGCAAAAAATAAATACCTGTCTATCAGGAACTTCTCATCCTAATGGGAACACCATATCATCCTGAATATGGGCATTTTTTATATGTTGGAATCGCATAACAACATATTTGTGCCAAAAGGCATGAACACCTAATTATTGTCCCTACCTCTGCTATATTAGAGTTCAGTGTATCACATGAAATCACCACCTGGTTGTATATTTCTACTGAATTACCTAATAGAGCAAAAGCAAAATATATTTTTTTCCTCTTTCATCTTAAATTTAAAATGGACAATTAAAATACCAATTAAAAATTAGAAAAGACATAATGCTTTATAAGGACTTTGAAATACTCTGGGCTAGGAAACGAAAAACTCTATTAGCTTCTACTTCTCAGAACAAATGTGGGCTCACATCTTTAGCAAATATCTGAGGACAGATGACTTGTACTACAGTTTCTAGTACAGTGTTCTTTTATGTTTTTTTTTTACTATGATATCTTCCCACTCCACAGCCAGGCTGTCATGAAGAGCTCCTTAGAATGATTCACATTTTAATAGTACCATGGATATGTAAAACATGAATTAGACTTACTAAAAAAAATAGAATCAGAATGTAAAGCTGAGAAAATACTTTTTCAAGGAGCTATGATGTTCCCTGTAGCCTCTAAACACAATTTAGCTCTTGGGCTTACTACTTCATAGAAATTGCACAAGGTACCAGACAGGGTACATAGATGCCACAATAGCATTTCCTCTGCTGCATTCAATTAAACATATCCTAAGTTCATGAGTTTGACTTGCTCAGACAACTTATTTGTGTCTGCAAAACATTCATTTTATAATTTTTACTTTTCCCTAAGAGATTTTCCCATATATTGCCATGAATTAGATGGCAGATGTAAGGCATCACATCTTGGTTCTGACATTTCAGTACTTTTTTTAAACTTGAAGGCCATTATCACATTCAAGGATCTGAAATGCTCATAATACACATTGTAATTCTGGCTATATGACAGACCAAACTAGGAATGAAAAGATGAAGACGTGTCATCACAGATCTCAGGAAGAACAGCAGGAGGCATTGAAGGTAAACACAGTAACAGCATGTCCCAGCCCAAGATTTCAGCTGGAAAATGAGAAAATGAGCACAAAGATCAATTCAAGTCCCAGCTGAGCCATATGACACTATTAAGCACAGAGAAAACCTTTATTTCCTAATATCAAGACAGTCAAAAACAGGTTCAAGAGATGACCTTTTAATTTTTCATTGCTCATAAAAGAATCCCCCTCCCCCAAAAAAAAAAATAGCAAAGCCAAATAAAAAAAATCCAGAGAATGTTGGCAGGCTAAGCTAAAAAGACTGCAAACTCTTTGTAAGTGGGAAAAAACTCTTTTAATTTGGGCATTTTATAAAGAACACAATTAAGTAAAGTAAGATAGCTGAATGTCTTTTTACCTCCTGTGGTGAATTTTAAATACCCAGAAAAATAAAACTCTTGTCATCACCTTAAGCAGTTTGTGGTCAGCCTTGTAGATGGGCTGAAGCATGTGCCCTGAGACTGAGAGATAAAGACAGAGTCAGACTCAAGTTTCTGGCTTCCCCACTGAACAGAGGCTCAGATGGGTCGAGGATGGGAATCACACAGAACTTTTGATAAAGTATTTGAAGCAGAGTGGTATTTTCCATTGTTCACATCACTTCTGGAGGCACACAGAAAGATTATTGTGTCTCCAGTGGGAAAAGACTTGTCTTTTTACCACAGGAGTGCTCATCTGCCATTTTTTTTCATGGCCAAAATATTGATGACTCACTTCAGAAAAAATGTGATGAATACAAGAGTAAACAAGCAGTGAGTAAAGCTGATGAGTGCATTTCACATCTGAGGCTGTCCCAGGCTGAAGTAACTATGAATTATTTTAATTAATCTGCCATAGAATGCCATAGCCAAATGAGTTCAAAAGATTTCAATACAATCCATAGCACATCACAAATACTACCTTCATCTACATTTATTTCTGTAGTCTTAAATCTGAGAGACATATAGATAAGATGACAGGTGTAACATAAAATAATAAAATATAGTAGAAATCAATTACAGTCAAGTAATATTACTTCCTCAAGCCAGATTTTTATAAAAGATAAATTGTTACAACAAAACTGACCATAGTTTCCTTAATGACTGAAAGATCTACGTATTTTCCTTAAAAACTAAATTTTGTTCTTTCACTTTAAATTAGAAATAAATTCTTAGTTTCTCATGATTGCTATAGTTCATCACATTGAAAACTGTGCCACCTGCACCGAGAGACACATTCAGTAACTCATGCCCTAAACAATCAAATGTAATTGATATGATAGTCACAATTAATATAGTGTTTTCATATGTAAGATGAAACAGGCAGATGGGGACAAGAGTCTCACATGCATCTGCTATGACATAATAAGAGCTCAGCAAAAGATTCTTTTTCTAGCCTTCCTATTTACATATTTGATTAAGTAGAATCATAGAATTGTTTAGGTTGAAAAAGAATCCTAAGATCATCAAGTCCAACCATAAACCTAACACTGCCCAGTTCACCACTAAACATGTCCCTAAGTGTCACATCTAAACATCTTTTAAATACCTCTAAGGGTAATTACTCAAACTCTTCCCTGGGCAGCCTGCTACAATGCTTAACCACGCTTTTACCCTTTTTCTTAATGTCCAACCTAAACACCTCCTGTAGCAACTTAACACCATTTCCTCTTGCCCTATTGCTTGTTATCTGGGAGGAGACCAACCCTCACTTTGCTACAACCTCCTTTCAGGTAGTTGTAGTCAGCAATAAGGTCTCCCCAGAGCCTGTTTTTCTCCAAGATAAATAACCACAGCTGCCTCAGCCAGATCTCATCAGACTTGTGCTCCAGACCCTTCACCAGCTTTGCTGTCCTTCTCTGGGTGTGCTCCAGCACCTCAATGTCCTTCTTGCAGTGAGAGGCCCAAAATTGAGCACAGGACTTCGGGTATGGCCTCACCAGTGTAGAATACAGAGGGACAATCACTGCTCTGGTCCTGCTGGCCACACTATTGCTGACACAGGCCAGGATGCCATTGGCCTTTTTGATCACCTGGGCACATTGCTTTGTGTTCAGCCAGCTGTTGACCAGCACCCGTGGGTTTTTTTCTTCTGGACAGCTTCCCAGACAGTCTTCCCCCAGCCTGCAACACTGCAGGGGACTGTTGTGACCAAAATGCAGCTTGGCCTTGTTGAAGTTCATAATATTGGCCTTGGTCCATTAATCCAGCCTGTCCAGATCCTGGTTGTCCTGTACATTGCATAATGACACTCAAGATGATCTGCTCCATGACCTTTTCCAGAACCAAGGTCAGTCTGACAGCCCTATAGTTCCCTGGACCTTCCTTCTGACCCTTCTTGTAGATTTTCTAACTTCCAGTCAGCTGGGGCCACTAGAATATCAGGTCCCCCAGCAAAACTCTGTGGGACTTATATTTTCAAATTTTAAAACAGTGTCAGAAATACATTTATTGTCTGTGTATCATTTATTAATTGAACTTCTACTACTATGAGGGATTCTTATTGCTAATGATGTCGTCTATTGTATTGCTGAGAATGGTATTTTTACATGACTTGAAAAGACTGACTCCCTTTTTAAGATGGAAAGATAGTAGGCTATATGATTTCTATGTTTTATACTGAAAAAAAAGATTACCTTTAGACTACTCCTCTCACTTCTATCTGAGATAAGCTTTCCTCAGTAAAAATTGGATGTCAAAGTAAGGTATTCAGCAGCCTGATTCTGTATCCTGCTGTTACATATCCAAGTCCTTCTTACCTTGGAAAATTCAGCCAGTGGAGAAGGAAATATCTCTACAGTTTTAATAACAGGTCAATTTTTTGAGCTTTCATTATGCATGAAAGTTACATCCTGTAAATCTATCTCCTGCATATATTTCTTGTCTCTCTTTCATGTTGAAGTTATTCCACTTTTTTACGGAATAATTACCATTGGGTTATAGCAACACCCAGAATGACCCTTCACTTCTGGCAGTTTTCAAACAGAGGTTCCAAGATCAGATCCAAGATACTAAGTAATTCAGTCTGTTATTTCATGGACATTTTCTTTGTTTTTATAATTGTGTTGTTTTCTTCTAAATATTATATTGGGCCATAATAAACTACATGCTGTTTTTTTGTGCCAGTCTGACTGGACAATTGAGGTATCGTAGAAGAAATAATCCGCTCTCTTCTCTATTACATGTCTGTTTTCCTTCAGTTACTGTATTCTCCCAAACTTTACAGGTCAATATGTTTAAAGAAGTGAGAAATGCAAAAGTCAAGATAAATTTGATCTTGCAAAGGATATTAAACAAATACTGAAAAGTTTCTTATCCACATAATTAAAAATAGATCAAGGAAAAAGATTAAATATAATCTAGATATGGCCCCAAAACTTGAATTAATATTCTGCCTCAGTTTTAAGTAAAGTTAATGGCATTAAGCATATTAGAAAAGGCAAGCTGCCTTATAGAAAACAGGGTCTACAAAATGTAAATTACTATAAGTAGGGTACAAAAAAATCTGAGTAGATATTCAATATACTCAACTCTGAGAACATTATAATCCTTATCAGAAAAATTATATGATCTCTTGGGTAATTCTGTCTTTTGGATGAGTGTAGATCCTTTGTTTAGTCCATATAGTACCACTGCAGATTTGAAAATAAAAGTATTATTTGAACAGTTATTGTTGCCTAATGATTAAGAAGTAATTTGAAGGAAAGAATTATTTAAGACTTAAAAGTAAACAGATAATAAGGTAAAAAACCCTACAAACCCATAAAAATGTTGTTGGCCAGGATAAAAGACTGCCTCGATGTTCTTCACGTATGATTTTAAATTTATTGAAGGTAAATTAAATGAAGGTGAAGTGAATAATGCAGACCTCCATGAAGAATTTGTTACCATAAATCATACAAAATAAAAAATAATTGTATAGAACAGAAGGTCTTGCAATTAGTGAATAATAGCAATACTTTTAGCTATCAACTAGGATTCTATCATTTTGAAAGGACAAAAGGGAAAGAACTTAATTCAACAGCAGGATAACTATGGGCCATGGAAGCGAAATGGTTGCAAAACAGGGATAGCAATAGGAAAATGAAGAAGTGAGGAGAAGATGCCTTTTTTTAACAGATTCATATGTGAACCCTTTCACTGGGACAATGCTGCCTCTGTCAGTTGAAAGGTTTACCTTTGGATTTCTAGGGCACATATACCTAACATATACTATTTTTAAGTGACATTTAAGAAAACTATGTATTTTTTATCAAATTAAAAACCAAAAGTAGAATAAAAAATAACCTTTGCTAAAAAGAAGAATAACAATACAGTTTTTTCAAGTACATATTTACTGTTCCGAAATTGCACTACGGATATCATAATAATGACCCAAAAAAAAAATATATATATAATGGCATAAACTTATGCACAGAAATCAAAATAATATTTTGGCACTGTTTGAACATATATGTGTCTGGGATTGCTGTCAGTTTCTCTTCTGAATAGCTCTTATTCACTGTTTCCCATAAATTATTATTTATACAGAATATGAAACATAGCAACACACTTATAAATAATAATTTGATTAGCCTTATCACTTAGGATTGGATTTCTGGAGGCCAAGGAACAGCCATGAAGACACAACCTCTGCAGCAAAGTCTTCAACTCAAGATTAAATTACAAATTTACAGAAGTGTGTTCTGCAGAGAGATGGTGTCAAGACTGAACAGGCAAAGAAAACATGTTGACTACTGTCACATCTGTTGGCCTTATGTTTCTTTCCTAAGACAAAATATGCCATACATATCTTATGTACTTCTACTTTCACATTCCATGTCTGATTCCATATTCAAGAGAATTGGGGAAGAAATTAATTTTTAGAGCTTACAGAATTCAAAACAGGGTTTAACAGTACTTGACTGACCAAAAGGGAGACACAGTCTACCAAAATTCAAATAAAACCATTTTTCCAGAGGGAGTTCTAGTGTAACTATTAGCTGAGAAATATTAACATTTTTCACTGACTATTCTTCTCAGGTGCAACTCAATAAAGAGCATTCTGTTAAAACTTATGCCCAAAAGCCCTTTTAATTTCTGAATACAAAGCTGAAAAAAAAAAAGTGATAAAGCTTCCAAATTTTTCATCTCTTAGGCTGTTGCCTCTAGTTTCTTGATGCCAAGGGCACACTTGAATATATCATTTTATTGTCTAGAAATATCTTACTTTGGTAAAACTTTTAAAAAGAAGGATTATTTGGTATTCTGCCCAGATTATTACAAAACCTTAGAAGAACCAATTGAAAAAACACAGAAATGTTGTGTGAAGTTTTCTTTCAGGAAAATCAGGCATTCTTACTTCTGTTTCGCCACCATATCTTCCAATTCTTCCTTAAACACAACCTAGGATAACTTCTTTGTCAGATGAACAGTTGTTTTCCAACCACCAAGACACAGCTTCATACTTGCAACAATCTAATTCAAAACCTTTACATCCCCAAATATTTTAAGAACAGATATGAATATTACATGATAAATATAAGTCTGGTTTAGAATTTTGCAGTATTTCAATGAAAAAATGACTGACATGTTTTCTGCTGTTCTGCACATTCCTTTATTCAAAACAATTTGTTTATGTATTTGAATTAAAGAAGTAATTTATGTTTCTCAAGAAGAGTTCCTACTGCTTTTACAG
Organism: Toxostoma redivivum; assembly: GCA_013397375.1. Classification (NCBI taxonomy): domain Eukaryota; kingdom Metazoa; phylum Chordata; class Aves; order Passeriformes; family Mimidae; genus Toxostoma; species Toxostoma redivivum. The sequence goes on along the minus strand of VXBI01002217.1, from coordinate 306,345 downwards.
GCTTCCATGGATTAATCACATGCTAGCTCTTTTTTTGTAGCAAGGTTTACTGATCTTAGAGTCTCTCGCAATAGTAATTTGACAAACAGGGATATCAGCGGTACCCATATAAATGAAAAAAAGCATAATATCAACATTGTTTAGAGACAACATGCTATTTCTAACTAAATTGATCAATGATATTATATGCCTTAATGGCATGAGAAATTAACATACCTTCAAGTTCTTATATTAAAAATTAACTGAGTAAATTAAATAAGTCTCTTGTGTTATTTTCACTTATGTCTTTTTTAATGAACTTTACTGTTAAACAGTTATTTTGGTGATTAAAATGGAGTAAATTCCTGGAATAAAGTACTATTCTGACATGATGAACTATTCACAGTACCTTCATGGCTCCTGTTACAAGCTCTAAAACTGCTACTTTAAGAGTGACAAGAATTTTTCTTGTTTTATTTGGCAGAAGTGAACTCCTTAAGAATAGTATTATTTCTGAGATGTTATTTTCTCTGCAAGTTCTCTGAGACTATTGACAGGATGCTCTAAATTGAAAATCAATATGAGTTGCAACAGTTTTGAAAGAAAGGCAAAAAATATCCAAAAAATTAAAAACCATGGTGCTTCTTTCCTACCAAAACACTGTAACTGTTATCTCTGATTTTCCTGTACCTAAGACTGGGTGTGAATTACTAAAACTACAGTTTATGCAAAACTAATCAGTGGACTGGGTCAGAGAGCACTTAGGCAATCTTGACATCCTCAAGTCCATGGGCCTTGATGGGATGCATCCATGAGTGGCTAGAGAGCTGGCAGATACCACAACCAGGCCACTCACAATCATCTCTGAAAGGTCAAGGTGATCAGTTCAGGTGCTTGAGGACTGGAAGACAGCAAATATCACCCTAGTCTTTCATAAAGGGCAAGAAGGAGGACCCAGGAAAATACTAGCCTGTCAGCCTCACCCCAATCCACAGAAAAGTGGTGGGATGCCTCATTCTGGAGGTCATCTGTATTCACATGGATGACAAGAAGGTGATCAGGAGTAGTCAGCATAGAATGACTAACAGCAAATCATGCTTGACTAAACAAATAACTTTGTATGATGAAACAACTACCAGGATGGATGAGGGGAGAGAGCACTGGATATTGTCTCAATTTCAGCAGGGCTTTCACATTGTCTCTCACTACATCCTCATAGGCAAACTCAGGAAGGATGGTGAGTGGATTGAGAACTGGCTGAACAGCAGACACCAGAGTGTTGTAATCAGTTGCACAGGGATGGATGCTGGATGCCTGCCAAAGATCAATAATGGGCCCAGAATTTTCCAGCTTATCCATCAGTGGCTTGGATGAAGTGGCAGGTGCCTCCTCAGCAATTTTGCTGACGACAGAAAGCTGGGAAGAGTGGCCAATACCCCAGAGTGCTGTGCCACCTTTCAAAAGGACCTCAACAGGCTGGAGAGATGGGCAGAGAAGAACTGCCTGAAGTTCAACAAAGGCAAGTGCAGAGTCCTGTCCCTGGATAAGAATAACCCACCAGTTCAAGCTAGGGGCTGATCTGCTGGAAAGCGGCTCTGTGGAGAAGGATCTGGGGGTCCTGGTGGACAGTATGAGCCAGCAGTGCTCTCTGGCCAAAAAGGCCAATGGTAGCCTGGGCTGCATTGGGAAGAGCATTTTCAGCAAGTCAAGTGAGGTCATGCTGCCCCTCTATTCATCCCAATCTGAAAAGACTCACATAGTCCACTGCAAAACAAATAAAATTTCTTTCTAAGGTAACCTCCTGTAGTCATGGCCCCAGGAGACTCAGTGGGAATTTTATCTTTGTTTTCAACGGTGTCAGGATCTCACCCATAATAAATAGTGTTGGTAGGGGAGGTATAAGAAATTCTGCCAGGTGACTTAATAGAACTTTGCAGCCTACTTGCTGTAAAGTATCCTCCTCCAGGCAAAAAAACTCTAATTTTACAAGGCGACATGAGCACAGGTTATAGAGACTATGCATGTTTCTTTCACATTTATAATACTGCTGACTTTTCCTTTATTGGAGGAAAGGTCTGATTATCCCCAGACATATCCCAATGTATTTCTTTAGATCAGACTTTAATCCCTCTGTTGATCCATCATTTCTTGCATCTATTTCACTTGACAAGGCCTTGACCAAAGCCATACTCCAAAATACTCTAATCAGGAGCTTGTAATTTATTGCTCACAAACAATTCTAAGACCTGTGCTTCCACCTATGAACCATAGGTCATGAATCTTGGCATCATATTAGAGCTTGATTGCAGCCAAAAATTCTCAGATTACTTTTCAGATAAACACATAAGCAGACACACTACTTATACTGCATACACTTAGTTTTCACTTGTTAAATAAATTCCATCTGACCTTGACTGTGTGCTAGGTGAAGTGTATGCACAGAACAAACATGGAAACCATGAATATAAACTCATTTCTTTTCTTCAGGGTAATAGATTTACTTCAATGCTCTGGGTAGAATGTGTTCCTCCAGGACAGCAAAGGAGAAATCCCAAAAGGTAGCCTTTTCCCTACTCTGCAGAGCTGCATTCCAGGTCCTCTCCCACTGAGCACTTCTGGTTCTTGTTTGGTCGAGTATGCTATTAGATGCAGGAATAAATCTAATAGCATAGGAATAAATCTTTAAAATAAATGCAATCTTTAAGATCACCTCTGGCTCTATGCTGAAAATCTTCATTGTGGAGTTTAATTTTCATTTTTCACTTCCATGTTTTTCCCAGTATTCTATGGAGCTTGCCAAATTTCCTCTTTTAAAGTCATCCATACCTATTGTAAAGTGGGTTTGAAAGACCCAATAGCAGGAAGAAAAATTATTTAAACATAAATCTATCTGGTCTTGAGATGCATACTGTATTCGAGGCTTTTTTTTTTAACCAGTAGTTGGTGTGATATTAAAAAAGTGTATGCTATTAATTCACATATGGTCATATAAAAAGATCTATTTTCAAATGTGAAACTGAGCATTCATTGTATTGTTAAGAATTTTTCTGTAGTAGCTGCACTTTAATTCCCTTTCATCTTAATTCTTTCCCTGATAATATTTTTGTGAAATGACACGCTTGTCACTTAGTATGTAGTGCACCTTCAACATGTATTGCTTGATAAATACAGAATTAAGTTATTTTAAAAATACACACAATGCATAACTCATTATTGGAAATCCAAACTGTGTTTATATTGCTTTATGTCTTCTGATGGCTAATAGTCCCTTCAACCACAGTATACAGAATTTAGAGGTTGAATTAAGTTTAATATTTAAGGTTTACTTTTCATTAAGTACTACTGCAACAAGGGTAAAACATTTACTGGAAGAATGCAAGATTTCTTCATTCTACAGTTCTGTCACAATTCATTTCCCTGACATCAAGTATAAAAGAAGGTCACTTTAAAACAAAACTAACTAAGAAAAAAAAAATTAAAGAAAATAAAAAAGCAAAAAAGCAACCAATGGCAAAAAAAAATCTGGTTAAATGATAATAATGTGATGGCATTTTAACTGATTTTACATTTCTACATTTTCTACATGAATTAAGCTACTTTGATTTTCTCTCTTCATGTATCACAATTACATTCCCTGTTTTAATGTCACTGTATCACTGCTTATTTCTACCCCTCTCCTTCATTGTTCTCACTTGCTAATGTCAACTTCCTTCTTTTGTCACATTCTGAGGAAGATGCCAAATGAAAGCATCATTAGCACATACATAAGTCTTCAATGACTGAGTTCCTATCACTGGGAAAATCAAGGCACTGATATTTAAATACAAAATCCTTCATTTGATAAAACCAATCTGGCAGTTCTTTACCTTCCAGGAAAACTGAACTCCCAGTCTAACACAAAAATGAGCCTTTTGGATTGCTGGGGGTTAAACCAAGCTGCTAGGAAGGCTAGAGAGAGGATCTGACTCCCAGTTGCCTCTGCTAGAGAAATTAATCCTGGAATTTAGCATCTGGATCCTTCAACTGCCAAGCTTGCCCCAGTTGTGTGTTTCATCTCTGGGCTAGATTAAAAAAGAATGATGAGCAGGAGCAGGTTCTGCTCCATCAGTGACAAAATAAAAGAAGAAAAAATATCACAAAAAAACCCCAAAAATCTAGGAACAAAAAAAACTTAAATCAAGTGTGTCTTGCCATTGCATGTGTATGCTAATCCACACTAAAACAATGCCCTGTTTTAAAGCAATGTCAAGAAAAGCCAGCCATGTCTGTCAGTTTGGTTTTGCAAACAGTGTGAAAGTTAGAGGTGGCAAATTTGTGCAGGTTCAAACTCCTATTAGGGTGTCAACTGTCAAGTTTCTCTTGAGCACGCAGGTTTATAAAATGCATTTTGTTTCAGGGTGAGGGCAACCCTCATCAAGCATTCTGCTCTCACACACACCCTGTACACTCATGGAAATGTGATTTCAAAATGCAGATGTGCTCCACCTGCTAAACTAAAATCCAGATATGGGCGTAGTTCCCCTGACAAAGTCCATATGAGATATTCTGGGGATTTGAGCTAGTCCCATCATAGTTTGGAGTCCATCTGTGAAGCTGGAAGTGTATTCAGATTCTAAAATCCCTACTTCGTTATTCATGTCAAGATCCTCATATTTTTATTTGCATAAATTTAGGATGCTCAGGAGCACATTTTGACATCTTGCCTATCCATATGTTTTAACTGCAACATTTTGGATTCTAGCTGTACCCAAAACTCAGTAAAATTGTCCTTTGCTTTTCCTTTCCTCAAAACAAACTTTGAGAGCTTCAATCATACCATCAGAAGTCAAAAAATCTGGACAAAGCATCACTGATCCACCATATTTATAGTAGGAATGGCAGGAATCAGCCAGGTGTGGTAATAAAACTTCTTTTTAGAGAAGATAATAACCTCCCTGGTGACGTTCTATCTGATTTAGAGGGAGGAAAAATTAATCCAGCTCCATAGTTTCTGTAAATAGTTTCCAGCTGTAGTTTTATGCTGCAAGATTACTGTGTGTATGTTACATCCACGGGAGATGCTGTCTTGATGGCAGAAAATATATCTCCTTGAACAGCTACAATCTGCCATAGGCAATGATCATTTATTTATCTGTGTTATAGGGAGGCCAGGACACATAGAAGTTGGTGATAAGAAGAAATGAACACTGGGAGAAGCAACAGGATGAGAAGCCTATAAATGTTATTCAGCTCTTCTTGCTGATGCTGGAAGAGTCTGTAAATAAGTATAGATCAGAAACTGTGCTACAATGCTCAGATTAGCAGATACCCTGCTTTCCCTAGATAGATCACAGAGTAGAACACACTACTCAGTCATTTTCACTACAAATCTATATCGCAGCCATTTTTCTTCAATATAAGGTGATAATGCCTACTGGTTTAATATCAACATTGTGTCATGGCTGGGTGGCCAGACTATATCCAGAACACTCTCTTAGTGTTACACTTGGGCTGGTATATTTGCAAATATAAGCATGGGGAGAAAAAAAGCATAAAATTGCTTCTGGTTTGGCCAACATGGCTAAGACTTTCAAAACTTTTGATTTCTGCTAAGTGACATTGTTCTTTAGATGATGCATTTTAAAGAAATACCATTTCTGAGAACACTGTACTCAAGCTGTTTTAAACATTTAGTTTTCATTTTCTTACATAGGAAAGCAGAATATATCCAAATAGCTACTCATTTTAAAAATTCATGTATCTGGAGGCTAGGGGAGAAAGTTTTCCTTCATGCCTTGTAGTGCTGTAGATGAATCTTTGCTGTTCCATTGATCTCCATGAGCTCCAGGGGTACAGCCTGAATAACCACGGTCTTCACAATGGCCTGCAGGTGAATCTCTGCTCCAGCACATGGAACACCTCCTCTCCCTCCTCCTCCTCCACTGGCCTTGCTGTCTGCAGGCTTGTTCCTCTCACAGGTTCTCACACCACTCTTCTCTGGCCACAGTTACATCCATGTAATAACTTTATTTCACTTCCTAAATATGTTTTCACAGAGACATTGCCATCATTCCTGATTGGTTTGACCTTGGTGGGTCCATACTAGACACGGTTGGCATTGTCTCTGCTGGACATAGGAGAAGCTTCTGGCAGCTTCTCGCAGAAGACACACCCATAGCTCCCCCCACAATCAAAACCTGGCCATGCAAGTCCAATACAACAGTGAAACAGACAGATAAAAACAGAAAATCGGTGATTTTAAATATAAATAGATCCAAGTCACTTACAAGAACAACAAGGAACAAACTTTCAGTGGAGATAAGTAAGATCCAGACTGTTCAGAAACTGCTCAATTTAAATTTTGCTGGCTGAAAAGCAAGACTTTTATCTAGTGCAATTTCTTTTTGGTGGATTTAGTTTGCTATATTTCTGACAAAAGCCAGGTTTAAAAATTGAAAGATGTAAGGATTGATTATGTTATGTTTAGTATCCTCTAAAGAAAGAATGGACTGGTTGCACTCCATTGCATTGGCTGCCTGCGGTAGCACTATCATTTTTGTAAGTCCTTAGTTCAGATACTTAAAGCAAGTACAAAAGAAATTTTGGCATAATCTAGACAGTTATAAAAAAATACAGAAATTAAGCACCAAAGAATGAAAATTTGTACTGTCTCAGAAGGATTCAAAGAGTAAGTCAATAATATGGGACAACTCAAAGATACAAAGTAAATCGAACAAACTATAGCTGGTACTAATTTCAGAAATTTGATGAGGAGATCATAAATATGTATATGTCTTATTGAATCATGCAATTTAATCATGACATGAAATTTATTAGCTGATGAGAAATGTTGAAGAGGTGGCAGAATATCTCTCAGAATAGAACCTGTGTCCTAATCAGATCAGAAACAGATATTCCATCAAGCAGATGAGCCAAACTGCAATTCAATAACGTCAAAAGCTATATATTATTAATTGCCCTTGCAAAACAGGAGGGCATTGTCCACTTCCACAAAACATTGTGAGGACAATCTTTTCTATACTGCTTCTTTTGTGTCATAAGCTGTGCCATTGAGAAGCACATGGAATAATAGTGCCTAACTAACCTAGATACACTGTAACATGTAAATTTAGGCCTGGTTTCCAGAATGAAATTTTAATCTTAGAACTAGGTAAGCACATATAACCTACATAGGAGGAATGAAGATCATCTCAGAAGGATAATGAAAATAAACTCATAAGATGAACAAGAAGCCAAAAAAAAAAAAAAAAGACTCAAAGAAGTGGTGATCACTAAACTTGCCTGGAATTAAATGTTGTGTCCGGAACTTGAGCTTCAAAAACCTAGACACCCTTCTTCATTTTGGATTCATGCCTGAATTATTTCCTGGGTCTAGACTGCAATTATTGTTTTTTTTCAAAGAATGTGATATACTGGACAGGGCTTAAGGTACATTTACACTTTGGAAGAAGGAATAGTGCTTGTTGTGAAAAAAGAACAAGTTTTAAACCCTTCTACCCTAAGGAATTCTCTTTACTTCGTTCATAATCTTTTGTATGTTTTCCCAATGACTATTACACTGTGCAGCTTTTGACCAGGATAGAGTTGATGAGCAGGGCTTATACAGAGCCAAGGCTTTTTCTGCCACCCTGGTGAGGAAGATGCAAGGGAGTTTGGAGAGTGACAGCTGACCCCATCTGAGCAGAGGGATATTTCAGACCATATGACATCATGCTCAGTACGTAAAGCTGAGGGTAGTAAAAGGAGGAAATAGGTGACATTTGAAGATATGGTGTTTGTCTTCCCAAGTCACAGTTATGTGTGATGGGTCCCTGCTCTCCTGGAGAACATCTGCCCGCCAATGGAAAGAGGTGACTTATTTTCTTGTTTCAATTTGCTTGTGTGTGTTCTTGCTTTCCCTATTAAACTGTCTTTATCTCAGCCCACAAGTCTTCTATCTTTCATTCTTCCGATTCTCTCCCCCATCCCATTGGTGAAGGAGTGAGCAAGAGGCTGCATGAGGCTTGGCTGCTGGCTGGGCTTGTATCATCTCCACACATAAACAAAAACTGTCAGAAAATAATATATTATGATCCCCTAGTATGGGACAACTTCTACATACTACATACTACATACTACACACTACATACTACATACTACAACTGTAGTATGGAGTTATATCTTCCTTAGAATGCTCTTCCTGATCCTGCACATCACCTACAGTTCTGCATGTAACAATAGTACAATATCAACAGGAACATGGGTCTCTCTTCACACAACTCCACGTGACTCACTCTTTGTTGCACACTCTATAAATTGAGTTTTTAAGTGACACTCCTGCTAGGATGTCATGAATGCTAGGATGATGAATGCCAGGATTCATCTCTTTTGTACTAAAAAATCAGGACTAAGATCTTCTATTTCTGTTAGTGATTGCCCTTCTGACCAGAGAAGAGAAAAGTGAGGAGAGAAGGCAAAAAAACTATTGCAGTCAGATATATATTAAAAAAAAAAAAAAGATTTGGCAGCATTTTATTACATGTTTAATTCAACTTTGTTCAGTTCCTTTGTCTTAGATCCCAAGGTGTAGGTGGGTGATCTTAGCCTGAGTAGTTCTGGGTATGCACAAAAAGAAGAAATGATAACAATAAGAACTTTGAAGGCTGGACATGAAGATTGAATTTTAAACATTTTTACATATAGTGAACATTAAGCAACGACTTCTTTACTGGCTGGCAAGAGTATACTTGCACTGTTCAGCAGAGCGAGTGCTCCCAGGAAGGAGAATGCATGTTCCTTAGCAAGCACTCCATACAGTTTAGATCCATTACACTCTATATGACTTAAAATGAGTCCTAAAATACCTATTGATCAGTTCCATATGTATCAGAGCCACATTCAGCATCTGGTATGCAGCTCTTCAAAATAGTCCAACTTATCTGCTTCATATTCCATACAGCATCACCCCAAGGACCTTTGGAATATACGTGTAAGACAGACTTGAAACTGACAAATTCAGGACCATGACATTACCTTCTAGTGCATTTTAAAATCACTCAAAAATGGCACCATGCTATTTGGAAAAGTGCCTTGACCCATGCTTAAAACTGTACACAATTTTTTTACACTTCCTGAGTCTTTTTTCTGGTGACTAATACCTCTTGAAACTAAATTTTGAGGACCAGTTTTGAATCTCATCCCAGGTAGTCACCTGCACTCCTCAGAAATAATCTGTTCTGTTAGTATTTTATCCCTTTTCTGTATGCTTTTATTTGACTCATTTGTGTCAAACATAAGGAATTGGGTCTTGTACCTTCAACAACAGGTTATAATCCTTTTTCATTCAAATGAATCTATTTGTTAGATTCAGGAACTGAATAATATGAAATTAAATCTTTTGACTACATCAGTACAATAACAAGGTTTCAATAGCAACTAAAGCCCCATTTTGCAAAAAAAAAAAAAGAAAATAATAGTTTTATAAGCTGTAATGAGAAGCAAGGGGGTGATTCATTTTGGCATCCTTAGAAAGAAATGAAAAGAAAAAAATCTCACCAGTCAAGGGAATTTTCCACCTCCATGTAGTTACTAGATAAAAAAAGGGAAGAGTAGGAGAAAGTATTTTGGACAGAGAAATACCCATGCAAAGACAAATGACAGATCACTAAGTCTTATGGAACACTTCTGAAGAACCTGCCAAATTATTATTTGGCAAAATAGAATCATAAATGGCATCATTTATAGAAATCAGGAAATAGACTTTTACTTTAATTATGTATATGTATGTCTGTAGAGAGTCAAGATACATCAAAAAACATCTCTGACTAGCTTATTCCTAAGTCAATTGAAGAAAAAAATCAAAGTAGGTGAGTAAATCCAGCTATCTTACATAAGCTATTACCTGTCTCATTTGTCAGGAGTTAAACAGAAATGGTCTTCAACAGCAGTAGCAGCAGCCAAACTGTGTTTAATGTTGAAGCAATCAGATAAGCAACCCACTGAATTAGCCCTGGGAGTCTCAAAACTCACAAGCAATGTTCCAGAAGGATTCATGTACTACTGCTTTATAAAATATAAGAGGTAAACCTGGAATAGAAGGGACTATTCCTACATGTATAGGGATCAACAATCATTTTAGGAACCATTTTGAACTGCACTGTTTAGTCCCACCTGTGCTTTAAACTGGGGTAGATTTGTTAATTCAATTCACTTATTTCATCTGCACTGTGCAGGCATCAAAATGAAGAAAATTAGTAATGAGATAGGCAACTATTTCCAAAATTCTTCATGGATGTCACATATCTATGTACTCCTCTTCCTCTTCCCTCTACTGTCACTGTCACTGTCACTCTCATTGGCTTTACTTTTTTGCAATCAATGCTTCCACAGCTTTTGGAAAACTCCTTGTTACCCTCTGGAGTTATATTGATTCCATTGAGAAGAATGGAATTATTTCCACTCATTTTAATGGTCCAGTGCCATTCTTTTTAGAATCACAGAATAGTTTAGTTTGGTTTGGATGGGACCTTAAAATTCTTTTTGTTCCAGCCCCCCCACTATGGACAGGAACACCTTCCTCTGCAGCAGGTTGTTCAGATGCCCATCCAGCCTGGCCTTGAAAAATTCTAGAGATTTGACATCTACAACAGTTCCAGTGCCTCCCCATCCTCACAGTAAAGATTTTCTTCCTAATACCTCATGTAAACCTACCATCTGTCAGTTTAAAGCCATTACACATCATCCTTTTGCTACATACCATTTTACAAAGACCCTCTTTAGATTTCTTGTAAGATCCCTGTAGTTACCTGGAAGGCTGCTGTAAGGTGTCACTGAACCCCAACTCTTGGAACCTGTCTATGTAGGAGAGGTGCTCCAGCTCTGTGATCAACTTAGTAGCTCTCCTCTGGACCTACTCTAACGGGTCCATCCATGTTCACCCATGCTGGCCTCCTGCTGGATTTTCCCAATTTCCTTATTGTTGGGATGCATCTCTCATGAGCTTTGACCTATCAATATTAACCAGATTTCTTGTGCTTCTCTTTCCTCTAGGGCTTTATCCCATGGTAGATCAAGCAGATCACTGAAGAGGCCAAAGTCTGCTCTCCTGAAGTCAAGGGCAGAGAAATTGCTGCACACTCTTTTCACTGCCCAAAGGATCTTAAACTGCACTACTTTGTGATCATTGGAGCCCAGGCTGTCCTCAAGCTTCACATTCCCCACCAGCCTCTACTTTTTTGGAGAGAACAAGGTGCAGCATAACGCCTCTCCTGCCTGGATTCTCTGTCACTTGGAGAAGGAAGTTATCATCAATGCATCCCACTAACCACATGGATTTCTTATGCCTGGACTGTGTTCTCCCTTCAACAGACATCAGGGTGGCTGAAGTCCCCCATGAGGACCAGGAATTGTGAATGTGAGGCTGGTACTATTTGTTCATTAAGAGTCTCATCTGCTCACTCTTCCTTATAGGGCGGGCTGTAGCAGATCCCCACTATAATGTCACCTGTCCCTGCCTTCCCTTTAATCCTGATCCTTAAGCTCTCAGTCAGCTCCTCATCCATCCCCAGGTGGAGCTCCATGCAGATACAGAGAATAACACCCCTTCCTCTCATGCCTGCCTTCCTTCCTAAAGGGACTGTATCCTTCCAATTTAGTCATAGGAGCCATCCCACTGTGCCCTGCAGGTGTGTGCACGTCCCTGACTCCTTTTGTTTACTCTCCATGCTCTGTACATTTTTTTAGAGACTTTTGAATTGGATTCTGATGAAGATGACTCACTGCAGTGGCTGTAATTACTATTTGCTACTTTTCATGTGCTCTCCTGCTGACCTGTGATCCCTCTCCAGGCTCTGGGCATCTCTTGCTGGCCCTGGCATCAAACTGGTATGAATGGGATAGATTGACATTCCCATCCCACAGCAACTCTAGTTTAAAGTTGTCTTCACCAGCTTGACAAATTTATGACTGAAGATTCTGTTGGCTGACTAATGGAACCTGTCTGTGCTCAGTACACCAGTACACCAGATTTCTGAAATTGAGTCTCATGGTCATCATTGTCTGAATTCTTCTCTCTTTTTTTTTTTTTTTTTTTTTTTTTTTTTTTTTTTTTTTTTTGCAATAGCTTATAACTGTGTTCTATACCTCCATTAGAAAATCTATTACTGCTGTATTTCACTTTCACTCCATAACATTTATATTATTCAATTATGTGGAGAGTTCTGGGAAATATTATAATGAAAGGCATTATACAAACCAAATGTACATTGTATTGTAATTTTGTTTGGTTACTTTAGTGTGTTTATATGCTTCAAGACTTTCTTCCCTAATAGTTAAATTCATTTATGTCACAGATGTTTGGTTATTGGTCTCCTGCCTCTTCTTAGAGGTACAGTAATTGAGCACCTGCGTGTAGGGACAGAGGGAATTGAGGGTTCTTGATTAATTTTCTCCAGCTATAAATTATTTATTGTCTTGTACCAATCTCTTGTCATCCTCTTTGGGACTCTTTTAAACTGTCAGAGATACCTATTTACTTTTAATTGATTGCTACTGTGTGCTCATTGAGTTTTCCTAGATGACAAACAGAGAAGAAATATTAAAACTACCCATATCTAACTACAATAGGTAGAGATGGCATACTACAAATTATTGCTAACAGTGGAGTCTAATCTTTTGAAGTACTGAACTGCAGATAGGAAGATCTAGTTAGCCTCAAAGAATGGCTAGTGAGTTTAAACTTCTTGGGCAAGCTGCTGCAGCTGGCCCAGAGTGAACCCTGGGATGGATCATTTGAACTCCAGAGGTCCCTTCCCACCTCAGAAATTCTATGGTTGTGTGACAGAGTTAGTTAAGCATCAAGCAATCTTTTTCATGGAAAGTTCGGAAAGTGAATTCGGCTCCTTAAAATCTTGAAAAATTGGGCAGTTCAACTACTTATCTAGTCTATTTCTCTGCACTGATTCCCTGAGCCTAATAGTACTTGCTTTCTTCAATGTGGCATTTGCATATATGTTTAAAAATTAAATTCTTACTACATTTTATATGAATGTCATATCATAACTGTCTCTGTTATAACATATTCTATCTTTGGAATCTGCCAAGCATTTATTCCACAAGATTAATGAGACATTGAAAAAAATACCAGCCCTTCAGATGTTAATTTTGTCATTCTGGCTCACAAAAAGCCCTAGAATAAGAGGAGAAAAAATTATCTCACCACAGGAAAATACTGTCCACACAGTCATGTGGAAAAACACTCTACCTGAAAATATCCAGAGAACAGCAGTAAGTGTTGCCTCATGAGAGTAGAATCATTATAATATACCAAATCAATAGGAGGTCAAAGGTGTGGCACCAGAACGGTCAGGAAAATAACAGCATTTGGAGGAGCCAGTGGAACTTTTAGCAACATAACATCTGTCTGAAGGCTTGATAGACTTATAAATGGATTACTGTGAGCCATCATTTGGGGAAAACATCAGGATACAGGCAACTCATATTGTAACTGGCTACTTTAGTGACTTTAAAAAATATTGCAGGAATGCATGGCAGAACTTATAACAACCTACAGTAATATATTAGATGTATCAAGAGTGGTATTCTTTTAAAGCACTCGAATATAGCTACAATTTACTACAATGAAATTATCAGAGCTAAGGAAAACATCCCAATTCACCATATAATCTCTACCAGAAACCCTGGACCTTACTGAGTGAAAAAAAAATGTTCTAGTTGAAAAAAAGGGAAACTTTTTAAATGAAAGCATGCATATCTGCCTTCAAAATATTTACTTATATAGCCCAGAAGGACAAGACACTCAAAATACGCATTGTCATACAGGATGCGTACAAGGTCTTATCAGCAGAGATCAAAAGCTATACCATCCTGCTAGGTTTTAGCAGGAAGGAAAAATGATGATACATAGCATATTGCTATATCTAAAACTCTTGTCACAGTGCTGCTGGCATGTTGTTACTCAGTTTTGATCAAATTACTTTATACCATATTTTACACATGTGATGAGAGATCCACAAGAAGATAATTGAACTCCCCTTCCTTGGACAGTCCAATAAATCCTTGCACTCCCTTTGCAGTTACTCCCTCAATACCTTTCTAATGATCTACTGCAGCCAAAAGCAGCCACTGGAAAGTAAACTGTGTAGTCCCTTCTGTATATTAGTGCCATGTGCCATTAACATCTGTTTCTGAAACCGATAGGCAAAGAATATGCAATGGAACACAAAATTTGCAACAAAAATCTTAAATTACTTATTCTGATTTTTTTTTTTTAATAATCTATTCAGCTCTGGGTATTCTTAACTCCATTCAAAAGTAATTAATATACTTGATGTAGAACGTACTTTTACATGTTCTATATCATAGGCATTTGTATTCACACTTGAATTTTAAAAAGATCTGCAGTGGTATTTGTCCACCCCAATCTATATTCATCCTTCTCTCAGAAAAGAACTCTTTCAGAGAGGAATGGAACTTAATCCAAGCCATATTACTATATTCAAACACAGTTACACCAAAAATAAAACCATCATAACAGAGTACCCATGTATACATTGCAATTCTTTAAAGGAAGAATAAGAAGATTCACTCTTTAGATACAATGCATGAAGAACTGGGGTTTTCATTTCCTAACCAAGTATATTGATAGTATTTTAACTAAGCCATTATCTTTATTGCACCTCCAGAAAGACCTTATCATAAACCAGCAGTGCTTAAGGCATACTAAAATTGTAAGGATTTTCTCACTCAAAGAATTAGCACAATATCCCTCTGGCACTCTTTAGAAATTCTTCATTTGCTCCACAAACAGTAAAGAGCTGGAAAAGCATAAGTGTAAAGAGGGAACACCAAATAAGCACTATTTAACTGCATTCAAAATCAGCCTAATTTAAAAAAATATTTCTTGAAGATTATTATCATGCAAAACAACTAATAGTAGAAAGGCAGGAAGTTTTCAAAATTCAAACTTAAGTGGCAAAATTTGTAAATATTAGTGCTTCTGCACCGTAGGATTACTTTTCATTAGCAATTAAATCAGCCTTTTAAAGCAATTACTATTTCTGTGGATCTGTCTTCTTTCTTTCATTTCTCTGTTAACCTCTTGTAGGTAGACAGCAAGTGGTCTTATACTAAGATAAAGTGTTGGAGTAAATGATAAAATATGTCACTTTTCTTCTTATTCAAGTGAGTTTTAGTAATTTCACGATCCTCCTTAGAAAGCAGAAGGTTTCTTCAGAAACTTGATCAAAAGGTGTTGAGCTCTTGCTCCAGCTGACTCCTGGTTAGTGAAGGTTCAACAGGGAGATGGAGATCCCAACAAAAGAGCTGGATCTCGAGTGGACCATAAAGGGACAGCATTTTGTACAGATGGGGACGAAAAAATCTGGATCATCTATTCCAGCTCAAAGGAGATCTCAACCTGAGTAGAACTCCTTAGGATGGATGATGCTCTGCAGAACTGGGCCTACGTTCTTCATAAAAAATTTCCTCCTTGTGCCCAATCTAAATCTACCCTCTTCCCTCTGGACCCACTCTAAGAAATCAATGTCTTTCATCTGGTTAGGAGTCCAGAGCTGGATGCAGCACTGCAAGTGGAATTTCACAAAGGCAGGAACAGAGGGGCGGAATCCCCTTCCTTGCCCTCATGGTCACATTGCTTTGGATGCAGCCCAGGATAGGGCTGGTTCTCTGTGCCATAAGTGCAGACTGCCAACTCATAACCAATTTTTCATCCACCAGTCCTCCTCAGGATTGCTCTTAATCCATTCATCCCTGGTTCATGCTGGTAATGGGGATTGGCCTGACCCAGATACAGGATCTTTCACTTGGCCTTGTTGAGCTGCATGAGATTCACCTGGGTCCAGTCCTCAATATTGTCAAGGTCCCTCTAGATGGTGTTCCTCATGTATCAACTGCACCACTCATCTTACTGTCATCTGTAAACTTGCTGAAGTTGCACTTGACTCCGCTATATATGTTGATGATGAAGATATTATAATGGGTTTTGTCCCAGTACAAACCCTTGAGGGAAACCACTCATTTCTGGTTTTCACTTGGACATTGAACATATGACTGCAAGTCTTTGTGTGTGACCAATTCCTTGTGCATATGACAGTTCATCCATCAAACCCTTACCTTCAATTTAATGACAAGAATATTGTGGGAGACCATATCAAAGGTCTTACCAAAGTCCACATAGATAACATCTGTTAATGATTTCCCTTACCTACAAAAGCAGTTACTCCATTGTAGAAGGCCATTAGATTCATCAGGCACAATTTGCCCTTGATGAAGCCATACTGTTTCTAATCACCTCTTTGTTTTCCATGTGTTTTAACATAACTTCCAGGAGGTTCCATTCCATTATTTTACTACATATCGAGATGACACTGACAGGTCAGTAATTCCCAGCATCCTCCTTTTAACCCTTTTTAAAATGGGTGTGATATTTCCTTTTTTACAGTCACTGAGGCCTTGCTTCTGTAGGATGCATCTACAAATTCTGAGGAAACTGTTTGATGTCATTGCGATGACAATCTCAATTACTTTTGAAGGGTCTTGGTGATCAGTGTAGGTTCCTTAGGGGCTGGAAGAAAGCAAAGGTCACCCCTGCCTTCAAGAAAGGTAAGTAGGGTCCAGAGAACTACAAATCAGTCAGCTGCACCTAAGTCTTGGAGAATGCAATGGAGCAAATAGTCCTGGAAACTTTTTCCAAATGTGTTAAAAGAAAAGAAGTGACTGGGTTGGACAGCATGGATTTACAACAAGGAAGTCACAACAAAAGGACTAGCTCAACTCAGGGGGCAAAGGGAGAGCAGGGGGCAGCGAGAGAAGTGGCGGCTGCTGCTTATTCCAACTTTAGCAGGGCTTTCAAGACTGTCTCCCATATCACCTTCATAGACAAAATGAGGAAGTATGGATAAGTGGAAAGTAGTGTGGAGTGAAAACTGGTGGAACCACTAGGCTCTGAGGGCTGTGGTCAGTGCCATGAAGTCCAGTTGTAAAACATTCTGCAGTGTGTCCCTAGCTCAATTAAATTTTTATGCATAAGACTGGCACATTTATGATGAAATAATTTCTTATCACAAGTGTTTTAAACACAAGTGTTTCCAAGATTCCTTCAGAAAGAAAAATACTAGTACCAAGCAAACATCCATTCAAAACAATGTAGATCTTTATCTATGGTATTTCTCAGACATTCCTTTGAGCCCTTTTTTTTCAGTTACAACTATCTTTCTAATAGCATGTGAAAATGAAACTTACCCTGAGACAGACATCAGGCTCAGACTTTAGATTTTCTGTAATTCAGTTTGAAAATTAATGTCATTAGAGAATATTTGTACTTAGAAGTGAGCTTTATCACTATCTTTTTTTTTTAGTTTATCACATATTGCATAATCCCAAAAGAGGTTTTATGAACCTTGTGCCATCCCCAACAATGTAAATACATGGTTAGTTACACTTACACATGGGTTTCATACATCCTTAAGACCTTCAAAGTAAAATAAAGTTTAATTTTGAAATACATTGTCAAATATGTAGCTCTGAGTAACACGGTGAATTGAAAAATTACCCTGCCCACAGCAGTGAGATTGGAACTAGATGATCTTTAGGTTCCTTCCAACCCAGGCCATTGTATGAATACGATTCTATGTAATAAAACAAACCAAAGGCAACTATCTGGGCAACATTCAAGAAAAGCAGAGTTCATGCTGATGCAAAGCAATTGTAAAACATGCTTCATTTAAACATTTTCTCTTTTTAAGATACAATGAGTCCATAAAATGAGCCAAACACAGTGGTAAGGAAATGCAATGCAATGAACAAGAAGGGTAATACAGCTGAGATGCTAAGTTGATCAAATCATAAAGACTAGTGGAAAGGAGGAGGAAAGACAGAAAAAGAAAAGGGAAGATGATCTGCCTGGGGATTCCATGAACCAATTGTGTAGAACAGCAAATCTAGCAGCTCTGGGCCACTGTCTCTGAGCTCAGCTCTCATTCTTCATTAAGGGATTCTGAGATCCGAGTTTCTGCTGCAAGTAATTGCTATGTATTTCCAAAATTATAACAGCCAGTGCTAATTCTCTCTGTGGTGAAGGTAACTATTGCCCTTGGGCATGGAATGATCTGGGAAATGAGTTATCATTCAAATACTCAGAAGAGGGGATATGATGCTGGTAGAGAAACACACATTGGCATGTGTAGCAGTCGTGGGTAATGCTTCATTTACTTCAATAGCTCTCTTTTTCCCTCCCTCTTCTTCCAAACTTCTTCCCAGTTACTGATTATTGCTGCACTGAGGTGAATTAGTGGTGCTTTAAACAGAAGGAGGAAATGGCAAAATAAAAGATCTAGAATGCAAAATATGAAAGAAACATACAGCATTGAAAAAAAAATTGCCAAATTAATAAATAAAAAGCATGAACCTATAATATTACCACTTACTCTTCTACTACATCTGTGACTTAACAGTACTAGCAGCACATAGTACAGTCTTTCTTTCAAATGAAAAATTTAATTACTAATTTTTAAAAGTGTGTTAAAACAAAGATATGAAGATAGGGAAATTAAAAAAGATATTTTGACATAACCCCATTTAAAGTTTACATTTATAAAATGCTTCTGTATCAGGGTGGCATTTCTAGCCTCAGCAGGGGGATGGAAAATAGATAATTTTAAGCCCAAATCATTCTATTAGTCTATAAATATTTGTATTTGTGTAACACCTATTACATACTTAATATTTTATTTGGGGTAAAATAGATACATGGGGGAAAATGAAATATATAGTGTAAATCAGCCTTGGTGATCAATTTCTTCAAATGAAGCCTGACTGTCTTTTCATTTGTTCAAATTCATTGAAACTGGAAATATAATTAGCCATACCTTGTGATATATGAACAACAGATACAATTATACTATTGTCACTTGTTCTAGAGCAAAACATGCAATTCAGTTCAGAGTAGTCTCAGACACTGCAAAGTTTATTTTTTAATAGAAATCTAAATAAAAATGGTGACTTGATGTATGCATTAAATGCACCCTCATGTCACCACCAACAAAAGGATATGACACACTGACTGGTCCTTTTGACTGCTTTGAGCTATACACGGAATAGAGATTTTCAGTTAAGGAAATCATGCTAAATGCAGTGTAGAGCTAAAAGTCCAGACTTCATGTATGGCAGACAAAAATGCCAACATGACCTGCTTTGATCTGCTGGTCCTTGCCTACTGGATTGGATTATTTACTAATGTAAATTTAGTCCATAACTTCTGGTACTTTACATTCAAATTCCTGCCATTGATGAGTTTTATGTAACAAGGACTGTTCCAACCAAAATTCTTACTATGCATAAATTACCCTTAATTTTTTTGTCCCCAAATCTGTTTAACATCTCAGATCCATTCTAGAATTTATCTCTGAAGAAACACATCTCTTGATCTTTCTATGTCAGTGGGAGCTGAACCCCTTGTCATCCTCTGAACACTACAATGTTCAACTCAGTGCTCTTCATTGGTCCAAACTGGTTTTGACCATCTCTCAGTATGTTCTAGGAGATATATCCATTTTTCATACTAAAGGAAAGTGAATTCATTCCTTAATTTTGACACAACATCCTTAAGAGCAGACCCCATCAGTGTGGGATTGAATCAGAGAACCTGTGCAGTAGGAGCCAGTACACAGCAGAGGAATACTGTCCCTAGTTTAGACAGATTTGTGAGACTAAACTTTGATTTCCTTGCTCTATTAAATCTTCTACAACTATCAAGCTGAATTTGCTGTGTCTGTATACCTCTCCCTAATCTTCTTTGACACAATTCTCTTTCTCTTCATATCTATTCAGTGTTATTCCCCCATCCTTGCTCATGTTGTCACCAACAGGTGGACAAATCAAGTAAACCTCAGAAACATGTTCACTGTAGCAGAAAACAAAAGCATCCACATAAAAAAAAGGAAAAAAGCAGAAAAGAAAAAAAAAAGTACATTGAATCACAGTTTCATTAACGCATCCAGCCTTTAGCTGAGATTTCGTGAGGTAAATGGCCCAAATCAACCTACAAAGACATTTGAAAATGCATATATATCTTAAGGCTCTGTATGGTATTTGGCTTTAGAACAATTACTGGAGAATTCAATTAATTTTGCAGAGTACTTTATGCTGATCTGTACATGTCATAAAAGAGAACTTCAGGCAAAAATAATGCTGTCTTTTGGCATGAACATAGCAAAGCAAAGCAATGCCTCCTGGAACAATCTCTATTGCTAGCCTTTCTGTAGCAGCTTGTGGGATTGGAGGGGAGGCAAAGGTGGGAGGGATTTTGCTGTTAGCACTGAATACCCTTCAACTCTCCAATTACTTTTAAGTAATGGCTCTTGAGTGGCCATTTTGGGGTGGGATCCTTCAGGATAAAGGCAGCTTGTATATGGTCAATCTGAAAAAACAAAGAACTGACATCCATTCATTGGTGGACTGACAGGTTAAAACCAACTGAATTGTAATCAACACTTCGCAATTCAATATGGTAATGTTCTGAATTGGAAAAAGTAAAATAGCTTTATATAAAATTCCTTTTTGCATGATCTTAGGCAAAGTTCTGAACAACACCGTGCTATTCAAATTATCTGAAGAGAGAGCTAAGCTAAATGACCAAGACTGGTACTTCTAAATTACTAGTTTGGTCCAGTGAATGTAGTGAAGGGGCAGGAGACCTGAGATCTCAGAATAGAGATGTTCTTAAACCTCACTTGTACCCACAAAATAAAATACAGAGAAATCCAAGAGCACCAGTAAATCTGTTTTAACTAATCTGTTCTGCAGTTGGATGAAGCCATGTCATGGCAAGCTATCAGAACCCAACAATGTCTCTCCCTAAATTAAATTAACAACTTGTTCTTCATTTAAAAGAAAAAAAAGAAAAAAAAAAACCAACAAAAAAACCCAAACAAAACAAAACAAAAAGAACAAAAACAAACAACAAAACCACAAAAAAACAGAAAAAAACCCCAAAGCACTAATGAGCAAAAAGATCTGGCTCAATGTTTTTGCCACCTTCTACAAACCTTCTTCATTTCAGTGTGAAGACACAGGAGAAAGGAACATTTTGCTGCACAGTTATCAGCATCTTTAATATATGGCTTCATGCCTTCATCCACTCAAGGAATTCGTTTAAGATTTTGGGAAGGATTCAGTTGCCTAAATTTTAGTGTCTATTGTCTTCTGAGGCACTCCAAGGAAGTAAAGATGTATATGTAAGGACAACAGATACCACACTGAATTTATGAGAGAATTGTGCCTTTCAGTAACATAAGCTAGGATCCAGGCAGGACAGCCTGCAGCACCTTATGAGCAAAAGGTTATTTATACAGAACTCAAGTGCATAAAGCTATCAAGGTATTTGTATCTGGCCTGACTCTGTCAGACACAGAACATAATGACAGGTCTGATGAGTAGGTCTGAAAGACAGTAAGCATGAAATTATCTCAAAGAAGGAATTTCCTTCCCATCTTTCTTTCTCCTTCAGAAATAGGCTGTTGGCATTGTTAAATTCTGTTGATATTTAATAAAAGCTAACATCTGTGCCTTGCTTGCCTCCAATTACAGAGCTTCATCCTAGGGCCACTTTGGAACTTCTTATAAGCACTGATGCTTGAAGCACAGCTATAACAAAAGAATGGACTGACAATTTTTTTCTGCCTCTAGCTACCTTTATTTGTTCTTTTTTTTTATCTGCCTTTTTTTTCCTTATACTTTAGTTGGCCATCCTAAATGACCAGCCTGCAGCAATGGCACCCCTGTAGGAGTCTGTTTGATCAATCCTCTTTTTATGCAAGGCCTCCCAGGAGCAGAAAATATCAGTGAAGGATGCTTCCATGCCCCAATTACGTGCAAAAACACATCACCACAGCTACAAAACTGTCGGATCTGCTGAATTGGCTGGAGACAATTATAGGGATTCTTTGTCTATAAGCCATGATAGATAATGTGAAAGTATGGCTTAGAATTGTTAACAATGAACTCATTATAAGAAGGTTATCTCAGAATTTCTCTATAAAGCTTCTTTAGGGTTAAAATTCACTTCAGATCATGTTCAACATCTGTCAGCAAGAAGCAAAAGCTGGAGAAAAAAGTCTATCAAATTTTATCCATTTTTACGTTTATAATAGTCTTGTGGAACTGCTAGATGACTAAGAATAACTGATTTAGAACTTCACATTTAGAAAGAAGACAATATGAAATAAGAAAATAGAGGAAGGAAGAGAAAATGTAAAAGGAAAATAAAACAACTCTACTGACATCTGAGTTATATTGAACCAGGCATGCTTTCACTATTTAGCAAGTATTTCCTACTCACTTAAATTCAAATTTTTCTTGATTTTCAGGCTCTAAATATTCCAGTTTTTCTGCTGTGCAAATGTTGGCCTTTCCTGAGTCATCAGTGTTAGTGATGATCATTTGTATCGATCAGTATTAAATTAGATTTCAGGTAAACAAAATATTAAGCCCTATTTTGCTACATAATCAGCTATAGCTATAACATAGAATTTCTTAAAACTGTTACACATTAAAGCAGGCGATACATGCATCTAATTCTGTACCGTTTATGTGAAATTTTTTATATATATTGTCTATATAGTCACATATACTATGCTTTTTTTGCAGACATTATGTAGGAACTTGTAAAGTTGGTGCCAACAAAAATGAACTTTGGTAGATAAGTTTCTGAAGTTATGTTGGACTGCATTAACATAAACTAAAGAACTTGGGTTTCTCCTTTTATTTTTTTGATAGTATCCATGACATGATGGTCACAATGCTATGAAAACTCACATTTGAAAAACAAGGCCTTTCCAAGGTATCCAGGCAGAAAAATGGTAGTATATTTGGCAATTCTGTATATTTGGCAATTTTGAAATTTTTGGATTTGATTTCTATTCCATAAACTGGCATGTACAATATCAAGAAGCATTGTTGATCCAGCTCAGAAATGTATATATAATCTTCTGTGCAAACATACAGATAACTGCATTTTTTTTCTGCTGTACTGCAAAATGTTACTCTGGGGAGATGTCTGATATTCCCATCACACTAGTCAAAGCCAGGCTTAATACAAGTTATTGCAAGCAAGAGAAATAGGCTACTTGCAAACCAAGAATTCAAGTTAGATACAACACTCTCTGAAACACATCAGATTTTTCCCCTTTTCCCCTAAGGACCTCCAGGTTATTCAGCAAATGGAGCTGAACCACTCTACCATTTTTCAGTCAGTGTGAAATACGCCTTAAATGGAAAAGCAGTTGGGCTGTGACACACTACTTCAGACACTGATTTGTCATCCAGCTCAATGAAATGCTTTACTGAAGAGCATTGAAAAAGTAAATTTCTTTTTATATTCATATCTGCAATTAATTACAGATTCAGTCCCACCACCAAAAAAACCCCAGAACAGACAATTACTACTGATGAGCACTGTGTCAAAGAAAAACTGAGCACACACTACATCTGTATTATTCTCTTTAATTGAACTTATTCTTAATAGCAACAAATAAAATCTCCTTTCTCTGCTCATAAAAAGCATTTATGTCTGCATCTTCAAACCCTAGTTTCACTCAGGACTACATAAGCAGGTCCATTTTCATAAATATGACGTTTATTATAATATAATGTATAT
>VXBI01002217.1:246305-282637 GCA_013397375.1 Toxostoma redivivum | reverse complement strand
ATATTTTTGAGTAATTATTATCATTTTTATAGCCTAGACACCCTCTTATAATAGTCAGAACGACAGAATAACTGTAAAGAACCAGTAGAGATTTTTCTTATTATTATTTTTCATTTAATACAACACCAAGTCATTCATTTTAACCCTTTTTAAATCACCAATTCTTCCTCATAAAATATGGCTTCCTAATATACAGGATGAGCTGGACTCACAAAACCTTTTCTATATCTAAGATGTCAGAAGATAGGTCCATTTTTTGAATAGTTGTAAGGCTAGAAATTAGAGCTCTATGCCACTGGAAAGGATCAGTTTCCCAGTTTCTAACTTTGGATCATCCCAAGATACTGGATGTTAATGTCGTGACATTTTAGATACAAAGAAACTCTTTTAAGCTATGTTTAGAGATTTCAAAGGCTCCCTCTGTAACCTTCACACAAGTGGATCCACAGTAAACAGGGAATCTAACTTGGCCTTAATGGTATGAGATAATCCATAAACATACTTTAATGCTTTGATATGTACCTAAAATAGTTCATTTCTAACATATGTGGCATGTACAGAAAGTATGATGATATGATTATACATTAAAGGTTTTTCCACCATAAATGTAGGTCATCCAGAACAAATAAAACTGATAGCAACAACTATCAGAAAAGGTAGCCTAAAGTGAAAATTTTCAGTCCAGGCTTAGAGTACTCAAGAAGTCAGCTTTTTTAGTTATTTATTTATTTTCTTTATTTATTTACCACAGAGTTAATATTTCTCTTTAAAGTTGCAGACTATTAATTTCAGAGAATCTATAGAGACTTTAATATGGCATTTGTCCCCACCCTCCCAGAAACTTCCATGGTCCTTACTTTAGCACCAGAGGTTCTACACATTGATGAGGAAACACAGCAGTTTGTATAAAATTTTGTATTGTTTTCTGCTATATAGCTGTGTATTTATTCAACAGTATATCTTAAAGTGAATAGAGAAATACACATGATTTTAGAAAGTGGATAGACATGACCCTTGGGCCATTTCATTTATAAATTTATTTCTCAAGTCCACTAGTGTTGGATTTGATTTGATAGATATTCTTCATCATCTTCACGCAACTCATATAGTACCTCTCACCTAATTAAAAACTAGATTCCACCCACAAAGAATGAAATCTAGCAAAATATGAAAAGCCTAATAGTTATTTTGGTTACCAATATTTGTAAGGGTATTACACTTAAGTCACATTCTCCTGTATTCTTCTCCTTGTTCCTGGGGACGATCATTTATTCATTTTTCAGACTAGAAAGAAAAAAATGCAATCTTAGATATTTCCCTTAGACTAATGTTATTTCTGTGTGACAAATTCCCACCACAAATCTCTTAAGATTTTTTTGAACAATTCTTTATGAATTAAAGAATAAACCATGGTCGAATATCCCACTCTGTTACCAGATGAAATCATATGCAAAGCAGCAGTGAATTTTCATTAGTTTGAAAGAACATATCAAGCATGCTTTATGTCTTCCTTTTCCTGTACAAGTATTATAGAGTCATCAATATACGAGCCTATCATAAAATACATGTTACATTACAAATGTTATTACTCAGCAGAATGCTTAAAATCTAGGAAGTAGACCTCCCAGAAATTCAGCAATTTAGAGATTGTCTTAAAAAGCACTGCAAAACTAGATGTTCACGCACAACCAGTTTTCCCATAAATGAGGTTAATTCATGTTAGCAAACTGTCAAAGAACCTGTCATATTACATTGTCTTTCCAAATATAAAAAAGTTAAAAAGATTACAAGACTTAAATAATACCCCAAAGGAATCCTGGGCAATGAAGAAAACCAGCTGATTTTTATCTTCATATTTTTAAATTACATTTACATCTGATTTTAAGGAGTAACTTTTTTCCTGATTGTACATATTGAAGAACCATGTTCTGTATTTTTATTTTCATGATTTTCTCTTTAAAATTGCTGTAATAATAGCAGTAGTTCTGGAACTATTACACCCTGTACAAATGCAAGATCAAATGTTTCACTCCAGTACAAACTTGAACAAGTAAGTTGATTGCTTTTTGTTGTGCAATTTTAATGAAATAAAAGATAGAATTCCACACATCTGTGAAAACAAATATATTATGCCACTAGTAATAAGTGTTAGTTAAATCTTTAGAAAACCCATATGCAATGGAGGTGTTCAAGAAAGAAGGTATATGTGTTGTAGCTACCACAGGGCTAATAAAATTGATACTATTTTTTGATTTTAAAAGTTTAAATTATAAATTTCTAAAAAATTTAGGAGAAGTTGGTAATTGAAATATACTTTAGGAGTAATTCTAGAGAAATAAGAGAAATAACATGGGAGAAGAGTTAAAAAAAAGAGCTTAAAAGTCCACATTCACAATTAACTAGGAAATGCCATACTTGGTGCGATAACATGGAATTCAGTGTATCTTAATATGAAATAAATTGTGGCTTCACACTGCTTTCCACATGGTTTTCAGAATAACTGCTTTGATTTCCTAGAACTTGAGTGAGCACAGACACAGACTGCAATTAGTGAAATATGTACCTGTTCTCTTAGTTTAACAAAAATTTTCAGCAAACAGGTTAAATTTTATAATTATGTTGCCTTATGGCAGATAGATATATATTTACTATGCCCAGTATAAGAAATAGACAGTTTAGCCTATTTTTTTCTTCCCTTTTTTTCACCAAAAATGTGTTCAGTTAAATGCTTGATGTTATTATAACATGCTGTATAAATACTTGTACACTTTTTCCACTAAAAGAATTCACAATTGCTTCTTTGTAAGTAACCCATGAACACACAAAACACATGCTAAAATCATTTATATTTGTTTTTGTATCACTGAAAGCAAACAGATATCTTTACTGTGTAAACTTAATGAATCCAAGTAGTGAGTCTCCAGTACATGGGAGGAGATATAGGGGAAAATAACATTGAATTCAGATGTTACCACATGGAATAAATTGTCTTAACATGCCTTTGGACTACATTTTTCTCTGACAGCTATATTAACCAATAGTGTAGTTTAGTTCTAGTTTTTCAAAGAGTCATTTGAGAAGCTTAATAAGTACAGTGTCCTTTCAAGACTGAGTCTTCTCATGCATCAAGCACGAGGAAAGTCTTCAAAATCACTGTCTACTGGTTAACATTCATTAGTAACATTTACAATTTCACATGTCCAGGCCTGATTCTTATAATTTCCTACAAGGTTCAAATAACTTGAACTCTTATCGATTACAGATCATTCAACATTTTTCAGGAATCAGACAGGGACAAGGACATGCAAGCACATGAACCATGTATCTAGACAAAGAAATTGAACCAGTGAAAACTGTGAATTTAAAATATTGTAGTCATGTCTTCAAAGCTCTTACATGCAAAATTGTTTTTCTGAATTAAGTGTATTTAAACATGTGCATACATACACACATACACATGCACACAAATAGCAATATCCAGATAGCTTGGAAGAGGATTAGTATCTGGAATAGGAAACTTCACACAGGTCTTTATATTGACCTGCTTCAGCTTACTCTGCCACTATTATTAGAGCAATATATCTAAAAATTCTTCAATCAACACAGGTCTTGAAGATGCAGCAATATTTCTGGAATATTTCTAAATGGTGGAGGTGTCACTAACACGAAAAAAAATGCAAAGTATTAATCCTTTGATGTAGTTTCTATTGAAAAATATAGCTTCTGAAATAAAGTTTTAAGATATTGAAGATACAAAATATTTATTGGACAAATAAATTCAAATTTATCTTTTATTGAGCTTATATTGGGACATATCCTTTCCTTTTTCCAAAGTATTTATATTTATTTACAAACAAAAAACTGAAACGAGTGTACCCCTTTCTGTGTACATAAATGCATACTGTCCACAAACACAGTTACAGACTTATCCCCTAGAAAATATTTTCTCTAAAGAAGTTTTGTTTCCATTCATTGCACTACGAGTAAAAGCAAAAGTATTTAAATATCCATTTTTTGTTTTCCTTCATTATTGTATTGCAAACTGCTAATTAGAAGAGATACTTCATACAAATGATTAGCTCTTATATCTGCTTTAACACTTGAAAGGTTACAGCAATAGGAAAAGGAAGAACTTTAATTAAAGAATGAATTATTCAATACTCCATTTTAATTGATGTAGCCTTTTGCTATTATTTTGTGTGTTTATAGATATTTTATGTGATTCAGTAATCAAGATCACACACAAAAAGGAGTCTTTAACTACTAAGGCTAAAGAATGAAGGGTGCTGATCACATTCAGCCATTCAAGTTCAAGACTCATGTGAAGTATGGTTTCCATGACAACAAGCCACTAATTGCTAACAGAAAATAAAATAAAAATCAACCTTGACGGAATTTGGCAGTGACATGGAAGATGAAAAACCTTCCAAATAATTATATGACAATTTTCATATATGATGAAGAAATACAAGCAACCCCACCTTCTGAGACATGGTGAAACCACTCAGAGTTCCAGGGTTATTTCAGATTTGGTGGAGCTGGCTGCATACAGTAGTCACTGTGCATTACACTTGGTAGTCAACACCTATCTTCAATAACAGATAAGAAGAGATATTTGTGATGAGGTGATGAAGGATTTTTGTGTCCTTGGGCTACATATCAACACAGGAAAATGCTGTGGAAAATGTATCAAGTAAAGAAATGACACAAACCCCAAAATTTTAGCATAAATTCACAGGGTAAGAAGAAAAACAAATTAAAGGAGAGCAGAGGGGGAAGAAAGGAGCTATAGTCATACATACCACCCATGCTAACTTATTAGTGTTTCAGACACCTCCAGCTTGCAGACAGAAAAATCTTTTGAGACAGGAAAACTACTTGGGAAGTACAATGATGCCATTCAAAATTTACTGACTTATGAACTACTGCATATCATTTGTAAAAATTGCTTCAGTCTGAGTTACCTTTCACCAGCTCTGTAAGTCGACTCACTGGGTCACTAGGAGTGAACGAGAACATTTTGATAAATTCAGTTTCCATGACAATGAATTAGCCATGGAAAGGGGGAGGTGTTGAAAGATCTGTGTTCTGTAGAATACTCTTCAAATGTTTGCCTGTTTTCATTTTTAGCCGTTTAGTTCTCATGGCTCTGTTCCAAGACTAATTCACCAGTAGCTGGTTTTCCTCCACAGATTAGAGGAGCAATTCATCAGTGAATGTTTCACTCAGTGGCCCCATCTAATGTAAGAGAATATATAAATGAATTTTTTCAACTATGTTTTTTGTTTGTTTTGAAAGAATGCAGCAGTCTCTTCTTGTTCCACTCTAACCCAGCTACAGAATACTTAATCTTTCCTATTTATTGCCCACTACTTTACTTAGGAGTACAATTGTAACTTGCAAGACACTGGGAGTTTGTTCTAAATGACCATGAGCCCCCAAAACAAAACAGAACACAAACAAACAAACAAACAAACAAACAAACAAACAAAACAGTTTTGGAGTTTGCTTTAAAAGAAACAAGCCAATAAAAGTAATAAAAGTATGTCCTATTCAAAGCCTACAGCAAAGCTGTAGCCTACATTAATGGGAATTGCTGAGAAACAGACCTCCGAAAACAAATGGTATTTATTTTTGATAGAAGTGCTTAAAGTTATTTTTCATTTGTCTGCCTTTTGAAAGGCCAAGCCAGTGGGACATTTGTTAGTGTCAGAACTAAAATCTACTCAAATTCAGGAGTTCAGCTGTTTCCAGTGGGTCCTGAGTGAGAGCCTTGTACTAATGAGATTAAGAGTGAAGTTGTTTAACCATTCACAAAACATGCATATATTTCAGAACACAAAGTAGCAGGGAATCAGAGCTGTTTCCATGGCTATTGGGATAGGTGGGTTTCCATCCAGAGAAAACTGAGAGAAATTTGACTCTTTCAGAAAGTAAACCTGTTCTTAGTACCTCCAGCAATATGCTCCCCATTGCCATAAATAAAAACTGAAAGGACTGTGCACGTTGTTTCTGCTGTCTCTGCTGAACAGCATTGTTTCATGTGCTCCACAAGAAATGGAAGGGTTTTTCAACAAGCTGTTAGCGTCTGTGACAGCCCAGCATGGGCAAAAATGTCTGAATGATTTTCAAAAGAAATAAAATGGTACTAGCAGAAAAAAATAAAGGTAAAGGAAAACAACAAAAAAAAAAACCCAAACCAACCAAACAAACAAAAAAAAAAAGCAAAAGACAAACACAACAAAGGAAGCCACTACACAGAAAAGATAAAAAATAAAGGAAGAAGAAGAAGGGGAAAAAGAAGGAAGAAAAGGAGGAGGATGGGAGCAGACAGGTTTACAGGAAGAGGAAGGGATAGTTAACTTAGAGGGAGGAGAGGAGAGGCGAGGAGACGAGATATCACTTTCATATGTACCTCTGCAAAGCTGTTTTATGTTTAGGTCAGTAAGAGACCAATTTCTATTCACTAATGAAACATAAATATATAATATTTGCATATTTTCACTCACAGCCCTTAACTCAGAGACTCAAAGAGGGGAAAGAAAGGTTACCACTGAGCAACAAAGAGGATCCAAGGGTTGGAACACCTCCCCTATGAGAACAGGCTAAGAGGGCTGGGGTTGTTAAACCTGGGAAAGAGAAGACTTCAGAGAGACCTCACCACAGCCTTCCAGCCCCCTTAAGGGGCTCATGAAAAGGAGGGAGAAGGACTTTTTCTACAGGCAAATAGTGAGAGGACAAGGGTCAATGATTTTAAAGTGCCAAAGAGTGGGTTTCGATTAAATGTTCGGGAGAAATTCTTTACTCAGAGGGTGGTGAGGCACTGGAACAGGTAGTCCAGAGCAGATGTGAATGCCCTATCCATCGAAGTGTTCAAGGCTAGGTTGGATGGGACCCTGAGCTGCTTGGTGTATTGTGTGGCATGCCTGCCTATGGCAGCACATTTGGGACTAGATGATCTTTAAGGTTCCTTTCAACACAAGCTATTCTATGATTTTATGATTTAAAACTGTTTTACATGAGAGGAATCTATTCCATGCTAAAAAACTCCTAATTGAAATGATATGATAATTTTCAAAAATGCAAATGCCATTGATACTAGCATATTATGAATATATTGCAACGTGGAAATCAAAATAAATGTTTTACTCAATGAGACCTAGTTCTTCTGAAGCAGAAAAATATGAGCAAGAAAAGATTAGTCCAGGCTGGTTGATACTCAGGAGCCTTGAGTCTCAGTCTTGATTTAAAACAGTGGGGGGCAGTTGCCATCAGGCACTAGAGTGCACATGGACAAGAATAAACCTAATGACTTCTTTGGTTTATCTGCCATGTGGAATTGTTTCAGCATTCTTAATTCAAATGTGAATGAGGTGTGTTAATAGCTCCACACTTCACTCCTGGAGCCGAGGAGGAATGCGTGCAGTAGCAGGCATTCAGTCCCATTGATATCAATGGTGAGAAATCGCTCAGCCTGCTGTTCTCAGTGAAGCACAGTGCAAAGCCCACTGTGAGAGACAGATGTCAGGGGCTTCTTCACTCCATCCATGACCTTCAGTTGGCACAGACACTGTGGCACGTCTCGTCTTGTTAACATTTTAACAGGTGAGAGATGGATAAACAACAGTTCTCTCAGACCTGTAGATTGCTAATAAGTGTCACAAAATACACACCAGAGCTCAGGTGCAGATCATTAAAAAGGAAGCAGGAATGTGAGAAATAATGACACGTCAATCTACCTCAAATCAAGTTTGACACCCTCGTGATACTAGTTAGCACCATGCTCAGGGAGTTTTGCCTTCTGTTCTTTCAAACTTGAACCAGGAGCACAGCACTGGAACTTATTTCCAGATGCTTTCAGTTAAACTTTGAGCCCTGCTCAAATTAAGGAAGAAAAGAAGAACATTCAAAATTTCATTTTTTTTCCTAATAAAGGTTTAAGTGATCTAGTCAAGCACTGTGAACTTTAACTAATAGTTTCATGCTACAGTAATGGCACCTATTATTTGAATTCATTTCCCATACTGACAGCACAATTCAGGCATACTCCAGACCATGACATTTTAAGTGACTGGTGATTTTCAGTTGTGCTTTTTACAGTACACTTGTATGAACTGCAGACTGGAATACATACACATCTCTATATAGAATACAGTTCATGCTACTTTTTCTTTTGCTGCTATATATATATAAGAAAAGATCTATTTTTAAAAATGAAGTATGCTCAGGATATGTGTGTTTTCCCATGCTAAATTGGATCAAAAGGAGGAAATACTTGAGATATAACACAAACCTTCAAAAGTTTTCATTGCCTCAGTAAAGCCCACGCTGTTCCAGTCTTTATCAGTATCACTGAATTTTATAATCTAACAATATAAAGCACAGAAAGTAAGAAATGCAAACCCGGTATGGACCAGAAAATTAGTCAAACATATATTTTTAAAGGATCATCCATGTCTCATAGCTAACACATGCTTAGTCACTCAATTTGTATGTTTATATTTTATACATAAAAAATATTTTATACATAAAAAACAAGTCACCAACATTCCCCTCCAATGCACTACAAGAAGACATATCATCACATGATACTTATGAATAGGAAGACACTTATTCTTTGCCACTGCTTGTTCAGTGCAAGTTAAGGTGCATAAAACAACAAGTTGATCATAGACAAGTAAGAGAAAAGTGTCGCAGGGCATAATTCATGCTTCTTCACTCATTTAAACTCACAAGTTCTTAGCTGGAAACTTCATTTCAAACTAGGACAAGGTTAGGAAAAGAAATCCAAAATTTTTTTGAGTTCCCCACATGGCTTGAGATTCCAATACTGTGTAAGGCAAAACTTAGCTCCAGCATGTGTTATTCTGATGCTTCATTATGCCTTGGCAAGACCACTTCACCATGATGTGTTCACTTCGAGTTAATTTCACTTAAGGAATAAAATGAAAAGTTGACGGCTTGTTTCTCCTGAACTTAAGATACAGAATCATGTTAATACTCAAATAGTACGACCGACTTGAAGCTGACCTAGAAACCAAACCATAGACATAATTTATAATCACAGAACAGAGACCAAAGTAGCTCTTTGGAATGACCAATCTATGTATTCTGCAATCAGTCTCTTTCCTTTTTAATGAGTTTTGGGAAAAATAAAACCCATACATTTTTAAAACAGAATATTTTCTTTTAAAATGCATGTTTGCAGGCAGTGTGATATTAGTAATATCTCTGTGTATCAGAAGGTGAATTGCTATTATTCATCTGTGCTATTTCCAGTCATGTTATGGAAATAAATTAGAAAATGTGAATATATTTTCCCCCTTTCTGTCATGTCTATTACAAACTCCTGTATATTCTCTTCAACCGTTGTGGGTGAGATTTTTTTTTTAATGTGTGTGGTTGATTGGTGGGTTGATTGGTTTTGTTGCTGTTGTTGTTTTGAGAATTAGGGGAATTTCCTGAGAAATACAAAATTATACCTTTACTAGATCTGTCTTTAGAGAAATCTTGTCAGTGTTCAAAGTCAGTAAAACCTAACTACAATAACTGGTATTAGGTTCTCAATAGTGCTGAGGTCAAAAGCTACTCTTGTGCTATAGTTTAAGCACTGCTGCAGACTTATACTAGTCTTGAACATGGGATCAAAGAGATAAAAGCAGAGTAATAGCATCACTGTCACTTTATATTCCACCACTCTAAGGATCTTTACATAAGTTCGATTCTCAGTGACATTTTGCCATTGATTTTTTTAACATATCTTTTGCATCAGTGTTTTTCCAGGAACTTCCTCCAAGGAAGATGACATGAGAACAAGTTAAGAGCATGTGTGTCTACTGCAGGAAGGACTGTGGGGCATTTACCCACCACCTCTACTGAAGATTTGTAATCAGTCTGCTGGAAGAAAGATCTCTGTATCCCATTGACTAAATATTTTTGTGTCATCAAGTATAAAATGCAATTGTTTTAAATTTAAATATAGTAAAACAGTACCAATCAAGTCCTCAACCAGGTGAATTCAGTGGTAAAACTAACACATTACAACAGACATTGATCTAACCAGACTGATTAAATGTCTACCACAACATATTACAAGCCATATTTTGAAGTGTGTGGGTGATTCATTGTAACTTTTTGTCCAGAGCTCCAAGATGTACATATTTTTTTTTCCCAAAGCTCAGCATATTAGCTGCTGAACTCTTCAGAAATCTGGCTATTTTTTTGGTGAGATAAATAAAAGATGAGTTCACTTTAAAAAGTACTTCTTACATACCATAATAAAAAAAAAGTATGAGAACTTGTGCTTTTCATTGCTTCCAATCTTGTGTAGATGGCTAGGAAACTAAATAACAGTACAGAAGTCAATATAAGCTGTTGACATGCCTAAAAAATAACTTTTTATGAAAAATGCTGATATTCAACTACTTACTTTTTGCAGTGCTTTAGAAAGAAACTGGAACTTAAAAAAAAAAAAAGGTCACAAAATATACAGAAAAGCATCTGGAATGCTGCCCAGCAGAAAAGGACCTGGAGGTGTTGGTCAGCATTCAGTTGGACATGTACCCGGAGTGTGCCCAGGTGGCCAAGAAGGCCAATGGCATCCTGGCCTGTATCAGCATCAGTGTGGCCAGCAGGACAGCGCAGGGATTTTCCCCCTGCACTGGGCACTGGTGAGGCCACACCTCAAGTCCTGTGCTCAGTTCTGGACCTTCAATTCAGGAAAGACATTGAGGGACTGAAGCAAGTCCGGAGAAGGAACATGAAACTGGTAAAGGGTCTAGAGAGTGAGTCCTGTGAGGGACTGAAGGGAGCTGAAGCTGTTTAACCTGGAGAGAATGAGGCTCAGGGGAGATGTTATCTCTCTCTACAATGCCTGAAAGGAGATTGTAGCCACATGGGGATTAGTCTCCTCTCCCAGGCAAGCAGTGACAGAAGGAGATGACATAGCCTCAAGCTGCACCAGGGATGGTCTAGCCTGGACATGAGGAAGAATTTCTTCACAGAAAGAGTAATTAGATATTAGAATGGGCTGCCCTGGGAGGTGGTAGAGTCACAGTCCCTGGAAGTGTTTAAGGAAACACTGGATGTGGCACTTAGTGGCATGGTCTAGTTGACAGGGTGGTGTTAGGTCATAAGGTTGCATTTGATGATCTCAAAGTTATTTTCCAACCTGATTGATTCTGTGATTCTGCAATATGAAATCTTCTGTTGCCAGGTTGAGCATTCATAAATACATTCAACTTATTTTTATGTAAGCACAAATCCAACCTACCTATCTAGCTACTCAATAATGAGCAGATGATTTCCAGAAAGAAATTTGAACTTTTAGAGAGCTGAATATTCTATTATGAATCTTTACATCAAAATAGAAAAATTATGAAAAAAAGGGGACCACTTAATAAACACTAAATCAGAAATTGGTGCTATAGCCATTTTGTTTAAATGTCAAGAACAAATGAAATCTGGACCAGTCTGGTTTCCTGAGCACTTCCTTATTCATACAAACAATATTTGCAGGAGAAGACAAGTCTGGCAACAGACTTAGTCTGCAGCTGACTCTTCCACAGTTCAAGTGAAATCCACAGGCATAGAACTATAGACCATTCAGGAAATTCTCACCCCTAGCATAAATTTCCCCCCATAATCTCTAAATTTTAAAAGTAAAATAATTTAAAATTATCTACTTTCACATAAGCTTTTATTTACAGCTAAACATGTGAAATCGCTTCATATTGAAGATACGCTGTCAAAAGAATCCCGAAATTTCTTTTCTTCATTAGATATGCAGCAACTCTAGATAATCAGACCTTGCTGTAAAGCTACATACAGCAATCTTATGATTGAAAAAGGGGTAAATCTGACACTCTCTAGGACGAGTAAAGTCAATTAATTACCAAAACCAGGTGCCTCACTTGCTGTGCATACTGTGTGTTCCTATTGCAAATTTGTCTGCACAGAATTCTCATTCAGCTCTGAAAATGTTCTTTTCTCATCACTTCTTTTTCTTTTATTTCAGAATAAATGTATTTGTTGTAATCAATTCTAGGAAAGTCCTATTTCTTATGGACAGTTAACATATCAACATGTCTCTACAGAAAAATACAAGCTTTCTTTACCTCCAAACCATTTTTTATTTATTAATTTGAGTTTATCCTATACTACTATTTCTGTGATGGTGATATCTCACAATTTTTGGTATCAGTAGAAGGTTCCTTTGGCACTAAAATCCACTATTTTCTTTCAGAAGACAAGTAAAAACATGAAGCAATATAATAATTTTTTTTTTCAATAAGCAAAACATTGGCAATGTAACCACACTGCTATATATGCTACCTGTTGTATAAGAAGACAGCAGAAGTGGCTTCTGAGGATCCCACAAAATCATTTCATATGCCTTATTCACAATAAAATTATAAGCAACAGTATTTCAGCTATGACAGTTTCAGCATGTAAGAGACACAAGGGTTGGGATTTGTACATCTTAATATAGAGAATGTAAACATTTAAGTTTTTAGCCAGGTTTCTTCCTAGTTAAAGGTAAAAAAAAGGCCTCCAGAAGTAATTCCTCTGACCTACCCTAAATGTCTCCCAAATTCCCCTCTGGAGTTGTTTACTTTAACAAATGCAATTAAGGAGGCTAATGCAGACATGGTAATCTAACAATTAAATCCTTATCAGAGAAGATAGAATTCTTTAACAAGACTGACTGAAAGAAGCCATATATCTCATATCTTCCAATGAAGTTGGAAAAAGCATGCCTAACCCAGTAAGTGGACTTTGTGCCCTGAAGTCTACCTATGTTGTTTTTCACCCCATAAACTGGACTGAAAAGAGGTCCCCTTTAATATATGTTGTGTGTTTACAGACCTTGATGTTATCTGACAGTATTTCAGTTTCAGAATACTTTCAGTTTCCACTGGATTTCTGGGTTTCTCATCATGCTTGCCAAGTGACAGGATTATGGCTTTGAACCCTACACACTATGCAGATTATGGTTAATGTCAGAGTTTTCCTATTAAACTTAAAGCCTCCTTTCTTTTCAGAAATTTGCTTCCTTTCGGATATGTTGTTTTGCAATGAATAGGATTTCATGATTTTGTATCTTATATTTGCATGTCTTTCCTACCCAAGGAGATAATTCCAGCACAGTTTAGGCATATTTTACTGAAGGATCCAAGAACATTCATCAGTTCAGATTTAATAATCTTCTTTTTTTTTTCAACAGAACCAACAGAACCAACAACTTCATTGTACATTTACGCTAAATGCAAATAGGGGGGATGGGATGAGGGAACTGAAAATAATTTTCCAGTCCCTTGGGTGTGTGTGGTTATTACTGCCCTGTGGCAGCCCCTGATGGAAAAGGACACGTGTCAAGCTACACTCTGCCTGCCAAACCTAATGCTTCCTCCCTAGCTTGTTGTGTTCCAGCACAGCCATCAAGACATCCAGGTACACGAAAACCTGGAACCAGTTTTCTTGCCATCTGCAGAGTGGCAACTGCTTACTCTTATCACAATGAGGCTTGGATGCCAGAAGAATAAATAACATTTATGATCCTTTTCTGACATATTTGTAGCCTCAAACAATAAGGAAAATGAAAAATATTAGTGTAAGAGAAGCAAAGCCATACAGTGTTAAGATAAAGCACTTGGGAAAAGCTTTACTTAAAGTATGTGTCCTGACATAGTGTCCAAGGAACATTTTTCACTGAGTGAAAGCATGCTAAATTATGCTAGTACTGTCTTCTCTTCCATGTGGTTGCTGACAGATATTTGGAAAATAAAATCTTCCTTTCTGCTTGACCTTAAAATCTATTTATAGTATATTTATAATGCAAAACAATAAAACAGTACAACAAAAAAGGGGAGTTCTGTGATAAAAACAAGACACTTTTGCTTTGTTATTTAAATTACATAGAAAAATATTTAAACTGTTTTTCCTAATAATATTAATAGCAATAACAACAAAAATGACAATAATAACAGTAATAATAATACTTATCACTTGCAATGAATAACTAGACTGAAAAAAATCAGTTGATTGCAATGTCTTTTGCCATACATCTGCAATGGAAAGAGAATTCTGCAGGCAGGTTGTGGTAAAAACATGTCTATTTTCTTTTATTTATC
Source organism: Toxostoma redivivum (assembly GCA_013397375.1). Taxonomy (NCBI): domain Eukaryota; kingdom Metazoa; phylum Chordata; class Aves; order Passeriformes; family Mimidae; genus Toxostoma; species Toxostoma redivivum. The sequence continues at coordinate 268,505 of VXBI01002217.1, read as the reverse complement.
ACATTTTTCCCAAATAGCTCTGTAAAATGCAAACATTTCTAATAGGGGTAATATTCTCCCAGGGTTATGCTGTGACAAACAGCAGTGATAATTTACATGAAAGTGATTCATGTGATGGGGAAAGCTGGAGAGGTAGGTGTGGGGAAGAGAAGGGATGGAACAAAGGAATACATGAAACACAGCACAGGAAACAAACTGATTTAAAGACTTGGAATGACTTGTTATTTTTTCACTAGGGCAACTGTCTTAAAGAGGAAGAGTGATTAAGTTTTAAACAATGACCGACAAGAAAATATGAGCAGCCTCATCAGGAAGAGTAGTACCCTGCAATGGAAGTACCTCTGGGTTGTGGCCCCGGGGAGCTTCATGTCTTGGAGCTGCTGGAGAAGCAAACAGTTTCTGTAGTTTGTGAAGTTCAAACTTTTTCTATTGTTTGTCAAGTTCAAGTGGACAATTGGACTTTTCTACATTTTAGGGGAAAATCAGAGAGAGCTGATTTTTATCACTTTTCTCTAATACATATTACATAGGTAACAAAAGCTTGGATGACAACTACATTTAGTAATACAAACATAAATAACCAGTAGCAAGCTCAGGAAAAGTAGGAATACAGGTTCTGTGGAGTTTTTCAAAATACAAGCAATTTCGTGGAAATTATTTTCCTGGAAAAGATTTTCTTTTTCCTTTTTTTTTTTTTTTTTTTTTAATCTAAATTTCAAAGAACAAATAGCTTCATTATTTTGCCAGTATTCACTCCTTTATTAGGAGGGAATAAGTTCTCGGATTTAAGCAGGCTGGAAAGTAATTTCCTCTGAAGGGTCCTTAAATAATCTAATTGCAATACAACCAAACCGGGTAAAATAATTGCATCAAAGTATTTTTACTCCATTGGTAGTGTAGCAAATGTTTGATATGCAGGTCAGTAAGTATTACACTGAGAAGTTATACTGCTAACAAGGAGTGTGCTCCTGATGTAAGAACTGACTAGTAAATTTTAGGAAATTTTGCCCAGATATTAAGAAAGAAATGAGAGGAAGAAACATCGATGGAAGAGGAATGAGAGGGCAAAGACCTCTGAAGCTGGGCACTGAGTTTAAACATGACAGATTTCATAATATCTGATGAAATTTTATGGCATAAAATGTTGAAGTTACTGAAGAATTTTCTTTTATTATCTTTTCAAAGTCCAAATTTCAGTAAGAAATTAAAATTTGTATTTTTTTCCTTCCTCCTAACTGCAATATTAAATAGACTAGAATGGTTAATTAGCCCACATAAACAAAATCTGTCACCTTTAAGAGTCACCTTGAGTGTTTGATATATGTCTGTCTATTTAATTAAAGAACTTGGAATTTGTTGTGATGCTTTGAATAGAAACCAAAATGCCAGGGAAAAATGTAATTTGTTTAAAAATATAATGGAAAGTTAGCATTGAAAATTATCATCTGGGTGAAACAGGGAACTTTGCTTCATGCAACCCTCATTTAAAAAAAAGTAGGCTACAAATGAGACAGTATAAGTCCTCACTCCCTGTTCCTGCTCTCCAGCTGCCAGCAGCTTACTGCACTGCTACCTAAAAAATATCACTGCCACAGAGCAGTGCTGGAAAAGTCACTAATGTATTACTATGACCAGCCAGAGGAGCTCTCTAGAACTTTTCACTGTTACTGAATTAGCAACACTTGGAAATGCTTATATGTCACAAAAAAAAAAGAAAAAGTTTTCATTATACCTAGGAGTATTTGTACTTTTAACAACCTTCTTGGCAACCAGGCAACCATTATAAAAGCTATGTCTTTGAAAAAAACATTTTAAATTTTGTAGCTCATAAGGCCTGCCTGCAAATGCAGAGCACTGCAAGCACTGCAGCTGATTTAGTTGTTGGCCTAGAAACTGCTGTTAGGACAGTTAAACAAGTTCATGGTTTAAGTTGCTCAGTAAATTAGGCAGAGGAGAAACAGACACAGCATCTCACATGGAATTTTCTCCCATTAAATCATGGACTGTATTGCAGCATTGAGAGACTCCAACACTATACACTGATGTTGGGCTGCAGTGTATACAACAATACACTGCTTTCCATAGCCTTGGTCAGCACAGGCAGCTAAAGGTTACTACTCTTTTTACTGAATCTGGTGATAAAGACATAAAAAATAAACTGAACTAGGAGCAAAGCTGCTGCAATGCCAATGAAGGGGATGCAAGCCAGCACCCTGTTACAAGATTTCTTTTCTTACATCATAAATCACTTAAAATGCTATCTAAATAAGGCTTATGTGGTCCTTATCACTCAGATCTCTGCAAATGCTCTAGCTGCTCTTCCTTAGCACCGGATCCAGCTTTACAAATACACCGCACTGTCTGTTCAGTTTCCAAAATACTAAAACACAAGGTAATTACTGGAGACATTGTGACGGCAAAGCAAACTTTAGCTGAAGACAAAGGAAACATTACTTCTCTGTTTCCTCTATGATGTTAAAGGTCAGTATGCAATAACCAGAATATAATTACTACAGTTATGCATTCTCTTTTGATGAGTGCCCAGCTAAATGCGCGTCAGGTAGCAGCCTCGAACAAAAGAATGCTAATTGAACTGTAGTGTGATACAGAGTGTTTTGGTTTATAGTTCTTAACAAACTGCTTTCTCCCTCTACTCTGAGTTACATTGCCTCGTGTTGAAGTGCAGTGTTATTAGAAACTGGTTGAGGCTGTGGCCTTTTGTGAACAACGGAGGCAAATATGTCACTCAAAGATATTTTGGTTGCATCAATTCAGCAGCTCTCTTAGAGTTTAGTTTCCTAATATCTAACCAGGATTTTTTTTCATAATAGCTGATACAGGACTCAAAATATTTACATTCAGCATTGGGCAGGCTGCCCTTTCATATTTAGGTTAATAACTGAAATATTAATCTTCCATATTTTGAGTAAATAAATGAAAATCTGGCTACATACTGACAAATGTAAATCACTGTATACCAGCTGTCACCAGGGGGAACTATTAATTCATGCAGCAACTTTCAAGGCTGAACTATTATGGACTGGAACACCATAGAAATACCCAAATGTTTACTAGACAGAACTGGCAGCTGTGTAATGACTAACCGCAGGTTAAAAGACAGAGACATATGACACAATTTCAGCTACCATAGTAATTAAAACTGGGCAAAGATTTTACAGATATTGTATACATAAAATAGACATTGAATGGTATATTTACAATATATGACCTTGATGTGTTTAAGAGATTACTTTTGTTGAAAGTAAATAAAATATCATTCAGTAAAGACAAGTCCACTGTAGGATGGTATCAGTTACCCTTGAGAGATTCCCACCAAAAATCCCCCAATCTAAAACAGTATTGTTTTGATGTTTCCTTCTTATTCCTACATTTCTTGGCAGAAAGGCTGCTACTGGTCATGAAGAAAAAAAGACAAAGACATTTTTGTCAAAGCTTCTTATAGTCGTGGGTTTTGTTAAGAAAAATCAAGGAATTGTTTGCTCTTTAGCAGGGACATCTGAAAGAAGTACATGATAATGGGTTTAAAAGCAGAGATCACAACTCAGTAATATGCTAATAAAACAGTAGTAATTCAACAAATTCCACAAAACTTCTCTTTTCCATCCACTCTCATGTGCCTTCTGGTCCACTTGAATATGAATGGACCCTACCCACCTTAATTTACATGACTTATTCTGATTCAGATTAGTCAGACAGCAAGCAGTAACATTAATAGGGATAAGTGAAGTATATTTATCAAGTCAGTGGGTGTGGAAAATGATAGCATGTTAGCAACAACAATGCTACATGAAAAGTATTAGCTTTGTTGTAAATTAAAAACTAAATACAATCAAAATAGCACACATTGACAAAGACAAATATTATATTGAATTGTGATAATAGACATATCACATGTAAAACAAGCAAGGTAATTATTTTATTTTTTTATAGAGTTATAGAAATATAGAATGGCTTTGGTTGGAAGGAATGTCAAAGATCATCTAGTTCCAACCCCCTCTGCCGTGGGCAGGGACACTTTTCACTAGACCAGGCTGCTAATAGCATCATCCAGCCTTGCCTTGGACACTGCCAGGCATGATGCATCCACAACCTGTTCCTGTGCCTAAATAATAAGAATTTCTTCTTCATATCTAATCTAAACCTATTCTGTTTCATTTTGAAGCCATTTCCCATTGTCGTGTCACTACACGCTCTTGTAAATAGTCTGAATCTTTTTGGTAGGTTCACTTCAGATACTGGAAGCCTGCAATTAGGTCACCCCAAAGCCTTCTGCAGGTTGGACAATATCAATTCTCTCAGTCTTTCCTCACAAGAAAGGTGCTTCATCCCTCTGATCAACTTGGTGTCCCTCCTCTGGACTGACTCCAAGAGGTCCATGCCATTCCTGTACTGGGGACCCCAGAGCTGGGTGCAGTGTTCCAGGAAGAGTCTCACCAGATGGGAGCAGAGGGGCAGAATCCCCTCCCTCCCCTGCTGCCCACACTGCTTTGGATGCAGCCCAGGACAGGTTTGGCTTTCTGGGCCATGAGTGCCCATGGCTGGGTCATGTCCAGCCCCTTATCCATCAGCATCCCCAAGTCCTCAGCAGGGCTGCTCTCCATCTTTTCATTCTCCAGCCTGTGTTGACACTGGAGGTTGAACCTCATTCCTTTTGGTCCTGTTCTTGAGCTTGTCCAGGTCCATCTGGATAGAATCCTGTCCTTCAGGTGTGTCAACTGCATTGCTCAGCTTGGGGTCATCTGCAAATGTGCGGAGGGTGTACTCGATCCCTTATCTATATCACTACTGAAGTTAATAAATAACACTGGTCCCTGAGAGACACCACTCGTCCCTGATGCCCACTGGAACTCTGAGTTGCTGACTGTTACCCCTTGGATGTAACCATAGTAGATGATGTGGCTCTGGTTAACCACTCTGGGTAACAACTTTCTTATCCATCTAACAGTCTACCTATCAAATCCATCTCTCTCCAATTTAGAGAGAAGGATATTCTCAGGGACTCTGTCAAAAAACTTTACAGAAGATCAGATAAATTACATCTGTAGACCTTCCCTTGACCGCAGGTGCAGTCATCTCAACACAGAAGGCCAATGGATTGGTCAGGCAGGACTTGGGTGAATCTGTGCTGGCTGTCCTGAGTGACCTCTGTCTTCCATGTGCCTCAGCAAAGCTTCTAGGAGGATCTGTTTCATGGCTTTCCCAGGGACAGCTGGGAAGCTGGAAGGTCAGTAGTTCCTCATTTCAATCCTTTTTAAAGATAAGTACAATGTTTCCCTTCTTCCAGTCACTTGGGACTTCACCTGACTGCCACGACTTTTCAAACATCATGAGGCGCAGGTCGGCAGCTACATCAGCCAATTCCCTCAGGACTCTGGAGTGAATTTCATGGAGTCCATAGGCTTGTTCAGGTTTCCCAGGTGGCCATGAACGTAATCTCTACTTACTGTGGGAGGGACTGTGCTACCCCAGTTGAGTTGCTCAGCCTTCTCCTCATCTGTTATTACCTGTTCATAAACACTGTTTATCAGTGTTGACCTTTCCTTTCGGGCTCACATACTGGTGGAAGCCCTTCTTGTATTTCTTTGTTCCTTTGCCGGGTTCAGTTCCATCTTCACCTTGGCTTTCCTCACCCCATCCCTACACAACCAGATTTCATCTCTATACTCTTCCTTGTTTCCGGGTTACCTGTCCTTGTTTCCACTGCCTGTGTATTTGTTTCTTTCCTTTAGTTTGACCTACAGTTCCCTACCCAGCCATGCCAGTCTCTTGCCTTCCTTACCTGATTTATTGCTCCTGGGGATTGCTGGGGATTGCAGTTTTCTTGACACTGATTAAGCCTCTGTTGGGTTACCGTGTTTAGTTTCGGGCACAACATTTTCAAAAAGGCAGACAAATTGGAAAGAGTTCAGAGGAGAGCAACAAAAATGATAAAATAAGATCAGTGGGAAAAGGTTAAGGGAACTGGGCATGTTCAGACTAAAGAAAAGAACACTGAAGGGAGGCATGACATGTCTACAAATACATTGAGTTGCTATAAAGAGGACAGGGACAAATTATTCTCCTTAGTCAATGAGGACAGAACTAATGGGCTTATGCTGCAGCAGAGAACATCTAGGTTAAGTGTAAAGGAAAAACTTTAACTAATAGATATAGTTAGAAATACAACATGCTGCCAAAGCAGCCTGAAAAACTCCCTCTGAAGCCAAGGTTTGTTCTTGCTTTGTATCTGTTAGAGGGAGGATCATACTGGTAGAGGTTAGAGCCCTAGCCAGCTTCCTTCTGCACTGCAGATTTCTGATGTGACCTTGGGCAGGTTTGTTAGCAGCACGTTTCAGCTCTCTAGCTGGTAAACAGTGAGAAAAGCAATTCCCTAGCTCTCAGAGATGCTGTAAGGATAAATAGTTAAGGATTCTCAGACTAGCTATGAGCCAGATAAGCAACTATACAAATTAAACATTGAAACCTTCCACAGTGCAAAGACACCAACCCCTGATATACCGGTAAGTGCCTTCCCATCCAGAGGGCTTCTGTGAGTGTTGCAGTGGGCTTTAGCTATCACATCCAGTCTAGGATGTATTTGAATGATCCAATCTAAGCTGCATCCGAGAAAAGAAAAAGTACAGAGTAATAATAAATCAGTGGCTGATATGACAGGCACTAGCAGCTCAGCCTAACTAAGCTGAGCTAAAGTCAGTGGACTCTACTGTCTTAGTAGAAGATGCATCAGGAGTCAGTACCAGTCATCAAGTATGAAAAGAGGCCAGTTATCAGGATTCTGTCGTAGCTGTCTGTACAAGTTCTACCACAGTGATGTTGCTGAGATCAATGCTGAAAAGCAGATTAAAACCAAGTTAGAAAGGTGGAAAACATTAAAAGTAAAAATATAGGTGTGAATATAAGAGGAACAGACTTTTTTTTGTTACATATTTAGTCAAACGTTTCTTCTTATTTGCTGCTTAATTTCATAAGGGTAGTTTTGATGGCTAGAAAGGAGCTGCATTTCCTATCTAAAATTAATTATCAATAATAAATTCTTTGAAAAGCTCAAAATAAAGCAGCAGCAGCAACATCCCACTAAAAGAATTGAGGTTTTGTGATACTAAAAGTAGAGAATGTGAAAGAAAATATTGTAAATAAATGTAAACAGTTTAAATCTATGATATTTTTACCCAGCATAGGCTTTGCAAAGTATTTAATTACACCATTTATTATTATTATTATTATTATTATTGTTATTGTTGCTGTTGATGCTATTGTAATTATAATATTCCTGTATAAAAACTAATGCAGTTTCATCTTACTTGTTTTACTTTACAGATGGACAGAACACTAATTTCCCTGGCTCACAGTACAGTGAGACTCAAAATGACAAAATGCTGCATTTTCCAAGTTATTTTGGAATAACCTTTCTTCAGCCTATTTCACATTTCCCAGCCTGCTCCCCATTAGCTCAGCTGACACATCAGACTGGGGTTACCTATAGGAAGTGCAGGTGCAAGAATTACTTTTCCAAACACATCTCACAATCTAGGCTTTACTACTGTAGTAGAAACATTCTCTTTGAAGAATTTGTACTTAAACTATGCAGTGTAAAAAAAATTAAGCATCCTCTAACTCTCCATTGCATTAGAAACCCTGAATAAACATCTGAATAAAAGAAAGCTATGAGAAAGAACTGATTTGCTATTAGCATGTAGACCTCAAAAGGCAACAAAATAAATAATAAAAAACTGCTGCTTAAAACATTTACATAAAAATAAACAGAAACCATGTCATATTTCTAGTGCTGAAACATAAAGTGGGACACATTTCAAGAAAAGAATAAATGTGTCTCCTCATGAGCACAAGTGGTTTCATTGACTAGCAGCTAGGCAGAAAAAAAAAAAAAAGAGTGATGTAAATGACAGAGTAACTGGGATGTAAGTTATGAGCCCAGGTGGAGCAAATGAAAAGCATGACACAAGATCTCAGAGGACCTTGACAGCAAGCAGGCACAACGAGCTACATTAACCCAGATGCTATAGGCATTTCATCTGGGAAGTTAAATGTTTACTGCATCAGTTATGTGCTATATGCTTATTCATATGCATCTCTACACTCACTACAAAAGCCTTTCATGTAGAATTGTGTGAACTGTGGATTTTTCTTTTTTTTAATTCAGTTGAGAAACCAACAACAAAAATTCAGCTTAATATTTGGCTTTATTTTCAAGTTATTTCAGCCATCTTCTAATCCTCCGGGGGGGAAATGTACAGCAAAATGTGAAATGAAAAAGTATGTTTGAAATAAAGAGCTATAACATTTCATTTCGAAAAATAAAAAGTAGAAACAAGAAAAAGACTGGTAAGGAAGTAAAAATCTCCAAAGGGAAAATAGAGATGCAATACTAACTTTGAACTTAGACACTTCCCACATTGTAATCAAGTGACTTGCCAGCCAACCAGACATGTATACCAGAGAAACAAGTGAAAATAGGACTGTGGGGAGTGTGGTAGCAGTTTTGCACTCACTGTACTTTCTTTCATCTCGTAGTACATATATTTGTGCTGTTGATACATTTATTGGTTGTATTTTTCTCATGTTGCAGACAACAGTTTGCCCAATAGCTTGTAGATAGTGCTTTGCAAGAAAAAAAAATTATGACACCCAAAGTAATTAAAGGTTTTAGTAACACAGTACACACACTACACAGAAGATGATCTGTGAATGTTTCATATGTGTACTCCTCAGTGACTCAGTTTTAGACAAATTATTTTCTGGGTTTAGGTCAAAAAAGGAAGTAATTAAATCCTTTTTTCTTCTTTTAAAACCTTCTTGAAAGGTTATTTATCTTAGCTCCTATGGAAATAATAAAGATATTCTGCTTCAGACTTCAAGGAGCACTGGATATCATCGAAAAAAATAGATGATGCCAAGTATTTCCTGGCATTATTTAGTACCAAATCATATTGCAATACAGACAATCACAGAATTATAGAAATTTTTAGGTTGAAAAAGATTTTTAAAATCTTCAGTTTCAACCATAAACCTAATACTGCCAAGTCCACCACTAAATTATATCCCTAAGTGAGACATCTACATATCTTTTAAATATCCTCAGGGATTCTTGATGTAACCAACTTCTTGGGAAGGATGTTCCAGTGCTTGACATCCCTTTCAGTGAAGAAATGTTTTTCTTAATATCCAATCTAAACCTCTTTTGGCGCAACTTGAAGGGATTTCCTCTTGTCCTCTCACTTTTTACCTGGGAGAAGAGTCCTATTCCCATTTTGCTACAACCTCTTTTCAGTTATTTGTAGAGAGCAATAAGACCTCCCCTTTTTCTGGACTAAACACCCTCAGCTCACTCAGCTGCTCCTTACAGGACTTGTGTTCCAGACCATTCCCCAGCTTCATTGCCCTTCTCTGGACTCACTCCAGCTCCTCGATGCCTTTCTTGTAGTGAGGAGCCAAAAACATAACATGGGACTCGAGGTTGCCACTGCTGAGTACAGGGGGATGGCCATTGCCCTGGTCCTGCTGGCCACACTATTTCTGATACAACCTAGGATGCCACTGGCATTCTTGGTCTTCTGGGCTCACTGCTAGCTAGTATGTTTGGCTAAAGCCATAATTAAATATTTCAGTAAGTTTCATGTATTTATTTGCATTGTTTTCCTTCAAGCTTTATGATCTGAATGATGCCAGTAATACAGGGGAAACATGTTTGTCTTTCTGAACTGTCACTGATGACACAGACAACTAAAATGGATGTAGGTGTTTCTGTTTGGTTTCTTACTAATTAGGCTTTTCAAGTGTTTCAATAATGAAGAGTTTGACATTCGAAATGTTTGCATCTATTGCCCTCATCAGGGTATACCATGAGGAAGAACGCCCAAGTTTTGTGCTGATAAGAAGCAAGGGGATAATCTAAGAAAGAGAACAGCAGCTAAGAGGGAAAAAAAGAACAAATGTAATCCCTCAGATTTAGTGCAGTAGAAGACTTGTGGAGGATCACTTTGACCTACAAAAAATATATTGCCACCACTGCAACTAGTGAGTGGTTAGAGAGAGGAATGACAATAGAGCCCACAGGCCTCTCAAGTGCTAAAATGACAGAAGAAAGAGGCAAAAAATCAGTATTTGCTGGAAACTACTGTTTTCATCTGTGCATTTAGGCCAATGCCAACAATTCTCCTCCCCTGCGTACTATTTGATTATTTGACTTGATCAATTAATCTAATTTTACACTGCTTTGGGGAAGAGAAAATCAACTAGAGGAACATATTGATATTTCAAATATGTTTGATTCAACCTTCTCTATCTACAACAAATTGCACATACTGGTTTTCTTAAGCTCAACTGGAATCAGACAAGGCATTTCCCTTGCTAAGTGCCTCCAGCTCTTGGTAGGTGTGTGAATCGACAAACACAGGTAACCAAAGGCAACCGTCAAACCCCAGCTGAAAGGCAAAGAGTAGATTTATTTCATTACCTCTCTGAGAACTCCAGGCAGCAGAGACACACAGGGGCACACAAGCTCAGTTAGACTCAGCTCATCCTGGAGGGCAGCAGAGGTGGATGAGGGGCACTCTGCACCTCAGTATAACAAAAGCTTCAGTTGTGTCTGTGAGAGTGTGTTCTCTCTCCACAGGAATTCTACTTCTCAATTCCCTCCTCTTTGACAAATCTTCCAGTTTTAACCCTCTCCTTCCAAGAGCAGGTAACTTTCAGCTTCAAAAATAATCCATTCAGACTTTACTCTGTTTTGTTATCCAACTACTGAAAACATGTCCTTTTCCTTCCTTGCTAGCCTATTTCTTTTCTCTTTTCTCTGAACTTTTGCTTCTCTGTCACAAACTCTCATAGCCTTAAAAACACAAAACCTGAGAAAATACCTCCACACTGGTATGTATTCCAAAAGTCCTGCTGGTGACTGCTATTGTTTTGGTTATCTGATTCCACTGGGGTATTTTCACAGGTCCTCCCCTTTATCCCAAATAATACTATGCTGTTTGCATTCCCAAATGAAAACAGAAAGCATAACCAACTTCGAACATTTCACGAGAAATTTCTGTGCAGTAGGAATCCTGATGGAAAAAACACAGCCACGAGCTAAGCTACAAGAAGAGGACTGGTGAGAAATAGAGTCTTAAATAATAAATCAGAAGATCACTTTTGCTAGGAATGGTAAAGAAATCTGGCATATGAAGACATGTAAAGGTAATGTCAGGAATAGCATTGCTTAGATCTCCAACCTTCTTACTGTAGCATTGTCTTAAAAAGCTAAGAAAATATGTTTAAGTGTTGGCTTGTAACCCTTTGGATAAGAAAAATATAAAAGCAGTGTAAGGAGAACTGATTTAAAAATTAAAAGAAATCCTAGCTCAGCTTACTCTCCCTTTTTGCTACAAACTTACTTGAGTTTTAGTACAAAAATGCTTAGAATGTAAAAATTATTTCTTTCTAGGTGGGGAGCCAAAGCCAAAAAGAAACAATTCTCGTCAAAATTTGTTTCGTTGAAGTGCATTTGTTCTAGCAGAAAGTGGAAGAAAAATATGTAATGAGCTGTATTGGTTCTCTTCCTTCATCACTGGGCAATACTGATATTCCTTCCTGCACCCTGGCAAAATGGAGATGCAGCAGCTTCTCTAGAAAATCCAGCCACTGGAAAGCAGACTGAGACTTGCAAGGAGCAGCCTTCCCTATGGCAGAGATTGAGCTTGCATGAGCAACACTCATGGAAATTAATACTGTATAAGACTGTAGATTACAAAATGTGTCTCATATCACTTCCTTTTAGATGCCTATATTACTTTTAGACTCCTACTACTGTTCACATCCCTTTCTGTTGTTCCCCTTTGTCACCTTTTGCAGTCAATAGAGAGGAAGGTGTTTCTTCTGACCCATTTTAGATGTTTGCATTAGGATGAGATAAACTATACTTCAGTACTGTCTTTCTTTAGGGTGAGCCATAGGAGTTCAGACACAGACATCTACATTGCATACCCTCAGTGTAGACATCTGCAATTTATCGTAATCCCAGACAAAAATAATAAATTTCAGACTAAAAAGAAAACAAGACCAAGAGAGAAAAAGAGGGGAAAAGACTAAAAGAACAAATAATGCCAGAGTCCCCAGTATGAAATGCTAAGTAACAAATTTAAAATTTTGAAAAAAAAGAAAAACAAGATAAAAAGTCAAACATCATCTCAAAAAGTACTCAAATACCTCAGTTCATCTAGATGAAGTAGGTCAGAAGAAGCATCTTATCTTTTCCCCTTAATTTTAGACTGAAAGGTCACCTAACTCACCACCACTGCAAGCTTGTTCTGTGTGGTATGTCCGTTAGTTTCCTCATAAAAATAAATTTCCAAATATATTAACTTGGGGAATGTTGCTTTTTCCTAAAGGAAAAACTGAAATAATTTTTAAACACATCTTCAGAGGATTCCTTATTTTTGAAATTACTGTGAACATTCTTTTTCCTAGTTTGGTTCCATTTACTTCTGACTTTTTCTAAATACTTCTATTTGTTTTCACATATGTTGAGGTACTCACAAGCATTAATTCTGAAGAAAAGAAAAGAAAAGGGGTTAAAAGTTTATGCGCTGCTATTATAGCTGGACTCAAAGCCATCATCTCAGAAAGGGTTGAAGTGCAATTAAAATATTTACAGATTAAATCATATAATGACAATGGATTACAATTACTTCACGTCTTTTTCTTTTTTTAATTTTCAAACCACCATGTCAAACAAACTCAACAATTTGAATTTTTTTTTTCCTGAAAAACTTTTTTCCTTGCAGCTATGGTGAAGGCACATATAAAAACCTGTCTTTTTCAAATTTATTCATGTTACACTTTTTCTCATTTTCCAAACAAGAAGTGTGGAGCATTTAGGAAAAGACCACAGCTGGAAAGATCACAGTTTTTGAGCACTGTTTTTTAAAGTTTGTACAGTTTTTTAACAGCAGCAAAGGTAAGAATATTAATGGGAAGAACAGAGTATGATGGGGACTTTTTAGCAGTCTTTTGTCTCTTTTAGACTTGATATGTTTTGGTACTTCAACTGTTAGTAAATACTCTCTCTGAGAGTTTTAGTATTCAGTTATGCAATATTGCTCTTCAGGTAATCTTATTTGTAAATGAATCTGCAGGATCGATGTTAATATGTAGTTTAATTTGTTAGGCACAATCTTGAAAAGTCATAAACTCACTTTGCATCCTTACATACTCATATATTAAAGAGGTATAATTTATAATAAACATCTGCTTTATAATAGTGATGTGACAGAAGACATTTGACAAGGAAAAAGGGCTTTAGGTGTGATATACTGAGTGCAAATATGCACATGTATAAGTAAACCTTCAAATTATAGCAGACTGATTTTCTTATGCCAGTCCAAGGTTTACTAATACACATGTCAACGTCAAATTTAATAAAGCTGTTGCATTAATTGTAACTATAGTGTCTTGTACTAACACCTGTCAAGGTGTTTCTGGTGCAGAAAATCTTTGTCATGAATGAGCTAGATAACATAAATTATAACTGAACTAGCCTTTTACCTCAGGAGATCCAAACTCAGAAACTGATTTTAGTCTCAAATGAGTTGTTTATCACACCCCACTGAACCTCCAAATATGGCACAGTTCTGCATGACTAGAAATCTGGACTCAGGAGATATGAAGGACTGGAATATTAGGCTGTATCACTAATCAAGATTGTGGTGTATTGGCAGAGACAAGTAGGAAAGTGTATACATGTCTACAGCAAAAGCCAGCTCCTTCCCTCACAAGCCAGCACTATTCCTATCTTAAATTCCACGAGCAGGATGTTTGTTAGCAAATTTTGGACCAAAAAATAAGATGCTCTTACTAATGACAGCTTTTCCAAATCAACCACATACAACTGTTGATGATATTCTCCCATGAGAAGCAATGGTATCCATGTGAACACCAGTCAGTGCTACTTATCTCTGAAAATGCTTAATATCATTTTTGAAGCCTGAGTGCAAAGATCTATGAAGACTGCAACCCTGTAAGTTTCAGCTTTCTATAGAAATGCTCTCATATAAAATAAAATTGTAGAGAAGCATCCCATACATGAAAAAAAGAAAGAAGAAAAAAAAAAAAAGGAAAAATTCCCAGTGGAAAGTCAATAAAAAGTATTTTTATGCCAACAATATCATATATTAATATATCTTTGAAGAAATTGTATCCATTTAAATTTAATTCATCCAATTTTCACTGGAGGTAAGACCATACCAAAAGACTGTCACAGAGCTAGGTCTGTGCAGAATCACTACTCACATTTGTTTTACAAACATGCAAAGCCAGCTAAAGGAAGCTCCTGCTATGTTCTTGCATACAGCATGCAGCACCCATGGGAGGATGGCACTATCTTTCATCAGTGAGCAGAAGAGTGAAGAGGAGCGTGCTGGCAGCATACACAGGAACTTTATTAACACCTGTGCCAAAGCACATTCCAACTTGAAGGTCTTGTCATTGCACATCCTCTTTTTTAAACATCTAACTGGGCTTCATCAATACATCATTAAGAATCTCTAGACTGAAAGTGAAGGTGCAAACCTTCCACTTAACAGTAACACGTTTATATTATTAGAGCAAACCAAGGAAAACTCTTATTAGAACAGGGCCAGGTTGTCACTTTTCAAAGCCCTAGGTTAACTTTCAGCATCCCAAACAAAGATCTGCAAAGAAAACAAGAAGGAAACAACCCTCTGCATACAAAAGGCAAGATGTAGAGGGTGGATACAAGCCAGAGAGTGACTGTTCAAACATACCACAATGAATCTCAACTCCTCTATTAGCAAACATTAAATATATATCTCTACAACTTTACTAGAACTGTCAGCTGGAAGATAACAAACAGGAGGAAAGAACCAGTTTACCGTTCCTGGCTTCCTAAGGGAAACATCCCAGCTGAACAGACCGATACCCCCAGAACTAAGAAAGATGAAAAGAGAATACTCGGCAGGTGGGTTTTTACTGTGTGGTTTTAATGCAGTAAAGCAACCCCATGGGAAAAGCAGGAAGGGTATAAATCTGAGTTTTGCAATATTTAGATACCAATAGAGAAACCTAGATGGCAAATTTTTGTCTTTCTTTGTCAATAAAAAAACTGCCTCATTTTGCTCTTAAGTAGGTATTTCATTATATTAATGTACAGAAATTTCCAAATTGTTTTAGTACAGAAATTTTCAAATTACAGTATTAAATGAAAAAGACTACTGATATTACAAAAACTTTTTAGAATTGCAGAATTGCATTAGGCAAGAGCTATGTTATGAACTAGCAGTCCAGTAAGTAATATATATTTCATAAAAGATCTAATGCATATTTAAACAAATAGACAATTAATGCTTCAGAAGGTAAATGTGTATTCAGCTATTTATTGAAACGGCAATCTAATTTCAATCTTCTTTGCAAAAATAAAAATCATATCTGCACAAACTTATACAGAAATGAATATGAAAACCAATTCAAAGGCGACAATTCCTTAATAATAAGTAATAAATAAAAGTTCAAATGAGACCAAATGCTATGCTTACTCATGTTTATTATGGAAAAAGATTGTATAGGAAAAATAAGTTGTCGTAATTCACATGCTCCTGTCTATGTTTGGTAGCTGGCACATTCTTCTGCAACAGCACAGGCCAAACAATGTTTTGACAATGTTTTGATTTTGTAATGGAGTGAGAAACAGAGAGTGAATAGGTAATGTGTAGTCGGTAAATAAAAAACACAGAGACTTAGGGACTACATATTACTCCATTCAGACTAAGTTTTCTGATATTTATTTATTAGTGTTTATATTTAGATTTATATTTAGATTTATAAAATCAGCATTAAAAGGCTAGGGATACACACATATGTAGACATATGTCTGCCTTCCACATAAACAAGAAGATGTAACTATGGTTTCTGTCTCAAAGAGAAACTGGTAATAGAGCCAGACCTTACTTTGATCATCTTGTTTTTGATGAAAATGTTCAGAATCCTGCTTTTCATAACAAAGTAGGAAATTAGCAAGAAATAAAGAAATTAAAAATGTATTAAACATTGCTTTTGGACACAGTTGGTAGTGCTATTTTCAATCAGAACTTTTGTCAAAGGCTTTTAATGTTACCTTTTCTTCCAGCTGCACTCTCACGATTTGTTCAAAATCCTTGATTACAGCCTTGCCTATCTGCTTCGCTGGAGTTGCATCTCTCTCACAGCGATGCACATCTTCAAAAACATTAACTAGCAAAGCTCCTTCATCCAAATGGGCACATGCATGTGCTCTCAGTGCTTTGGATAGTGACAGGTGGCTGAATTTGGGGTGGGGGGTGCTACTATTTCAACTGTCTGGTTCCATAAAAGGTCATAGCTATCGGTTATAATTATCTTAAATGAACTGAAAGTGGATTTTGGCTATTGAATAAAAGCAGATCTAAAAGTATACTTTGAAAAGATTCATGCAGAACTCTAACACTATAGCAATACTGCATTTATTAGAGGTATGAGGGACCAAAACAATTCTAGAAGTTTGACATTCTCTTTCAAGTACCAAAGAAAAGCTTAAATTTAATAAAGGTTAATCAAGAATGAATCCAACTCATTTTTCTAAGATCATACAGTCATTAGAATGGCCACTAAGGTGGTTATCGAAGAGAAAAAGGTCACAAGTTTTTAATGAAATATGGGCAAAAATAATTATGTGTCTTTTAGAAAAGTAAAAAGAAAACAATACTAAAGTATTTAGACAATTCAATTTTTTTTTAATGTATATCGAAAGATGGTTTTAAATGAAAAGCGTACCTCAGTTCATTCACTGTCTTTTGATTCTAATGGCACAGAATGTTCCAAGAGTCAGAAAGCTCATATTTTGATCTAGAGGAAAAAAAGGCAGGAGAATATCACCTATATCTCCGTAAACCTTTGGAGAAAAACAGAGCAACAGATTTCAAATTAAACAATCAAGCATGCAGATTACTGGGACTAATGAACGTGGAAAACATTGCAAGTCATAAAAGGTTATGAATTTGTTTTTGACATGATTAAGACTGATCATCATGCCAGCCCCAAATGACAGGGAAGAAATACAAGGAGTCCTTGAAAAGGTAAAGTATGAAAGAATATTTGTAATGATAACGGGAGTGCTTCTGTGGAAAGAAAGTAAAAGACAGATATTTGCAAATCTTCATAAAAACTTTCAAAGATCTTGAGAAAACGGTCCCTACTCCAAAGGTGCTTTGGCAGTGAAAAGGAAATTAATTTGTCTCCAGATTTGCATCCAGTCTGGTAAGAGCAGGCTCGTCCCAATCATCTAGTGAGCCATAATCGTGAATGAAACCTGCGTGTCAGTATGGTCAAGCACGGGAGACTCTGTGTAGCCTTAGCAACTGGATATGGCATGGCTCACATCTTTAATTGCAAGACACCAACAGCGTTTGGAAACAAATTGTTTTGACATGTATTGTTAAAACTTAGGCATGTGAAAGTCCAGCAGACAGGATCTCCCCCTGGAGGTATTCACAAGCATCTACTACTTTTTAGTCACTTTAGGGAAGTGAAGCATGCATTTTCAGAAAACTTGTTCACTAGCTGCTAAAATGCAGTTGCCACTAATGTGACTAAGCTGTAACAAGTGGATCCTATTCCCTAAAAATAAAAAATATATTTCTTTTATTATGGCCGTCAGATCTGCAAATCAAACACAAGTCTAAGAAAGATTTGACGGTTGTGGACTCTCCAGAACATTTGCCAGGAGTGAGGTAGTACTGATTAAAGTGTGATATACTGGTACATCAAACTGAATTTTTAACAAGTACCCTAGAAAGTATGGGGACTGTGATCCTCAGAATAATTGCTCAGGAGGGGAAACTGCAGAAAATGGACCTAACTTTTAAGATTAGAATGGTTATCGCCTGTCACTAGTCTTATCTGAAGCCAGAGCTCTCAGATTAATGTGAAACTCTTTAAAGATACCACACATGGTGAACCCAGGGGCAACATAGGAAAAAAGTGTTGAAAAATTTATGGTAAGGCCATTTAGGCCTACCAAAACAAAAGTCAGTGTTTGGAAACAATATCTCTAAGGTAAATATTAGTGTTTACCTCATGCAACAAGAACAAAGCCCTGCTAGAAGAAGAGCTTATATTTGCAGCAGGAGGAACTGCACGTGGAACACAAACCAGGCACAGATTTGTTCATACTGACTGAAGGAATTCATTGTTCCTACACCCATAGTCTCATTTCCCTGAGCCAGCTTTGCAAATGGATATTACAGATGACTCCATGGTTATGTGTATTGTACCCATTCCTGCCAAACAAACTATGCTTAACACAGGAACATCTAAATATGGACGGGAGGGTTTTGGTTACAGAAAACAAAAAAACTTGCAGAGGTGTTAGATCCACCCATACACATGAGGGTAAGCAATTTGCAGCATCTAGATCTAAAGGTGCTACTTTCCATTTTTGACTGTATGTTTAAAAGCTTAGACAACAATTTTTCCAGTGGTAGTTGGAAAATATCTGAAAATATAGCTCAAATTCAAAAAGCTTGTGAAATCAGCCTCTGATCATCTTATAATTAAGTTGAAGGATAACATCAGTGAAGCATTACATCTTGACAATTTATTTTTTATGAGAATAATTATAAAAAAAAAAGAAAAAAACAAACTGTCTTTCATGTAAGAAACTTAAAGTAAAAGAAAAAAAAACAAAAATTTGCATAAGGATGCAAGGGCAAATTCAAATAAAGAAGTGATAAGAATGGCAAGCTGCCAACAATTAATGTAAAAGTTAAATGAATCTAGCACATCTCTTGCACCTAAATAGTTTTCCAATTAATTGTTGTTCATCAGACAGGATGATAGAATGGGTGAAACTTTCTGAACTTCCCTGAGAAGAAGGAAATAAGGAATGTTGTCTGCCATCTTGTCTTAGATGCTTTCAGCAAGGGAACAATATCATCAGAATAAGTCAAATAAGAAATCATTCTATCTATATGAACAGGATAACTGAGTTTTGCCAATAGCACTTTCATATCTCCAGAGAAACTTGCAAGTACAAATTCTGACTGAGCAAACCCTGTAAGGCAAAAAAATTAAGATGAAAAATTAAGTTATAAGCAAATTTAAACTACCCAAGTATTGCTCAAGTGAATATGTTGAATTTAGAAAAACTAAGATACTTGAATGGTTTTTTCCATTTTGAAATTAAAATTGCAATGAAAAATGTTAAGTTTAACTTGTAAAATGTAGATATATGGAAAAGGAAAATACCTTAATTTTCAGCACATAAATATTTTTTTTTTTAAAAGAAATTTGCATAACTCTTCCTTTTACTCAGACCAAAACTAAAACATTCTACTTAAAATGAAACAGAAGGCAATTTTTGCTTTGTTGTGATTTAGCCACAAAACTAAAAGAAAAAAAAAGTGTGAAGTTTTCATACTCCCCCTTTTTTTATTTAAGTGGGAAATGCTTTTGTAGACATTACACTTTTCAGGTGCTCACAACACATAATGAAAGCTACATTATTCAAGATGGAGTAATACATACATATTTTTATTATGACATGGGTGAAGAAAGTCTCTGCTGACCATCCTGTTTTAAGACAAGTATGTACTTGATGAACATCTCAGCACTAATATTCAGCAGATGATGTTTCCACGTATTCCAGTATTTCACAAAAAATATTAGCAGAATATTAACTCTTTCATCATGGAAGGAACATTTAGAAGCCATTTGTCAACAATATATGAGTGAGCTAATGAAAGACTCTTTCTAAATTCCTTCCCAGTACTAGAATAAGGAGGAACCTTTCATCCTGAATTTCAGATCTTTAAAAGCAAAGAGGAGAGATTGATAGATTGGCACAGTGTTTGAGTGTGTGGACAGCAATATGCATTGGATAACTGCAGGATCATTGGTGGAACTATATGTGGCACAAATGTCATGCCTCATCTACATGCTAAGATTTTACAAGAATTCTCACTGAAGTTTGTGGATGGAGCAGAAAGTGCTCCCAAAACAAAAATCTCCCTGAATCCCTAGAAAGGCCCCCATGGAGAATAATTTCATAGAGATAAGAAACTGCTGGCTAGGTGACGATTTAGAAATGGAATGTAGACCCCCCCCTCTTATCTCTTTTTAATATTATTGGTCCATTTTCTTTTAGCATCAATAGGCTGACTTTGAATGCAAAATCCCTTAGGGATTCGTTAAGTTTAGAATCCCTTTAGTAATTGGTGCAAATTGTAAAACCCCTAAAAGATATATAAACCCCTGGAAACTTTTGAACTTTGGATGTGTTAGTAGGATCCCTTTGTAGCTAATAAACTGCAGATTTGTGCTGGCTGCGTATCTCGGTCTCTTCACTCTGCGGGTCACGGAGCTCGGCAGGCCAAGGAACAATCTGAGCACGGCCAGCCGGGTCTGTGTCACTGAGGGCTGCAAAGCAGCCTGGGGAACCCCGGGGCCCCCAAACCACCAGCGACAGAAGTTCTTTTAATAATATGTATCCTTCTTCACAGAATTTGTCAACACAGAGGAATGCAATAGCATTTTTTATACAGCCTACAGAATGTAGGATGACTTATTCTCCGGAGCTGAGCCTAAAGGTATAAATCAATAGATCCCTGCTAGTGTGTTCAAGAGCCTATCTTTCAAAAATACCGGGAAGGAAAAGACCCCCATACACATTTGCAGCTCTCCGTCAGTGTTGCAGATACTGCTCCCCAAGGCTCTGTCAGGTTTTAAACAAAAAGAAAGGCAGATCAATAACACAATGATAAAAAAATTGAAAGGGTTCCTCTCTACAAAAATAAACCCCAACATATTATTGCTATTGTTGCTGCTATTTCAATTATTATTAAAGATTGTGGATAATGCTTTTATAATTGATTCTGTGGGGTTAACACAGAAAGACCTTACCTATTCTATCACCAAACAATGGGTACAATGAGACTTCAATAAAAGCCTGTTTTCATTTACCCAACAAAGTTTAATTTCCATTTTTGTCAAACCTTAAACTATGTATTAATGGATTTGGGGGAGGGTAACATTAGTGTAATGAGCATTTGTCTGTGTACTTTCATGCCTGCAAGCCTATACCTCACACCATTTCCACATGTTGGCAGGTATTTAGGACAGAAGTGCACACATCTGTCTAAATAGGAATAATCTTTACCTATGTTTGTGTCACTCCTAAGGAACCAGTTATCCCAACAAAGAGCAAAAAAACCCCACGGGTGGTATTTTACCCTGAAGCATCAAAAAACTTACTCTAGTCAGTATGAAAATACAGTCCAAACTAATGAAGCAGTCAATAGTAAATCAGGACCTTTCAGGCATGTCTCCAACAATCCACAAGGAGTGTGGTGTGAAAAACCTGAAATAACCTCATCACTGAGGCTATCTCCTGATCAAGAAGAGATACAGAACTATCAACAGAGCACATTTTAAATCTATCTAGGTCTGCTGAAAAGCTGGGATTGCTGGCTTAGTCACAGCTGTTACTTCCAGCAATGCTTTGGTATCTGAGCTTGTTCTTTGGCACAACTCTGCTCTGCAGGATGATACACCAGCTACATGACCTCCATTCAGGGGGTATCTCCCAAGCCAACATGTAGAAATGTTTCCTGTTTTTATAACTGACCCTAGAGAAATCTTGGGTGTGCTCTCCCTGTCACTGCCATGTGCCACACAATGCAATAGTTTCCTTGTGCTTTATCCTCGAGACAACAACCTCATTTCTTGCAGTGTACAGTTCTTGGCAGTCTATATCTTTAACTGGTAGCCTTTCCACACAAAGCACAATTGTTGATTTCTCTGAAAGCTGTGATGCATATAAAACAAAGATAAAAATAAATGCTTAGATTTTTTTTCTTGCTTGCTTTATAGAGTTAGCTGTGAAAAACACAGTATCTATATGCCTGGACTTTAGAAAGAGGAAGGCATTCAGAAACATCCCTTTTTTCCATGTTTCTTTATGGCTTGCCTCTAGACAGCATCTGTACACTGTGCTATTTACTGTGAATACATTCTGCAGGTGTTTGTCTCTTCCTGCACATTGCACAGAGTGCAGATGCCTTAGAGAATCCTGGACTGCAATCCAGGGTCTGAGGAATAAAAGTTAGGCATTGTAAAGCTCAAAGCTCAACTTTATGTCTCTCTCTTCTT
>VXBI01002217.1:222999-246285 GCA_013397375.1 Toxostoma redivivum | reverse complement strand
TTTTTTTTTTTTTTTGGATTGAGCTTTCTAGCCCCAGGCTTGTTCAGTCTGCATCGACACTTGAACATTTAAGCCATTGCAGCATCTCACACAAGACCCTTAGAGCATTTTCCCTCCACAACTTTTATTTCTTGCCCACAGTATTCCTATTCTGTAACCGCATCACATAACCCTATGCAGAGTATTGTCTGACCTCAACCAGCAAGAATTCAACAGAACATTTGCACTCCACTCTGCAACACCATCTTTACTTATTTCTTATGCCTTTGAAAGATACAAGATAGCAGATGATTAGTAGTAAAGCTGCAAAAAAATAAAATCTGGGAGGCATTTTTTTCCTCTGTCTAAGGTTTCATCAGGAATGAGACAAAATTTTACCTTGCACTTCTGAAATTGCTAGAATTATGTATATGTCATTACCAAAGCTCTCCTCGCTGTTGTTTCCCAGGACTGTGAAATCAATACACACTTTCTGAAACAATAGTTTTGAAACTTAAAATGAGAAATTCTTAGTTTATTTTTTCCCCAGGTTTCAGATATCCTTTTGCCTATGCTTCCCGATTCTGTATGTTGTTAAACAGAAAAAAAGAAATCTTCAGATTGTTGAGAACAATAGATTGTAATAATTCTAATCTGTTGTTATTGAGGAGAAATGACAGAAGTGTTAATCTACAGTGTATCAATATTATACACCAAAATACCTCCTTCAAAGTAGTTGCGTTCTACCATCACAAAGATTCTAGAATCAGAAACATAAGCTATGCACAGGTAAGAAATTTGAATATTAAAGCTTTTATAATGTAGTCACATTGTATGCAAGACAGCTGCTTGACAGGTCTCGGTTTCCAATGCATTTACTTTTCCAATAAAAGTATTCCAACACTCATCATATGGTCTATTACAGGTAAAACTTTGTCTTAATACAAAAATTTGAGGTGTAAAACTACATTAAAGGAAACAGTTTACTTCACTACAGCTTCTGTACACATTTCAGACAAGTGTATTAATTCTATTTACAAGCACTAATGAAAACTTTCAGCACTTCTGTAGGACAGTAAAAAAAATTTCTGTTAATGCATAGGCAGGGACTGTGAACTGCAAGACCATAAACTAATAGTAGATCTTAAATTTGTATTGTTTATTACTATTATTATTATTAGTGCTGTCATCATCATCATCATCACCATCATCACTGAATACAGATCCCAGTTGATCCAGACATTTATATTATTGCTACAGCTGAATTCAGATCTTTTCTGAATCCAGGATTCATATTTCTTTTTGCCAAGATAAATAGCATCCTAACAGAGTGGCCTTATACTGTGATCAGTAGGACCTTACAGCATTCTTGCTCCAGGAGGATATTGGTAGTAAACAACAGCTGGAATAAAGGAGGAAATAAGATCTGGAGGTGCTGCTGGCTTTCTACTCTGCTCCTCTCCCCTCTTCATTTCACTCCCAACCCCCTGTTTGTCTCTCTTCCCCCTCTGATCACTTTGTAAGAAAAATTAATTACAATAGAAATGTAAAATCAGAAACAAGAAGAACCAGGAAAAAAAAATACAAGGAAAAAAATTAGAAAGGTACTAAGAAAAGGAAAGGTCACAATTCAGGCCCATAGGGAGATAAGCACTAGAACATTCTCTAAGTATGCAATCTTTAGCCCATACGGGAAAAAACTGAAAGGTAATCCATTTCTTAAAAGGATGTAAACTAAAAATGTTTCAAGATTGGAGGCCAAGACTGTGCCTCCTTTGTCCTTTCCCTTGACTGCTCAAGCTGGAAGACAAAACTGAAACACATCATGGTCCAACTTCAAATTCAGATTTCTTTCATACAAGAATAAAGGCATGAAGAAGAAACAGAGAAAATGTTATTCCAAAGTTGGAATGACAGCTCAGAAGACAGATTCATCAGGGGCTGAGTATGAGAAGCACTATTATACTCCTCAGTGTAGAAAAGCCCACAATGATGTTCCATGAGTTGCAATGCATGGTTCAAGCTTTAATGGTATTTATGTATCTCAGAGAAAATTCTAAACAATAAAACAAATCCTCTCAAAAGGTTTATGTATACACAAAAATGTTGCATGAGTTTTCACAATAATTTAAAATGAAGACTGATAAAATAAAAAATATGTCATTAAATTTCACAGAATGGCTGGTGTGTGATTCAGAAATTTAGGAATGTCTAGGTCTGGTTGGAATGTAGTTAATTTTCTTCACAGCAGCCCATATAGTTCTGTGTTTTTGATTTGTGACAAAAGCAGTGTTGATAGAACAGTAATGTTTCATCTGTTGCTGAAAAGTATTTGCACAATGTCAAGATCTTCACTGCTTCTCACTCTGACCTACACAGCAGGTGAGCTGAGGCGTGGGCAAGAAGCTGGAAGGGCACAGAGCTGACCCAAACTAACCAAGAACACATCACAAACCATACAAAGTCATGTTCAGCAATAAAACTGAGGGAGGGAGTTTTTCCAGTGCAGCCTTTGCTGAGAGACTAACTGGGCATCAGATTCCTGGTGGGAGGCAGTGAGTGATTGCCTTTACATCACCTCGTGTTTCCCTTGGTGCTTTTCCCTTCACTTATTAAACTGTCTTTACCTTGACCCACAAGTTTTTCTCACATTTATCCTCTGTTTCTTGCCCCCATTCCACTGAGGATGGGGGTGAGTGAGGGACTGGGTGGATGCCAGCTGTGATCAGCTCAGCACAAGAAGATAACCTGTGATAAATCACTAATAGAGATGAAAGACAGAGCAGCTGGAATCTAAATGCTCAGGCATCCCAAGAAAGCTCTACAGAATGCAACAGGTACATGTCATCCAAAAAGCTAAGAACAACAAAGTGCAGAGTGAAGGCTGCAAGGAAGACTTGAGAGCTCAGTGGTGAAAAAGCTTTGCATATGATGACATCTAGAACTATTACAGTAAAGAGAAATCAGTCTACTAAATCAGAAAAGGCAAGTATTGATACAAAGGAAATTTTTTTGCATCTGTATCACAATAATGCAGTGGAAATTAACAAAAATTAATTATTTACATAGTGTGGACTATCATCAACTGCAAAGGCAAGATTATGGAAAATATGGGCAATTTAAGGACAGATAGCAAGTTCACTGAATGAATATTTCCATAGTATTCCATGAAAAACAGAGATTGCAGTCAGCCTAACCTATTTTAAAATCATATTATATTTTCAATAACAACTGCAAGCACAAAACTAAAGAAATTGGTTGGAATTTCAAGTGTCTTATTTAACACAGGAACAATGCTTTCAGATAGTAGAGTTCAGACTGAGAGCAGTGATTCAGTGTAATCAAAATTTAAAAACGTAGAAACCCCAAACAAACACAGCAGGCAAAGGTTAGCATGTTTGAGAAAACCTGTAATGGCTTCTTTCTACATTACATATGAAGATAGCTGCAGCAGTGTTGCTGGAAAAGCACCTTTCTTTCAAAATATCAGGTGTGTTAGAAGAAAAAGAGTATACAAAGAGGGGCCAATAAGGATGGGATAGATAAAGATATCTTTGAGAAAGTCAGAGAATACACATTAGCTATATAGTGTGGTAAATACTTAAATGTCAGGCAAAAACCACATTTGAATAGACTCGAGCTATTTGAATAAAACACAAAACGTGCACGCTGCCAAATGTCTAGAGTCATGAAATATTGCCTAGGCAAAATCAAAAATTAAAAATTACAGGAAAAAGACCTGGTGCCAAATTCCAAAATTCAAAAGACAGATATTGGCAAGTATTCCTGAGCAGCAAAAGTGTCTACCTCACTACATTCTACTGATGTTCACTGGAATGAATATTAATCCAACTACATCATGGCTTATGTTGGACAGGCACACTATTGTAGAGGATATAGCAGATATCCCCAATTTTAAGTTGTTTTGCATGATACAGGAATAAGGGAAATCAGTCAAAAACTGCCTAAGTACAAGATGACTTCATGGTGAGCCATACTCGCTGCAGTATAAGCCACATAGAACAGTCTTTTTTCTCCAACACCTCAAATCTAAAAAAGTAAATACAAAGTGAGAAATGTCTATACCTGAGATTCTAATTACTCAATTACTACTAGTAATTACAAAATGCATTTATGGGGAATGGGGAGACAACCTGTGTGTGCAAATCTTTGAAGCTACTGCTGAAAGAAGATGTCATATCACAAATAGTACAATAAAACATACCTATTAAATGTATCAAGACACATGTGAGCAAAGAAACTGTTGTCACTGTGATGCTAGTGAGGTGGCACACAGGGCAGTACTCTTACAAAATGGAGTTGTCAAGCCCAGGATTACTAGCAGCACCCAAATCCAAAAAAGTCAAAATAGAAAAGGAATTTCTTGTAACAGTGTTTCCATGCAAAAAATTTAAACAATATAGTCAAAGATAGATAAAATATTCCAGTAGGGAGTGCCCATAAATCACTTGGGAGTGCTTTTTTAAAAAACACTGTCAGTCACAGAAAGCCTTTAGAGTATGCTACTGAAACTGCAAAGTGTAAGCATGAAAGAGACTGACAAATACATCGCTGATTTCTTATCCAGAGCAGCCTTGCAGTGCACAACTACAGTAACTTAACAGGAATGTGAAATCTCTAGCCTGATATTAATGCAGAAAATGCAGAGAGGCAGGAGCATCAGCTAAGTCTGCTATGTGCAGTTTCAAGGTAGGGGCTACAACATATCTAAGAACAAATGATACAAGACACAGATTTACAAGTGCTTGCATCTATCATTCTGTCACACACTGTCAGGACAGCCAGACGCCGTGGGAGAAGCCTCGTCTGCTTCCCAAGAATACTGGAACTGCCCAGATGAGCTGAGAATCCAATATAGCATCATATATAAAGTCAACTGAATCATAAAACCGAGGTCAGTAAAAATAAATTCCCTCAGGTACACACTGAAGTCCTACAGGAACAGCGTCCTGCTCCTCCATAATGCAGTGACACTGCACGCTCTGCAGCAGTGCTGCACTAAGCCAAGACATCTGAGATCTCAGAAAAGGCTTTGTCATGCTTATGATGAAACAGAAGCTAGCCTACAGGACACCATGCTTGCTAAAGGTTTTTATTCTAATGGTGGTACTTGATGGAAGACAATGAAGTCACACAGCATCTCAGCAGGCTTTGGAACAGACCACAGCCATAATTATAATATGGCATGTTGTTTGCAAGTCAACACAGATTATTTCTTCATTGAAGCATGCTATTTGGACATGAATGACAAAATTCAGATCCTTTCAGTTCTATTGTTTGAAAATGTAGACAACTACATGTAATGTAGAAGCACAAAATCCTATTGCAATCACTGGAAATATAACCAATGCAGCCAAGGAAGTCCTTAAGACTGCTCATCTGAAGGAATAGATCTGCCTGTTTTACAGAGGATAGCTGTTCTTCAGTCTCTAGACTGGTGTGTTGACAGGCCACTACCAACTACAGTGGAAGTTTAGATACCTGGTGCAGATATAGGTGCATAGATACTTTACACATAACTTAATTCAGGATTTTTAAACTTTAGCTGAAGCACACACTGGTGGCATATTCACGTCACTTAATTTCAATTATCTAGAATTTGGTATACAGCCAAACCATATTGGCAGCTTCTTCCCATAGTCAGCAGAAGTTTGAGAACTAAACCATTCTAGAGGCTGACTCATCAAACCTACTAAGACACCTCTCTTAAGATCTCATGTGCCTATTCAGAGACACTTATTTCTCCCCACTGACTTCAGAGGCAGTTTACTGAAAGATATTAGGAAGGACTAATGTGAAGTGAGACAAATCCCACCCCAAAACAATATTATAGTCACTCTCAATGCTGTAGTGATGTATTTTAGCAGGCATTGCATCTTGTATAATATCTAAATACATCAGAGAAGAAGCAAAACAATTTTGGTTTGCTACCATCCTCTGTGCCCAAATTCTCTCAGGTGGGATATGAGGGCCTTCCTCCATGAATTACACCTTTCTAAGCAGCAGAAACAAGAGTACCCTTAAGAGGTTCCTAAGAAAGAAAAATTAAAGCACATGGAGAGGAGAGTGTGCTATTAAGCCTTGATGGCACGAATTGTCAAGCTCACTAGGGAGACAGGTGCAGAGAAAAATGTTCAGGGAAACCACATCAAAGAGAATCTAACATTCCATGCTGGGAATCAAACACTTAGAATTCACTAATTGAAGCATTTTTTCATTCATTAGAAATGGATAAATGGTTTGCAAAGGTTTATTAACTAAAATGGTTAGTCATTTTTTAAAGATTTGAACAGAATAGTAGGGAGCTTGTATCTATCAATAGGAACTTCTAATGAGCAGATTATTGCCATCTATACAGTATTTATTAATAGTTTACCAGTATATTATGGACATTAGTACAATCTGGTGCAGATAATTATAACCATGTTGATAGGTGTTTGAACTGATTATAAGACACATATAATTCAGTTAGACTTCATTATAAATGACTAACCATTTTAAAGAATCCCTTTGTAAACTCAGTAAACTATTCACAAGTTAATCTTTATTTAAAGGATCACAAGCTTCAATTGTTTTTCAGGAACAGATGATATACATTTAAATGTATGTTTTGCAGTTAAGAAAGGCTACCAGCTTAAGTGATTAGCATTTAAAAATTATTTTAGGATGACACAATTAATAAAAATTGCCAAAAATACAAATAAAAAGACTGAATTATGGAATAGCCTTTCATGATATGTACAATCTGGTATGCTCATTTAAAAGATTGCCATGACTAATTTATGTTCACATTTAGCTTTTGTTGGTATTCAGGAAAATATGCCATTAAAATTATACAAAATAAGGGCATAAAAAGTGTCTAGTTGAGACTATTTATGCCAAGCTATGTTCTGAATTGAAAAAAAAAATAGAATCTTTAGATAAACTACATCATGAATTCAGTAAGTAAATTAGGGCTTTTGAAAAAAACACTAACAATGAGAGCATAAATTAGCAGGACTAGAAAATCCCTGTATTTGGAAGAAAATGTTCATGTACAGTGCATGCCTGTTCTACAGATGGGCACGGCTTAGCTGAGACATTCTCAGTGCTTTAGCTGTTTACTTAGGCAGCAACAGAGTTCTAAGAAATAGTTGCTATGCCAACCCATCATAGGACTATATATATATATATACATTCATGGCCAGGGCTTATTTTGAGAGCTCTGTTACCCTTTCTTCCAAAAGTTTAAATATGCTGCTGCTATATGGTTTCCATTAAGGCAAAACTCTGTTGTCTGTGTACTCCAATGCACAGCCCTGATTTTTTTCAAGATAGGGCGTGGAGTATCTAGAGTAACATGAAGACATTTCAAATAAGAAGCAGGCCTTTGACGTCACATTTCTACAATCACTGAACAGACTGTTCTATTTGCAAGCCTCTAAAGATTTGTGTTCAAATGATAAAGGGCACTGCTTTTTATAATCTATTATTAACTGTCATGTGTGTGTTACTGCAGGAGTTCTCTGAAGAGAAAGCAAAGCATGATTTGGTGGTACGATGAAGTGCTTTTTTGTACTATTTACTGGAACAATTTCCCAAATTACCTCCATCCAGCCAGTCTTCTTTTTAAAATACAGAAACAAGACATAGTAACCTACCTCTGGAGCTTAAAACTGATGTCTTCAGATAAATATGCATTCTAAAAGAATTAAAAATCATAGAGGGAGCTCTTTAATTACCTTATTCTGTTTATGTCACTTTAGGGGCCTTTTTTTCAAATGCATTTGAAAGTTCAGTCTATTTATTTCGTAATTATTGGATGACTACATGCAGCACTGCCATTTCAATTAGATTTTGATGGTTGATAAAACAATTGTTGACAGCAAGTACACAAACAAATGAAGGGAAACCAGATTAGCAATGTTTGTGTCAGTGCATTTAAATAAAACTAAATGTTCTGGCAGAAATATGATCAAATCCAAAGAGAGAAGAAAAACAGTAAATGGCATGGTAGGGATGGGATCATGTCAGAGATAATAATCTTTCTTTAGACAACTGGATTTTCTGAAGGAGTGTTATTTCCTTTGGAGACCTAATTTTAATTCCTGGAGAGTGTAGCCACTTCTTTTTTCAGATTAGAAACCCAAAAACATTTATATATGTCTTCTAACAAGAGTTTTGCAACAAGACTTCTTGAAATGTGAGAAAAGCAAGAAGATAGGAAAGATTTCAATGCAGATACAGAGAGCTCAACCCACTAGAATTGATAAGGCAAGAAAAGCTATTGTGATAAATTCCAAAGGTTAAAACATTCTGTCTATTCTAAAGATCAATATAAAGGGGAAAGGAGAGGATGAGTGTGATAACACCATTTAATAATGATGATATACTTGCCAGATGAGACTCTGCATCAGTCAGTTGTTCTTTTTAAAAGAGAGGAGCATTCAAGCAGTTGTCTCTTGTGTTTCTCCAATTGAAATGAATGACATACTTCATATTCATTCAAGTGTCTATAGAGAAAATACCTGAAACTAGTGGACAAGAAAGAAAATTATACATTAAATGCTCTGAATTAAATATGATACAGCAGTGCTGCCACAGGCTGAATGCAATTCTCTGCTCAATCTCAAAGCCTAATTCAGGTCAATGTTTCTTTAGTTGATACAGGGTTGGGTTTTTTTAGTATTTCTCTAGGAGGCAACAGATTAAGCCAATTTTTCAGTGAAATAACTTCATTTTAAGGATTTGCATGTCTTGGTTGTTGGAGAAATCTTATATTTCTTGGTGAAAATCTATATAAAATCTGAGAATTCTTAGAATTCATTTCCTTTGTTTATGTCTCACACAATTTCATTAATTCCTAGGCTTTTAGACGTTTTTCTTCACACTTTTTCTGCACATCATTATCCTTTTTCTTCCTCTCCTTGCATGTAACAGCATAGGCTTTACAATTCATATCCGGAAGGGATTTTACCCTTTGTCTTATCTAGGTCCATACTGCATTTTACTGATCAAGCCAAAACCAGTTCACAGTTACTATCTGTAGATGTGCCTCCTCACTCAGAAGCCACTGCAACACACCTTTGGGGAGCATTAAATAGAAAATATATTGACTTATGTCTCTCACTATCACAAAGTGTGAGCTTACTTGCACAATAAAAGGACCAAGGCTCTTGAAATTGCTCCACCACAAAATTCAGAGTCTTCATTTAAGAACCCTGGATGGAGTCTGCTAAAATGCAAGTAGGAAGGGTGATTGAAGCCTTCCAGTTCAAAATCAACATGCCAGGTCTATAGCAACTGCAGAGGTTCCAACAGTAGCAATACAGAGACAGAAGAGTTAACTCAAGGAGCACATCACATCTCTTGTCTGGCCTGCTAGAGCGGGTTCAGACTGTGCCATAGTAACCAGACATCCTCTCAGCATGCTAAAAGCATGTACCTTTAGCTGTCAGCAGCATCGTGGTACTACAGCTCAGAGCAGAGCTGGCAGTGATAATTTCTATTGCAGAAGTATTGCATGTCTTTGAGGTAATGAACAGACAGTGCAGATACTGAATTAGTGGAGAGTGATAAGGTGGTTTTGATTAGCTTTATCCTTAAGAATCTTAAAGTCTGGATGACTCCCAGGGTAATAGCAGAGCAAGGGTAGAAAAGAGGGGGGGACCAGCTCTGAAGGACATCTCAATCCACTTTACAAGATAACAATTGAATAGATGTCCACAATTTAGCCAATATCATCAGAATGTATATATCTACCCTTAGTTTCTCCTTGAGCTTTGAAACTGTTATTAAAGGCAAAATTCTAAATCAGTTTGGAAATTTCAAATGTGATCTTAAACTAGTTGTATCCTTTAGGTTTACCACTACTAATCTAATCTTTATTAGATTAAAAAGTAACAAAAAATTTATAATGTTTGTATTTTTTAAATGCAAAGGAAATTCCTCCCTACGGTGCATTCCATCAAATGGTCAAATTCAAAACAGCATGTAGGACTCATCCTAAAGCTAGAATACAGTAAATCAACAATGGAGCAGAATTACTGCAACAGTGGGACTGGGTTTTTTCTTCCCTCCTTTTTAAATTTAATATAACAGACTTTCCTAAATGATTTATGGGTCTGGGAGTCCTGCCTCTCTTATCCTTTCAAGAACAATCACAGTAGGCTGGAATGGTTTGAAAGGCTGAGCTAAGGGAGAATCTGCATCCTTATCCCTATAACACTCTGGTGCTCACTGAACTGTTTCCTCAGACTTCTATTTGCAACAAAACTGCTGATCTCAAAACAGCCGCATTATTTCTGTTTTAGTGCTCAATCTGTAAAGAGAGAAAAACATGAGAGATTAATGAGATCTTTTTCTTCTCATGTTACTCCATTTATCTCATAAAATCTATTTTTCAAGGCTTTCTTTCCCGATCTGCCTGATATCTCTTTGTATCCTCCAGCAGCCCTCTTCAGTTTCTCATTTTCTTTTCCAGTGCTTCATCACCAGCTTCTCAAATTACCATGTTATGGGAGAAAAGGTAATAATTAGTTTCACTTTTCTTGATAGATTCCTCACAGTCACAAATATCCAACTACACACTAAAGATGAAGTAAAAAATAAAATAGTCTGTTGCAATAAGAACATTTTTACAATTAAGCATTCTATGCCAGTAAATTGGGATTTTTTAGTTACTCATGAAAATAGTATAAGTCAATATAGTTAAATATGAAAGCCTTTTCCAAAACTCTTAGATCTATAAAGGGCATCACAACATGAACTTAAAAATAAAATTCAAAAAAAATTAATAATACACAGTCATTCTATTATCTTATTTTTTTTATTATTCTGTTATACTGACAACTGACAGTATTCCTGGATTCTGCTAACCACTTTGATTATCTATAGTTCATACATTCCTCTGAGGTAAACACTAATGAATCTTAGTGCATTATTGCACAGTGAAATTCCTATGCTACTGTAAATAAAGAAATAGTACTTGAAAACAACACACACACACAAAACAAACACAAAGCCAAACCAACCAGCAAGCAAAACAGCAGCTCCAGTCTGGAACACAATATGTTTGTATAAAGCTGTCTGTGGTGCACTCTCAAAGAACAGAAGAAATTCACAGATACTATGATCATTACATGAATTTCAGCAGCTGCCATTTCAAATCCAGTTAAGACTTCACTTGATCTTATTTTCAATCACAAATATCCATGGCATCCCAGGCATGAATTATACAAGTATACGCATCTTCCTAGGTCAAAAAATTTCAAATAATTTTCCTCTTGAAAGAAAGAAGTGAGAATAAGATGTGACAAATGCTAGTCACATCAATTAATGATCTTCTGGGATATACTCACATATTGCCTGGGTGAGTGCTGTATCAGACTTGGGTAGAATAGAGCAAAAAATTTCACCGTGAGTAATTAAACAAAAACCAGATTCCCTGCTGCAGTTTTTCAATTACATACAATAATCTTCTCTACTCCCCATTATGCATTTTTTTGTAGTGGTGCTCAGTGTTTAGCATTTACTGAATTTATAATACAGATGTGACTATGTGTCTACCCTTTGTCGGGCTATTTTATATGTTCATTTTATGACATATATTTTGAATCTTTTGAAAATTTATGAAAAGTGCGGTGATACATGTAAGTCATTATCATTCCATCTATCTTTAGAATGCCTAAAAGTAAAAATAGTTTCAGATATGGATCTGTGTAGATTTTCTTTGAAAGTTGAGAAATTGTGCAAGTTATTTAGCTGTCAAAAATTGCATCCTATCTTCCATCTCTTTACAGTTCAGAGGCTATTTTGGTAAATTAAAACTGACTTCCAATGATGTAAGAGGTTCAATCCATAAAATCCAAGAAAGGCTTTGATTTTAAGTACAGTGCAGCAAATCAAAAACTATTATTTGCTTGTTTTTTGGCAGAGGAATTCTAGATTTTAAGTGAGATAGCCTCGTATGGTTACAATCTCCCTCTATGCTTTTCCACCCAAGTATATGTCAGTGCTGTTTTATTTCAACAGTCAAATGAAATTACCCTTGTGCTTCAGCTGCGCATCTAAAATTGCTGCTGTGAAGTCTTCTCTCAAAAGAAAATTAAGGAGAGTGTGAGGTGTGAGGAAACCTCAGTTGCCACTATTTGAGTTTCATATGAATTAGTGTATTTCGTTTATTTCATTCACTGAAACAAAATGGTTTTGTTTTCTTTGGTGTGACTCAGAAGCCTGGAATTCAATTCTAAAGAAATACTGAGATAGAAACTGTATTAGACTGCTCTAAAATATTTACTGAAGATACTTCTTTGGTAAGCTATGTTTATGTCAACAGAAAAAATGATGCACTAGAGATCACACACTGCAACAGCAACAGAAGAAGGATGGAAACCTGTGGTTCAGCTGTCCCCCTAGGTGAGTAAAATTTTATTAGAGATATCTCACACAGCAACTGTACAGCTTGCCCCAGCTGGCACCAGCAAAATCTTGGCTTGTAAGGCATATAATTCCTGTCTTCTATAGAAGTATGTGCAGCTTTAGCAGCCTACAAAGCCTTTGAATGTCAACACAAAAGCTTCTGGGAGTTTCTTCTGATAGCTGATTAGGAGACAAGTAAAATGAAAATCTTTATTTTATTACTAAGTGTGATGCTTAAAAGCATGAACTCGGCAGAGATACTTTTTAGGTACATTTATTTTCCTTTCTTTTTTTCCTTCTCTCTTCTCTATTTGAGCATGCTAACTTTATTGCTATATGTTTTCTTCCATACATGACAAATATTTTATAGGGGCAAATTAAACTTTTTTTCCATGCCAAAAGCAGAAACAATAGTGTTGTATTTTTACCTATCTTATGATGGATGACAGGGGAGCCTGTGGTAGCAAAGCTGGCCATCTTTGTGAACTGGGCTTTAAACAGACCCTGGGGAGAGGTCCAAACTGGCAACCCCATAGCAAGCAACTGGGGAACAAACCAGGACAATCAAAACAGTAACAAATATTCCTTAGCTGCCTCTCAAGAAGAGAGCAAGCAGAAAAAACATCTTCAGATTGTGAGTCTCTTTTTACAAGGAGTCATGTGGAAAAGGTGAGGTGTACTGGGTACAAGTTCCTCCCAGGGAGATTCCGATTGAATGAAACAGGAAAATTTTTCTCAATTAGGGCATTCAACTATTGGAATTAACTCTCCTTAGAAGTGGAAGATTCCTCAACATTGGACACTTTTAATCTTCAGCTGGACGGGGTACTGGGTCACACTTTTCTCAAGAAGACTTGGACCATTGATGATCATTGCTGTGACTTTTAACCTGGTATGCTATGGTTCTCTGTGTATCCCACTAAAAGAAAACCAAAACAAAATCATTAGGTGTATGGAATGTCCCTCCTTTGTTCTCCCAGGACACCCAGTGCTCCTGCAGGAAGAGATATGAAGAAGATGGGGATATTCCTAACTCCCCCAACAAAAAGGAATCCTATCTCAGTGAAGGCAACAGTCACTTTCAAAGATTTTGCAGTTCCAACCACGTATTCTATGCATACACTGAAAATTTTGAAGAGTTTTGCAGAAAAACTTCAAGAATTTCTCCTGAGGTGGTGTGGGTCAGGGATTTTTTTTTTTCCAGATTCTGTTAAAACAGAGTCACAGTGACATTAGCAGAAACTATGCAGAGGTAAAAGTAAATTACTGGGAACGTGGGTGGAAAGTATTTCAACATGTTTTTGAGGAGAATGCCTTTGGCACTGTACAATAGTTAGTGCAAATTTGCTACGTTGCCAAAAAATGTCCTGACTCAAATTTTGAAGCTTTGGCATATTTTGCTTGTGTCTTCATTTTCTTGTTATTTTCTTGATAAAAGGCAAATGTAAGTCAGATTATAAAGATAAATATAAATAATATAGAATATGTGCTGTGGCCCTGGTCTTTCATGTTCAGACAGGATGTTTATTATAGGAATGAATGAGTGACCCCCTTAGTATTAACACATCAGCAGTACTAGACAAACAGAAGATTATCTGTCATAATAAAGGCAGAAGTTCTGCTAGCAGCACTCTATCTTACCCAGTGTGACATCAAGATTATTACAGGAAGAAATATACAGCTTGCTGTCCTGCTCTAATATTTTTGCAGTACTTTCAATGGTACCTTAGAATCTCTTGAATGTATTTTGTAAAAATATTCTAAAGACACTGAAGCTTGCACTTTCCATTGACAAGAAATAGGACTCTAAGGTGCTGCAAGGTGCTCCTTAGCATTCTGCCTCTGGTTGATAAATCTGAGGAAATTTTTTCCTGTGGCAATTGTAACACTGAGACAATATCTCCTGACTGGGAAATAATGAGGAATCCTATTGAGGGCAATATTGATGCTTTATGGTAGATATATGCTCAGAATCAAATACTTCTTGAGCAATGAGTTTTCTCACTTAGATGTAATTACCTAAGAAACACACATCTAAATGAAGCTTGATTTCAGAATTAAAGAAAATAAATAATCTTTATTAAAGAGATTAAATTCCCCATTAAAAATTACATTCAAAAAATTGAGTAAACCTTTTGGAATGAGAGAAGACACTTTAGAGATCAAGTGTGTGGGCATCTAGCTCAGACCAAATATTTAACTTTTCCTTATCTGAAGTATGTGACATGAGTAATAGCTTCTTGCAAGACTTTTGATCTTTGTATCTGAAGAACATTGAGCTAGAAGTCCTAAGCAGTTTGAAGGGAACTGTAGTGAGGCTGAAGATCACAGAAAGATTTGAAAATATTATGATTTTCAAGTTCTGATTATATGAAGTTTGAGGCTAACTTTACTTTCATGGTAGTCAATTAAAGCCCTTTTGCTTTCAAAAAAAAAAATCACAATTGTGACAATAACATCCATATTAGAAAATTACATGACAGGACTAAAACTATTATTGAAAGAAAACTCAGAATATTTAGATGAAAAGATAAAAAGGATAGTGATTGAATTGGGACTGTTAACTACATTGACACATGTCCAGGCAAGTTTACAGGACTGCTGGAGCACCAAGACACAGTGCTGTTACAGTGGGATGGATGTATGCATTTACACAACTCTTACACTGTTGCATTACTGATCTGATGGATTGTTCTGAGAGAAAAGTTGTGTGTCTATTTTAAAAAAGCATTTCTTCATTAATTTGGCATCTTATTTCTCATTCTAACTTCAGTCCTCATTAGCATCTCAAGATAACAATGCTGTTTTCTGTTTTTGGTTCTTGCTCCTTTCTTGGTCACTAAAGAATAGCTATAGAATAAAGTAATAGGGGAACCAAATAACAGAATTTCTTTCAGCATGTTCCCTAAAAACAAATGGAAATACACTTCTTTCTAGTACTCCCTATCTTTTTTTCTATTGCTCTATCAATCTTCTGTGGTCCAGTTTTGCCTATTCCTCTTCTACCTTCTTAACACTTTCATTTCGTGTTAAAATCAATGCTGAACCAACAAAAAAAATTGACTGTAACTGGAAAAATGGAAAAAATAAAACACTGGAACGTATTTCATACTGGAAAAAATAAAAACCAAAAAACCAAAAACCAAATAATTGTAAAAGCCTAGAGACCCTGTAATTGCAGCAGTGATCTTGTCACACATCCTTGCAGTCTTTTATCAAATGAACTGACATAATCTTCATAATCCACTCTCTTCTTGTCTTCTGCTATTTTTTTCTTTCTCCATCCATGTATATATCATTTTTTCTCCTAAGAGGAAATGTCAGATTTCATAATAAAAAAAAAAAAAAAGCATGGGGACAGCCAGTGTAAATTAAGTATTATTTTCTTTAAAATGGGAGTAAAAAAAACCTCAATTTTTTCCTGAGTGTATGCTAGACAGAATTTATATGTACTAAGCCAAAGCAGTATAATAAATATTTATTCATTTCTTATGTAATCAATATTATATTAATAATTATCATTAATATTAAGTATAATTTTCATTGATAAGAAGTCAAAGAATATCAGTGCTACTTGATATAGACCACGAACAATCAACAAACAAAAGGAATTTTAGAGGCAAAGACATGGAAAATCCTCTGTACTATTAGAAACTATTTCACAGAGAGGTTTATCAACAGATAGAGTATGACATTTTCATTAACTGAATGATCACTCGGTCAGTCCAAATCTGCTGAGGTTTATGGAAATAGCTGAGTTACAAGAAGTTGGCTTAGAGCTTAATGCAAGTCACAGCACAATGACTCCTACATTATCATTGCATCATTTCATTTACACAGTCACTCTAATTGACTTTAATAGGTTTTAGATCAGAGCAAACACACAGACAAAAAGATTGATTATACAAAACCAGAATGCTTTTATTAAACTTGCCTCAAGAATATACAATCTCAAAAAATCTCTATATCAGCAGCTAGAGGCTTTAGGAATTTCCAGCAGCCAGCACAGAGACATTTTGTCAGCTTCAATTTAATTTTTAAAAGATAAGGTTTCCAGAAACTTCTTTTTAGAATGTGTTTAAACACGGAATCTGTTTCATGGACCACCCGCTGTTCACATTGACCATGAAGAACCAACTAATGATTAGAGACAGTAGCCATCATTTTCATCAGACCATAATGTTAGGAAATTGTTATCTCAAATCTGATGGGGTTTTTTTTCTGTTTAGTATGATTTATAAGGAGAAAAGAAAAACGAGAGGGCTGGATTATGTCATCAGCAGCAATCTATATAGAAAAAGCAAGACTTTTCTGCAAATCATAGGGATTCCACAGGCTACAGTTTAGGAAACTGTTCAAGCTTCAGTCTACAAAGTATCTCTGCACTGCTTCGTCAGAGGAGGTAGATGCAAATCACAGAAACGGCACTGAAGTCTGTTCTGTGAAAGGGAAAAAAAAAAAAAAAACAAAAAACAACAACCGCACAAAAAAACCCAACATCAAACAAAATGTTGCAGCCATACTGACAATCAAAAATCACCGGTGTGAGCAGTTTTGCCACGAAATAAGTCTGTGATGAAATTTAGGTCTTCACTGCTTAATCTGCAAATTATTCTCTTCTTTTGTCTAAAAGTCATACATGTACACTTGTCTAGGTGCTTTTGTAGCATCAGTTCTGTTATGGAAGTCAAAGGACTAAAGTTGCATGCAGAAATCCATATACGTGGATATGTTTTACAGATGGAAATTCTAACTCCAAGAACTGTCAGTGTTAGCATTTATCTGCCAGGCAAAAGCAGTGATTCTGGAATTAGGAGAGTACAAAATCTGAGATGCATGACCAATTACTACACCAAACACTTCTTTCAATCAATGTCTTATGCATGCTATATAGTAGGACTGCGGTCTACATACTTTAGTCCTTTTTTATCTACCCACGCAATTTTATTGTTCTTGTACTGTTAATAGATAAGCAGAGAAGAAAAATGCACTCATAGAATTTATTTTTTTGTAGAATAAATAGGTTCTTGTTTGTTGACCTTGTACACATGACAGTAGCTGATCTTCACACAATCATTCCAGTTTGGGTTTTGACATAAATTTTTTTAGGCTTATTCTGCTTGTGCAAACTCAAGTCATGTATTGATAAACTCAGAATACATTCCACTCTTCCTCTGCTCCACCTCTTCCCTCCTCCTTCCATAGCTGTTTTCAGTCTGTCAAGGATTTTTACTCCTATTTCTTAAAGTTTCTTTTTTTTTTCCTTTTTCATTGT
Source organism: Toxostoma redivivum (assembly GCA_013397375.1). Classification (NCBI taxonomy): domain Eukaryota; kingdom Metazoa; phylum Chordata; class Aves; order Passeriformes; family Mimidae; genus Toxostoma; species Toxostoma redivivum. The sequence goes on along the minus strand of VXBI01002217.1, from coordinate 228,611 downwards.
GCTTTCAACTTCTCTGATTTTTAAAGACAAGAGAAATGAAATGAGATATATAATCAAGACAGTTTTCACTTCACTTGTTTCTCTAAGAGACATTTTAAAAGAGATTTTGATGAATGAGAAAAACAGCCCTGCTATGTACTGATCTTTTCTATGGTAATCCACCCACAGGGTCATTTAAATATGTAAATCGAGTTATTGTCTCACACATGACAATCTGATGGATTTTAAATTCCTCATTTGTTAAAATATAATGAACAGCACTTTTGCTGTTTTTATTAATGCAATAGCACTTTTTTCACCCAAAATGGTATAGTTGTTCCAAGCTGCATAAGTTGATACTATTATTGAATCATTTGAGACCTGGCAAATATAAATATAGTAAGGAGCTTATTTTCACAGAAATACACTCTAACCCCATGCTGGGAGCAAAGAGGTGCAGAGACATTTTCATGTTGACAAGCAGGTGTCCTTTGGCCAGCCCAGGCAAAATAAGCCCCTTACTAAAATATACACAGATAAGTAAATATGTACAAACACACATATTCTCATTGTACAATGTTTTTTAGAAACCAAAAAAAATAAAACCAAAACTAGACAAATTAATAGACTGATAAATAGACATTAATCAGTTACAACAGAAACAAATTCCTCTTCTTACACACTTCTTTTACTTAACAACTCATATGTGTATATAAGCAGACACAAAGATAATTAATCTAAAGAGATGAAAAAAATAGAGCATGTTTTTGAAGGATCTTGTAAATATACTTTGGTATGCATTTATTTGGGTGCCATTTTCTTTGCCCTTTTTGCATCTTCTGGAGAGTATACAGCATATTCATTTAAAGATGTAAACATGAAAAACACAGCCTCAAAAATTTTGTGCATGCTATACTGTGCTCTTAAAAACCTGACTATTTACTATAAAGGGCAGAAGTCTCAATACTGCTCATATCAGCAGAAATGAAGGGGTACAGAGTCAGAACAAGTCCCTTATTGAACTTATATTGTCTAAACCTTCAAACACTAGCAAACAAAGCAAAACAAAATAAAATAAAACAAAACAAACCCCTTCCACCAGATCACTGAAACTGTGAAACTTATTTTGAAAATATCAAGAGCATTTGAAGATCATAAATAAAGGTCACTTCTTTGTACTGTCACCACCTTTTCATACACTACAATTGACCTACAAAAGATCCTTTAAATGGTTTCTAAAGCCACAGATTTTCTTTTAGGTTCCTTTGCATGCAGTTAGTATTTGCCTAGAAGAGAATGGAATGAAAATTTACCACTTTATTTTTCTCTTTCATTTTGGATACATAGGAGTGTGAACATTTCTGCAAGAAAATTGAAAATGTACACAGGCCCTTTTTCAAATTACTTTAAAAAAGCATAATGGATTTAACATGAAACAGGTATCCTAATAAATTCAAACTCTGAAGAATTCAAATGGAAGGCAAAAAAACCTTTCTGAGACGGTTTATCAAATCTTTTGCAGCTCTGTTTTACAGCAAAAGGGAAAAACCACTAACTGTGGAAAAACAGTGAATTACTAACATTATAACTTTGCCATAAATGTTAGGGAAAAGGGCACAAAATATCATCTTATTGTGCTTTTAAGAAGCATCTAACTAAACAGAATCAGTCAGCACCAGAGAAGTACTGTAAAAATGTTAAATTAAGAAATCAGCATACATCACAAGAGTTGGATGGCACATAAAGAGAAAAACAAATTTAAGATTACTATCTACGGTAATGTAATATACTAAGGTATGATTCTCTAACATTTCTAACTACTGCATCACCACCAAAGCTTAAATTTCCACTGGATGCCACTGGATTGTCCTTGAGCTGTTTATTTGAAGACACTATGCATTTTATTACTTCATCACAGCTCTGTATGTACTGGCATATTAAAGACAGGGGGAAATGTCATGCCAGGAGCAGCCAAAACTTGGCAACTGGGAAAAATTACTGTTAGGGTACAAATAAATTTAAAATTATTTCCTAATCACACATTGCACAACAACCATTCCATGCCACTAAATGTCTTCTGTTTTACTTCAGTCTTGCATTTCCTTCTGATTTTCCCCATGCTTACAATTACTGAGGCAATTAAAGAAAGGTCTGTTTCTTATAGATGCCATATTTTCAGATAGGCTTCATCTAGGGTAGTAGTAGTGCCAGTTGTGCTGTATGAATTATGTATAACACACCAAAAAAATTTCCCTACAGGCCAGACAGAGTGAATGGATTTTTTTTTGTTTTGTTTTTGCTCTGGGAAACTAAGCAATTTTGACATTGCCTTGTTTTCCAGGATACTATAAATACAAGGAAAGGCCCTAGGTGGGATTCTTTTTGACTAAATGGAGACAATCTGCTACGTAAACATTTATGTGTATGCCAAAGTAAGAAAACAGGTCCTGGCCCCCAAGACTAGTTGACATTGCCCAGCTGCTATTCAGTCCTATACATATTCTGCTTCTCTGACAAGAGAGACCCGACTGGAACACAGAGCCAAGAGCCTAGATAGCACTAATTCCTGTTCAAAAGTTTGCTCCTTGGATCATTTTTGGTGAGAAATGTACAGTTGTCTTATAACTGAGATTGGCATATTAAGTTTCTTTCCAATGAATGAGAAGGTACTTCTCAGGACTGAATTGTGTACAGGAATTTAATATTTTATTTGATAATGCCTTAAAAAACCTATTTCTCAGTACTGATTACAAAAGAAGGCTATAGCAACTAATTGAGCTACAGAAAATTGAAGTGGTGACCTGAGTTATCTGAGATAAATCTGACCTCTGTAGCCACTAGACCAAAGAAGCAAAGGTGGTCTTTGAGGTGTGACAGTTGCTTACACTCATCTATGTAAAGCTGCTACATGGAGAAAATAGGGAGGAAGTAAAAATCTCAAGCTTGTTTCCTATAAAAGCAAAGAAACAGGAATAACCTGTCAGCTGTCTGTGCAAGTTCAATCAATTTCAGAAAGAGTACTCTGTGTGTGTGAGAGAGAGGAGCAAGGTCTACATTTGGCTTTTAGCCAAATAGGGGAAAAAGCTTTTGTACCAGAGAAGACTTTAGAGACTGATTAATACAATAATCTATCCAACCTAATAATATGAAATTTTATTGTTTCAAATAGTAATTTTAGAATATGCTGCAGCTGCAGCCCAACAGAAAAAAAAATGTTTTATATACTTGGACATACTAGTATGGCAAGTAAGAAATGATAATGCAACTTCATCTTTATAAAAGTGTTTTTCAAATTAATTATTTCATTAAAATAGTTTTAAGCAATAAACTTTTCACCTCATTTTAGACACCTATGGTGTCTGAATCACTTGAGTCATTCAACTGAAATTCCACTTTTAGTTACAAAAGAAAAATGGGCATTTGAAGACACAAATCTGTTGACCTATTTTAGAAACAGATGATTCATGCTCTGCAAATGCCTATTTCTCTTCATAAAGGGGTATTACTTACTTGGATGTAGTAAGCATATTCTATGCTTACATTCAGGGAGCTGGTTCTCATTCCTCAGTGTTTCTGAAAAATTTCATGACGTTTTCTTAGTCTGGAGAATTAGAGAAGATCTGAAAATTAAGTAATTGTAAAATTAAGTATATCACTAACAGATGAAAGGGACTATTTCCATATTTTGGGTGGTGGAAGAGATTACAGGGGGAAATGGTAAAATGATTCATGTGTATATTTAAAATTCCAAAGATGATTTGGATTTTAATTTTACATGGACTTAATTTCCTTCTCGGATGGTTTGAGCAAAATGCTTCTCAGAACCTGTTGAATACTTTTATTTGTTCCAGCCTTCCAAGCATGGTATGTCATATTCTTTCCACTTGTAAATGGTTTTCTGATCTCCTAAACAGCACTGCACCACACTTTTGTCTTTAGATAAAAGGAAAACGTCAGAAAAGTCACATTGTTGATTTTGGTGTGCATTTTTTAAAAGGAAATCTTTCCATTTTAAGTGCTGAAAAAGGTTAACTTACAATTTTGGACCATAAAATTGACCCAGATATTTATATTCTCTGTAATGATAAAGCCACTGGGCCTAACTATGTTCTTTACCAATCAAAATCATGTAGACCTCTTATCTTTCTAAAACTAGCCCCATTCACCTGTGTCAGTCTTTAATGTAAACAGATATGGAATGCAGAATGATGTACAAATTTAGGTATAAATGAATTATTAACTATTAAAAAGAGAGTAGACCACACTGCAGACAGAGAAAATGGCTAGAACAAAGCATGCAAACACTTTATTACATGTTAAATCTTTCGGTTACATTTCAGTTTTTAACTTAAATCAAATTGAAACAAACCTTCTATTTTTATGGTAAGGAAAAAAAATCTGTCTTTTCCAGCATAATACATTCATGTTCATATGGATACCTATATCACAGGATCTGTGATTTTTTTCTGATAAGTACAGTCCACAGCATTTTATCTTCCAATACCAGTTTTAATACCAGATATTTTTTCCCTCACAAACCCCCACCTTCTCCTGAAGTTCGCTTAAATTTTCACCAAAAAAATTTGGGTCATATATTTTTTCTCATTCCTTTTATAAACCAGGTTGCATAATATTCAGAATTGATAATTTCTACGTGTTTAAATTCCACAAATTTAGCTTGTCTAACTTTTTCTGCTTCTGGTTTTGTGCATATCATATTGTCATTTGGTGAATCAGTTCTTTCTGACTTGACAAATTTTTTATTTTTCAATTTTTAATGTGAAATGTTTTAGATTCAGTTACAAATAAATATTCAGCTATATTTTCCCCTAGGAGTACGCATTCACTCCATAATGAAAGCACAGTATCATATTCTCAGCAAAAATCCTAGACCACTAAGCGTTTTATCAGTATTACTACTGATGAAAAGAGGAAAATAAATACATTTATCATCGATTCTTGGTCCTTCTCTTTTCTATTCTCGAAACTATGAGTACTGCATTAGACTTGGTACAGAGTGCTACTAAGTACTGAAGATGCTCCTAGTGAAATAGTCTATTTTGAATGACTACCATTCATTACTACCCCACAGATAAGAAATTTAAAATCCATCAATTCCTCACATACGAGACAGATTGTGATTTACATGTTAAAGTGCCCCTGTGACTTGATTTGCATAGGAAAGACTTCTGGCACAATGAAACAAAGGATTAGTGAGCATGACAAGAGTGCTGTTAGCATAGGGAGTACAGACACTCCTACAACACACCTTTCAAACAATGTAAATACATTAAATACATTCATCAAAAATAGGTAGATTTTGGTGGGTTTCCCAGCCAGGAATGAAAGAAAGGTCTTGTCTCAAGCGAGTAAGACTAAAGTTATAAATACTGGATGAGCCTGTAAGCAGAGTCAGAGACAGGGATCTGCAAACAGGCCTTCCTTATACCACACTGGGGTGGACTTTTGGGTTTGCTTCAAGTGGTAAGATGGATGTAAACATTTACATCTGAGCTAATCACCTAGATTTCCTTTTATTGACAGAATATGGAAATAGAATGGTATGTTATATCTTATCCTAAGGCACACCTCTACAATAATCAGAATTTCTTCATACTACAATGGCCTTTTTC
>VXBI01002217.1:199535-222937 GCA_013397375.1 Toxostoma redivivum | reverse complement strand
TTTTTTTTTTTTTGGTAATAGGAAAAAACTATAGAGTATTAACTATATAACTATATAGTGTTAGAGTTAACTATGTGGTTACCAAAGCTCTTAAGCCCTTTAACACAGTCATTGGACACTATTCAGCAGTTCATTTTAAGGCAGTTCATCACAGTTTCTCTGCTGCTTCTTCCTCCGGAGGAGGAGGACTCCATACACACTTCCCCTGCTCCAGTGTGGGGTCCATTCCACAGGAGACAGTCTTCCATTAACTTCTCCAGTGCGAGTCCTTCCCGCACTGCCCTATCATTGATCCCTTCCAGGGTGCAGCCCTTCAGGAACAGGCTGCTCCAGTGGGTTCTCCGTGCAGTCACAAGTCCTGCCAGCAAATGTGCTCCAGAGTGGGCTCCTCTCTCCACAAGCTCACAGGTCCTGCCAGGAACCTGCTCCAGCACAAGCTTCCCATGGAGCCACAGCCTCCTTCAATGTGGAGTCCTCCCTGAGCTGCAGGGGCACATCCTGACTCACCATGATCTGCACCAGGAGCTGCAGGAGAATCTCAGCTCCAGCCCCTGCAGCACTCTCCTTCACTGGCCTGGGTGTCTGCAGGGCTGCTCTTCTCACATATTCTCTGGCTATATTTCTGCAGTTTTTCCCCCATAGTCTGTTATCCCAGAGGTGCTACCCTCCATGGCTGATGGGGTCAGCCTTGGCCAGCAGCGGGTCCATCCTGAAGCTGGCTGGCACTGGCTTTGTTGGATGTAGGAGGAAGCTTCTAGTAACTTCCTCGAGAAGCCACCCCTGTAGGCCTCCACCACCAAAACCCTACTGGCCTGAAAAGCCTTTATAAGTCAAGAGTTTAAAACTGAAAATTATTTCCAAGGAATTCAACAGCACAATGAATGCTCTCCTTCAATAAATAATGCACCACAACAGAGTAAATAAAACCCAAAGCTTTAGCCAAGATATCTAAATTATGAGACTTAAGGAGGAGACTGTGTAAAGTATTCACAAATTCTATCTTTTGCATTATCAAAAGTGGTCTGTGTATTAAAAGAGTGATTTCTTCTGTAGTTGATTAAGAATAAAAATCTAATTTTAGATGCTTGTAATCAGCCTTATCAAACTGCTTCCCTCTACTGACTGTAAAGGCAGCCTTGACATAATTGTCTCACTAAGTTGAATCTAACATTTGGAAATATTTCCATTTAACTTGCTTCCGATTATTTGAATCATTATATGTATGTCATAATGAGCACCTATGGCAAAACATGAGTAATTCAATGCTGCTATACCAGACTACTTCCCGTTCTGGAATGTCACCTGCAAACTCTAGTTTCACCTTTTACTGCTGTAGTCCCTGCTGTATGTGATAGGCTTCCATTCAAACCACAGGGCTAGAAATATGGTACAGCTGCAGTAAAAGAATCTGAGTTGTGCCCCTGCCTTGGTAACTTAGCCCAGCGATCTCTGCTGGGTCACTCACATTTACAAGAGAGCTACCCTATTACTCCTCTCTGTCAGAGTGAAATGGCTGGTAAACACAGTACTGTGCAGGAGCAGGGAAGACACTGGACTCTTACAGATTTCCTTTGAGGAAAATGTTGCCAGAGAAAAGTAATCTTCAGGCTGCGGGCTACCAGTTGTGAGGAGGCAGAAATTAATTCAGGGTCTTTGTATATTTTCATGCTATTCTGATTGAAAGTTCATTCTGGACTTTACCTAACCCAGCTTCTGCTGTTTCCTCTCCAGGAGGCTTGAGTATTAAATGGCATTGATTCTTCCTATGGAGATAAAAGACTGCAAATAAATTAACATTAAAAGGGATATGCCCTTGAGAAAGCCAAAACACTGAGCTAAAAAACATCAACTTTAAAAGATTTGGCTGAGGTTAGTGTTCTTGATGTCTTAGTATTGTGGCACTGACTGCAATAGTGTAATTCTTTGTCTTCTGCAACGTATTGCCCAAGGCACTAATGCTACTAGGAAAAAAAGTATCTTTTTACACAGGCACCATCCCACTAAAGTCAGGTTATTTCTGTGTTAGATCCCTGTTTTCTCTTTTTTGAAATGATGCTGCATATCCTTGCATATTGTAGTCTTTGACTACAATTTTGGTATTTTTTTTAATTATTGTGGTTTTCTGCTGGACACTTGCAGATGCTTCACAACAAACCTTTTTACTCCTAAAGATTATGACATTGAATATGCAAAAGGAATTGAGGAAAATCTTTATATTCATAAAGTTTTATAAATTGTCTGTTGTGTATGGAAGATTTTTAACATACTTATTTTTATTTTGCAGCAATAAAAAGCCTGCTCTGTGTTGTTTTTCCTCTATTTAGAACACAAATTAATAGAGGTCATGGTTCTGTTAAGGGAAAACAGTCATATTTCTAGCAAAAACACCATGAAAATTTAATCTGTCTGAGAGACTTTTGACCTTTCAAACTTACAGGGTATTTATTATTCCTCTTTTATTTTATGTTCGGAGTCCTCGCATTCATCTGTTCTCTTTAAATATTTACATTTTAACTTCTCCGAGTAAAGTACCACATGCTTAGCTTATACATAACGGTCTTTATTTGTGCCGCTGCTCTCCTTGATGATTTTCTCTTTTGTCAAGGGGTCTTTCCAAATTGCAAGGGAAAAAAAATTCATCTTGACTACTGTTTCTTAATTACATATGATAAATTATCTTTAATAATTACTTCAATGAGGTATGAAAAGTAAATTATTTAATGAAATTGCAACCTTTCATTCCTAACATATTAGTCTCACCTTCCCACTCTTCTCTCTTTTCCCTGGTGATCATTCACTTTACTCTTTCTTCGGAAATAAATCTAAGTCTTCCAATCTCATTTATACTTTATATTTCATATTTTATTTATAATCTTTGTTTCAATTGCCTTTACTGGTAATTTATTCTACTCATTCATTTATCTTTTTTGAAATACATTAATTCTGTCCATATTTCCTAATTTTCCTGGTTTGTTTTCTGTCTTGTCATATCATTTAGATTTTAACCCCTTCTTAGTGTAAAGAAAGACATGTGCCCATGTTCTAAATTTCTCTTTTTTTCCCCCTATTTATGATGTTGTATTTTCCCTTGTTTTATTTTACCCTTTCCCTGTTTTGCATTTTATATTTAAGAATTTTCCAAAACTTATTAGATAACACTGAACAAGAGTCCTGCAGTGTTACAAAAAGGTCGATTTACACTGAGCACGTAGGAGATGATTTGAGCAGACTTCTTACCAATAACTTTTGAAATACTTAAGATTCTAGAACAGAACATTGTTCAAGATCTGATTAAGTGTAAAGCTCCTCTTTAAGGCAGTGAAATAATACTTACAGTACAGTTACTAACATGATACATATTCTAGATCTTATTCAATAAATACAATTATTATATAAGATTTTTACTTCATTTTTTTTCTCTTACTACATATTATAAATATTACAAACAATATTACATATTATTTGATTCTGTTCTAGGTTTCCTAACTGACCCAAGACAGAGTATATTGCAAGAGGTTTTAACATCAGTTTGTCTAAAATGTTTTCCTTCTCCTTTTTGATATCCTGTGGCAATATTTTTTAATAAGAATAAAATAACATCTGAAGAAAATACTTTGAACACAATAAGTATCTACAGTAATTATATTTACCTCCTTTGGATTCAGCCCTCTAAAATATAAGCAAGTGATCCTGACTGGTCATTTTTACTCCCTCTTTAATTAGAGTAGAAAAATACATGAATTTCCACACAGGGATAGGTATCCATGCTGGGAATTGATATGTGCTAACAAGGTAAGTAATACACAGAATCCCTTTTTGGGCAAGACCATTGGTGGCGTTTATTCATACTTTGCCTAGCATGATTTTTGGCAATGCTAATTCCCACTTTTTGAAAGAGCTCCTGGACACAATCTGGGAAGTAGAATGTACTAGGAACTATTCACAAGAGGTATGTCACATATGGTCACATGATTTTTGTCCCAAAACAGTGGCCAGCAGCCTGCCCTGCTTTTGTCAGTCCCAAGGATTGTTCTGACAAATACAGCCTGGATGTCTAAACTTCAAATTACTTGGGAAAAGTATTATCTCATGGGCACCTTTTGCAGTTACACAGAATCCCTTTTCCATGAAAGAAATTGCTAAAGTGACAGCAGAACTTTATTTTAAATGTCTGCATTTTCTTTAATGAAATTTAATGAATGAAAACAGGAGCCAAGGCTCAGATTTGTCATGTCTGGCTGCACTTATTAACCAGCCAGCCAGGCCAGAAGATGAATCTCTACACCTAGCAGGAAAAGGTGTTCTGAGTTATTTTTAGTGACTGCAATCAACTTTAGCCCACAGACCATAATTTCAAAATATTTCTAATATGGCAGTTTTCTTTTCAATTTTTAATAAATTAACAAAAGGAAAAAATGGACCAAGCACAGGCTCTTCCCTCTGGGGACATTTTAGAGCTGGCTGTAATGTTCTTTCATCATTTAATAATTGGCAATAATATTCAAATGGCAAGAAATCCTCTTCCACTTTCTTGTTTTGTACAATTGGAGAAAATGTCATCAGCTGTGTTAAGCATATGCATCAAAATTCTTTATTAGCTTTTTTCTTTGCATCACACTATAGAAATATGACAATTCACAGCAAAACCTGAAAGATGTGGCAACACTTATTTAATTAAATAACAAGAATTCTCTCCTGTCTGTGTACTTTTCCAGACTCTTTTTGATATGTCTTACTAACAGTACAAAGATTTTTGTGATGGTTTTTTGCTGGTACAAATGTCATAGTACTACATTTTCAAAGGGTGGAGGGGAGGGGGAAGAGGGGTAGGGTGTTGGGGAAAACACATTTTTAAGACAAAACTAAATTACACTTTTCATAATACACAAATAAGAAAAATGACACAAAAATTCAGGCAAAGGGTCAGACTTCCAAGGCATTCAATACACAGTAGGTCGACCTGAGAAAAAGCTTTCTGAAAGTTCACTTATTGAGGTGTTGTAGTAGGAGATGCCAGATTTGAAGCATTTTGAGACTCTGAGCAATTTATGCTTACTGTAAGAACATGAGATATGCCCTAGCAGACCAGAGATTCACTCCTACTCTCTCTGGCTGTGGCTAACAGAGCTGCTTAGTGACTAATGACAGAAACAGGGTATATATGATGAATGATCTCACCTTACCTAGGTCTTCCTAAATGTCAATGACTGAAGGCACTTCGGATAAGAATCCTATTCCCTAGGCTCTGTAGCATGAACCAAAACCCGTCTATACAGACCATATCTCAGATTTATTGATACAATTGTTTTTAAAGCCAGAACAGTTTGTCCTGCGGCAGTAGAAAAGAAGGATTCTAAAGAGAAATATGTTATTGGCTTTGGTTGCAAATGCACAAATATCTAGATTAGCTGCACTGTTACATAGAAATCGTATGGGTTTTGTGGCTTTTTCCCTATTTTCATTCACCTTACTAGTTATTATATTGAGCTTGTCTTCACACTCTATAAATGTGAAGGAAATTTTATATAGTTCCAAGTTTTAATTATCTTTTTCCTCATTCCACTGAAATATTTATAAAACAAATCCTATGCATTTTTTTAGACAAAGAAGGAAATAAGAATAAATTAATTCATCCTAAATTAATTAATGCAATAAAGAAGAAATTTTTCTGCACAGGGAGGGAGATTACATAGTAATTGTCTTTTTAGGCATCTATTGCCAAACCTTTGCCAAAAATAAGATTTATAGCGGGAAGTTAAGGGAGTACCCATGCAAATATGACAATATTTGACAATATTATTTTAAAAAAGGAGGAAAGCAAATTTATGCACTCCAAGCACAGCTCCCTATGCTCTTCAAAGGGAGTGACTTTCTTTGCATTTTACTAGCTCTTCTGGGGTACTTTATGGACCAGTTCTCTCATCTCAAGTGTCTGATCCCAAGACATAAATTAATTTTAGAGGCAATTTTTATTCTTTGTGCCTGCTAAAGCAATATTCACTGTTTGTTTTAGTTACCATGGAGATAATTGACTTCCTGTGGTGGCAGGAGTCTTTTTTGGGGTACTAAAGGGGCTTGGATCTAGGGATTCTTTAATTTGCATGCAGTGAAGGAAGTAATTTCATCAAAAAAAACCTTCGTTAAGATTTCTCTCCTTCATAATTTGAGTCATTCTTGTTATAATCTTGTGAGTATTTGGGTGTTTTTTTATTTCCCACATTCCTTTTGTAGCTCACCCTGCACACTCCACAATGCTGCCTCAAACCACAGGAAAGCATAAATAGTCTATTTATTAATGTTGTATTTTGGTCAGGCACAAGCTCCCAACAGCATATTACCTGCTAGAACATCAACAGACACAAAGATAATAAAACATTTGATTATAACTTAGCCTTCTAAATGGATTGGTTAGGACTCAGAGACAGACATTTCTGACACAAAAAAATCCTGTACTGAGGTTGTCAATAAAGAACAAAACCCAAAAGCCATTCAGTTTATATTAACTATATCTCTTTTAGAGCACTAAAATTTGAACAGCTCATATCAAACCTTCATCTTGGCAAAAGAGTCTCACTGAGTATACAGCATATGTATACTCAACAAATAAAAAAGGCATGTTCCAAAAGTATGGATAACCAAAAAAAATGCTCAAAAGTATCTTCTTAGGAATTCCAGAAATAAAGATGGTGTGAATCTTGAACCAAATCTTGAACCAAATCTTGTGAGCCCTTGAACCAAATATTTCCCACCATAAAGTAGGGCAAGGAACTTTGCATAACATTCAACTGAGCTTGGGAGGGTGGTTTTTTTAGTATTTGAGAAAGGATACTTCTGCATTTCCGCTCTGGCCAGGAAGGTACGAAACTGGAATGGTTATATTTTGTGAAATTATTGCACTCATTATCCACACCTTTCCTCATGCCATTCACAACAGCCATTCACAACATTCCTCTCTTCTGAGTTCAGGCATTATATGTTAACTATGAATGAAAACCTTAAATGAGCCAAAAGATAGTGGGACTAATGCTCAGTGTCCTGTGTAAATAGCCCTGAGCCTACATATGCCTTCTGAGGATTTCTACACCCTTCAGAGCAAGCTGGTGCTGCTCAGCATAACTCTGTAACAAAGGTCAGGGTCTGGGAGGGAACGGCAGGATAGAGCTGGTGGCAAGCACTGCCTTCCACATCCACGTACTCAGCAGTAGTCCTTGTGTGTCAGAACAGAATGTAGATGTGATGCACCAGATGTGCTCCCACAACGCCTCTCTTGAACTTGAGATGGCACTGCAAGCCCCTGAGGAATAATACCCCTAAGTCCTCCAGCTGCAATGGTAAGCTTATGCATTTCCAAAGCATGACGCTTTCACTGAAGACACAATAAAGCTTTTGGACAAATCTTCATTAATAACAAGAATTAAAAGGGGATTTGTCTTGTTTCCACACTAACAGTGGATAAAAGCATATAAACACAGGAGGGATTATAAATAAAATCTACATTAATCCCACTATTAGCTCTCTGTCCTCTACTCTCCACCTCCTATATCGAGGGTCATGCCCTTTAAAGCACAAAATCTGTTACAGCTAACAAAAAAACACACACAATAGTCATTGTACTTCTTTTCTAATGCATTGGAGTTTTTAGGCTAGGTTGTTTTGAATTTTGTGTACAACACCAAAATGTTCACAGGTATTCCATACAGGAATTTTGCTCCATGGAAATAACGTCTTTTATTCCTACAGCATTTCACAGCAAAGAAAAAACATTAGAATCAATAATAGAAATGGAAATGTTTGAGAACAAGTAATAGTAAAGCAAAACTTTAGAAATATTCTTTCAAGTGTACAACACAAAATCAATTTTCCATGACCCTGAGAGTCAGCTGTTCTTGCCCTTGTGACAGAAGACGAAGAAATAGGAAAAGAAACAAATTAAAGCAGTACATAAAAGCCTTTTGCTTTCCAAAACTGTGGAGTGTTTTTGAGGTAGAAGGATGCTTAAAGCAAGCTTTCAAATTTTTAGCAATAATACCTCATAATTTCTATTTTAGTGTCTGACATAGCTTTAGCCTTCTGGTGTATCAGTCATTTATTTCTTCTCTTTCTACATGAAGAAATGTTCTTTAGGTAGTCTGTAACCTGAGAACCACTATTGCTTTGCAGTTTCCCCACTTCCTCTGTTGGGATCTATCCATCTAATCTGTTATTGTTTACTAAGATTCCTTTTTTACTTTCATCAAAATCTGAATGTGAATAATAACTCAAGATTCAAACTGGAATATATCTTGGCAATATTAAAATACTTAGACTGCACAAGGAGATTTATCATACTAGAGCAACATACTGGATTTTTTTTCAAAAAAATAGCAATGCAGTCTTCAGCAATCATGAAAAAGCAATTTTTAAGCAACTGTCTCAAAGTTTCTGGGCTGCCTTTGTGTTCAGCTGAAATTTCTATTAATCTTTCCTTAAATTAACTGCACTGAAGCACTCAGGAATTCCTTCACAAAATGTTCATTCCTCTGTAATATTTCTAAAGGAACAGCCTAATACAATGTAGCTGTGAGAGATATGACGAGGAGACAGAAACAGAAGTACTTAATTTGGATTTCCTAAAAGAAATACTTAAATACAACTCCTTTTCTAGCACTGCAAATGTAGTTACTGTAAGAGACGTTTAAAACATTATGATGGGGTTTTTTCCCACATCTGCCCTGATACTGCATTTAGAAATCCTGAATTAAAAAATCCTATTTTTCTATTATAAGGTCAAGTTACATCAAGTTCTTGTAAAAGAACTAGTAAAACAAGATCTTTAGCATTCTATTGGAATGTTAATATATCCAAAACCTCTGAGACTCAATATTGTGATCTTTCATGATTTACTGCAGATAAAACTCCTGTGCAGCTCCAGCAGCACTTTAAAACACAAGATTTTACTAAGTAAGAAAAGATTTTCAAGATAAAGTAAGCACTTCAAAACATTCAATCTAATGTCACTGATTTTAGAAACCTGTGGTCTAAGAATCCAGTGTGCAGAGAGTGCTCATAGCATCTTTCCCACACAGCTATTATGGTTAACATGAACTTGCATCTTAGTATGGTTCAAAGGCACAGTACAAATCTTATGGTTGCAAATAAAGTGCCAAACAAAAGAAATCGTTAGTCTCTAACCCTTTTTTCAATCCTGCCCGCATTATATTTATTCATCATCTTCTCTGAACTGTGAACATAAAAATCAGGTTTTCAAACTGCAAGCTGAATTCCAATAAAGCTAGGGGATTCCCTTTTTATTTTTGTAAACCAAATAAAAGGTGTGCATAATTTTTGCACTGAAATATTAAATTCCTCTTCGAACAGTGTAAAGTTGGAGACTAGTAAAGGGCTAAACTGGAAGCAGTAGCATTTGCTCTCCTGAGTTTATAAACACAGAGGGTTAATGACAAAGCATGGCAAATCCTTAAAAAAAAAAACCACAGACATTCAAAATTGAACATTTCCAGTTCTGCCACTGAAATATTTTGAAGAAATACATCTTCCAAATATCAATAATAAATAATTTTAGGCTTACAAAAAAACCACAGTGAACTGGACATTTTTCTGATGAACATTAATACTACAGCTTTGTGGATTTTGGAAACCTACTGCCTTTTTTCCTAAAGTAAACCTAATTTGTTAACAACCTTAAGTACATATCACTTTGCAAAATTACTTGTTAAGGTTCGCTACTTCTCTCACTCTATTTCATTAAAATCTTTATTAAGTCATTATAGATGTTGGAATAAATTCTTCAAGATTGTTTGAAAGTGACTTGTACTCTAGAAAGTCCTGTATTTCCACACAGAGACATGGTAAAGTATCCACATTATGGAATAAAATCTTGGTAGTCAATGATACATTGGGGCTTTTAGTGTCAGGATTTTATATTTAGTTTTAAATATAGTTCTGAAGTATATATTGTCAGACACAAATACCAAAATCATGCCTCCCCTATTTTCCTTTCTATGAATTCAAATAATACTGGGCCCCAGAACAGGCAATTCTCTCCTAGCCATAAGTAACATGTTTGAGGGCCAATATCTTACAACCACACAAGGCTATAAATGTGAGCTTCACACCATTGAAGAGGGGCCTCAGCTTCTCATAATGGAAGGTCAGGCAACATCAGGCCATAAAATAGTGACATTATAATATATAGAAAAGCTATTTTACAGAAGGTAATTTTTAGAGGTTTCAAAAATTTATTAGCTACCATTTTCCTCTCCTTGCATATCCCATGATCTGGAGGGCATGGTAAAGAAGCCAACCTGACTCAAAGTAGAAGGGCATGAAAAATAGTAACAATAAAAAAAGAAATGAGCTGAAATATTTCTAAAACTTTCTTCCTTTTTTTTTTTCATTCTTTCAAATAAATACACAGCACAAGCAATATGTATAATCGCATAGTTTGGTCTGTAGGATTTATGGCATATGATAATAGAGTAATAAGAGCAAATAAATCCTCAGCTGATAAAAATAGTTGCAACCATTAGAGCCAAGCTATACATAACAACTTAGGAACTTTCTCCCTTTTTTTCTAACCCCAGATATTCAAGCTATCAAAATCATGTTACCATATGCTAAACCTCTGATAAACATAGATTAAGTAACATTCCTTATTTATGTGCTTGTACATACAGATTTCTGCTTCACTATTATTTAACTCCTACATCCTTCAATTAACCAGAAGGACACAAGGAATTGGCTGAATAAATACTTACAAAGATCCTCATTGAGACTTCTTCTGGACATGGGATTTAATTCTAAACTCATCGCTACTGAATGCCATTTTTATTTGAGTCCTTATGTACGTATCCCCAAATTAAATTTATCATGCATGAGTCCCTTTAATCTTCTTTTGGACATGGTTCTTGTGTTTCAGAAATTTGAAATAACATTCTCTAAAATAAAAATTTTGTTATTGTCCAACTTCACCACTAAATGTAAATGAGATTTTCAACTTGCCAGCACATATCCTACACTGTACTACTGGGAATATCACCTTGTGCAGAGACTCTTGAGCTGATGCCAGTCCAAGCCAAAGAGTGTTCATGTTAATGAAGAGTGTATGGAGGCTTGAAATTGGAAAGACTTCTCTTTTTGCCTGCCAGTTTCCAGAACTAAGCTGATACATACACATGGCACAACACAACTCAATGTTAATATTTGTGCTACATATGAAACATCTGGAAGCTGGTTTTCATTGATCAAAAGGCAGCTTCTTTCAATTTCGCTTGAAATCTGTAGCTATTAGGATTTCTCTGGTAATTTTCAAGATGGAGAACACAGAGATCAAGGTGATGGCAATCTAGTAACATCTATTCATTTCCATTGTCTGTAAAGGAAGATTATTTCAGTCATTCAAAGCAAATTAGAAGTATTTCATTCTTCTAATGGAATAGTCTGTGAATGACAAACATTTATTGCATCATTTTTCAGTTAAGGGCATTTGTGGCAGACATATGTCCGGGGGGATATTTTACTGCATTAACCACAAGAAAAAATCACTCATCTCCTCAGCTCCCTGACAAATTCACTACAGACATACAAACAAGGTAGAGGTTCTTATAGGCAAAACCCCTTGAATTTTACCAATCTGAGAAACTACCCAGAGAAGTGGATGCCCCATCCCTGCAACTGTTCAAGGCCAGGTCAGTTTTGCCCTAAGCATCCTGGTCTAGTGAATGGCAGGGGTGCTGGAACTAGATGATCCTTAAGGTCCCTTCCAATTTAAGCCATTCTACAGTATAACAATTCTAGGTAGTCTCAACAATATCTAGCTTTGTAACAAACAAAGCAGGGGAACAACCTGAAAAATATAACAGTGTCTCACATCAAAAGGGTATACAGAAAGAGAGGCAGATTTAAGATTGCTTAGGGACCTTAAATAATGCATTTGATAATTTAAGTGCTTGACTTTGCAGCACTAATATTCTGGTAGTTTAATAACATAAAAAATGTAAAAATAGCACTGTATGATCTGAATTTCCAATCCAGGATCTCCATTTTTTAGCAGAATAAAACTGAAAGTGAGGTCTATTTTCCACTACAGAGAAATGCACAGAGCAGTCAGAGGAGCCATCAGGAGAGGGGGAATCTGTAGTTCCGCAGCGTAGTTCTTTGCCCCTCGAGCTAATGGACTGACCACAGATGCTGTCCCACACAGCCATTCTCTGGGACACATTTCTGGAGGGAAGAAAGAACACATTCAGTGTGCTTTCACACAACTCCAGTGGGGTTTCACAGAAATTAGCTGACAGTACAACAACGTAAATAATTTAGAGAGGAAAGTCTCTTTTAAAACTTATTTACGGTTCACACAAGTAAAAACCATGCATTACACTCTTCAATCAGACAAAACTGAAGTCAATAGGATTCCACCTGACAGAGAAATTCATGATGAGGCATTAATGGCACACTGTAGGGAAATAAGTGAAGAGATCTGCTCATGGGATGCTCAAGATTGATGCCTGAAATGGGATTTTTCACTGGTCTTTTTCAATAACCCTTTGTTACCAGCTTGCCCTTCCTCACGATTAAAAATATTTGTATTTATAGAGGTTACTTATCCTAAAAACAACTTAAGACTAATGTACTCTGTCCAGATAAAACTTTTCATGAGATTAAAGCTTTTAAATGTGTCTGCATATTTCCTTACCGAACAATGTGGTTTTATTCCTGAAAAAAAAAATCTTTCAAACATGATTAATATGTTTTATTACACTGTTTCTTCACACAATGTAAAACCGATGTTAGTTGTACATGATGTCCAAAATATTTGAAAGCATGTTTGTGCTTCCATTTCTTTATTTTTTAGGTGAAAAATTCTTACTAAACAAACTGACAATAACATCATTAAAATTTCTTCACTTTTAAGACATTGCATGATTTTTAAACATGTTGGTTAGTTAGTTGCAATTCATTCAAAGAAAATAATTTCACGAATGTCTTCAGTATAATTCCATGAAGAGTGACCATCTGTTTGCTGTCATTATTTTTAATAAAGTCTATATAATGCTTGTTGCCAAAATGAAATGTGTCACCAAGCCTCAAACCAGCTGGCTTAACATGTTATTCAGAAATTTTCCTGCATGCATTGTCCATCTTCTCAGGCTTTTTGAAGCAACATGGTCAGAGCACTTTTGGACTGACACTGCACCCCACTATTATAATAATTCCTCAGGGCTTTCTGAAGCTGTTTTGTAGGACTGACCTGAGGCCCCAAAGCATTTACAAACACACACACACATGGAAATAGGACTGATTTCTTAATATATGTCTTAGTATGGAATTTTTAGTATGAAGAATTGGTGCTTCAAAAGTGATAAGAAAAATATTGGGAAAGCTATATGAACATGGCTGATTTAGATTTTTGGAAAGTAAAAAAATGTTAACTTAGCCATGTATACCTGCTAGCCAAAGGACTGACACGAGAGCTTGATCAATATTTGTCATATTAAAAATCAAAAATCCTTAAATTAATAATAAATAATTTCTTTAGCTAGGAACACAGGAGGGCCACATGAACCTCTGAATTTATTCTCAGACAAGTGATGATTGCTCCAGAAGACTTTATTAAAGATCTGTTTTACATATTCTTTTGCCATGAACTGTAAAATTCTTTGCACCTAGAAATAAAACTCAAAATATACTTAGACTCTATTATATAAACTTTATTATATAGTTTCAACACATCTGCCTAAGATTGCCAGTGAGCTAAACACAGACTGGGGTATTCTTTGGGTTTCTAGATGCTGGACCAGAAGAGCATAGGTCTCCTGTTTCTTTTGATCCAAATCTCCCAGCCTCAATTACTTACCACATATTCTAGAAAATTTTGAAAGGCACACAACGCTTAGTTTAGGCAACTGAACAGTTCCTAATGAGATGAAATAGTGGAATTGAGCTTACAGGTTGAGAAGACCAGACTTAGCTGTCTATAACCAGAGATATGAATATGTGAAACAGCTGAACTATACTCAGTGGAAATCTATGGCTTCATTCAATGATACATAGATAAGTGTTATTTAGGCTTCTCTATGATTTTTTTCCTGGCCTTTTGGAAGGACACGTCAATCATAGGTCTTATATCATATCAGTTGCCCTAGGCAACCTCAAGGATGGAGGTATTTATCCTGTTGTCATCAGTACAGTCAGAGGAGTCTGGAGAACCATCCAGATGACAAAATGCACACAAACTGATGTAGGTTAAACTTGTGTGTCAATAGGTAGCTGCAGACTGAAGTCTTTTACCAGAAATACCCATTAGAGTCAAGCACAGCTAGATACATATTATTAATGGAAACCATGGTTCTAAAAACAGCAGAAGTTTTAGTCGTCTTTGTGACTTACCTGCCTTCACTTGCCGAGATGATGTATAAAGGGCTTTGGTTCCACTGTGTGAGGAGTACTCTTTCCTCCCTCTGCAGAAGATCTCAGCATAGTGACATCTACTCCTTTCAACCTTTGGCACTAGGAAGAGAGACTAGCTTGGTCAGTGTAAGCATAAATGCTCCTTTTCACAAAGGATGATCTTTCTTTGCTATCTTTTAATGTTGGGAAATATGGTTTGCAGAAGGCCCAGTGAAGTGGAAAATCCATTTCTATAGGTTCTGTAGAATGAAATGCAGTTATAAAAAATTCCTTTATAAAGTTAAGAAATTTAACAAGAAATTAGATTCTTTCTGTTCAAGGTTTAATCTAGTCTATAGAATTTATAGAGAATTACATCCTTGCTATAGGGAGGCTTACAGTTCCTGGAGAAAGGTGATTATTCTCTATTTAATTCTACAGATCTTTTTCTATAAGGGTAATTTCAGATTCATTCAACTGTTATGCTTCTTCTGCCACCTTGGAAATTATCACACTTTCAGGAATTTGACATGGTTCCATCAATAGAACCAGAAACATGAAATTTCCGTTCCTAATATAAATGTGGATACTATACTGTTTTATAGCTTTCCACTTGATAATTCATATGTAGTATCTTGTATTGGATTTAGACTGTAATTTTTAAGTTATATTCAGAGAAAGGACTAAAATAATTTGTAAGAAAGTCATGGTGGAGCTCCAATATTTTAGTTTGCAGTACTGCTGTGCTAGTATCTACTTTATTCAGCCAAGGAATAGTCCATGTTAGCCACAACTTAGCCTTACAGAATACATGACACATATAATCTCTTACACAGCAAATGAAACATTTGAAACATTTTTGTCTTGCAGGTTGTCGTGGTTTAACTCCAGCTGGTAACTAAGCATAGCTCATTCACTCCTCTTCCGGCAGAAGAGTATCAGAAAAGCAAGAAAATTCATAGGTTCACATAAAGACAATTTAATAGGTAAAAAAGCTGCATGCACAAACAAAACAAGGAATTCTTTCACCATTTCCCATGTCCAGGCAGGTGTTCAGCCATTTTCAGGAAAGCAAGGCTCCATAACATATAATGGTGGCGTGGAAAGACAATCACCCCAAATGTCCCCCTCTCCTTCCCCCAGCTTTATATGCTGAGCATGATGTGATGTGGTCTGGAACTGGGATCAGCTATCCTGGCTGTACCCCCTCCCAACACCTTGTTCACCCCCAGCCTTCTCGATGGTGGGGTGGAGCGAGAAGCAGAAAAGGCCTTAGTTCTGTGTAAATGCTGCTCAGTGAGAGCTAAAACATCTCTATCCCCACCAACACTGTTTTCAGAACAAATCCAAAGCATAGCCCTATGCTAACTGCTACAGAGAAAATTAACTCTATCCCATCCAAAACCAGAGCAGAAATAAAATAATATTTAATCTATAAATGCATATGGATTAGTAAGAAACCTTCCCTTCTTATGTTATGGTGAAATACTGTGTTGGGTTTACATGGCAAGTTTTTGTTAGCAGGGTCCACCAGGGTGGCTTCTGTGAGAAGTTGCTAAAATCTTCCCCCCTAAATCTGAGAGAGTCAATGCCAGCTGACTCCAAGATGAACCCCTTTAGCCGAGACCAAGCCTATCAGTAATGGTGGTAACACCTGAGATAACAGAGTTAGGAAGAGCAGGAAACTTCAGAAAAACAGCTGCCAGAGAATGCATGAGAGAAACAGCCCTGCAGACACCCAGGTCATTGAAGAAAGACAGAGAGCAGGTGATCCAGGCACTGGAGCAGTGATTCCCCCACTGCCTGGGGTGAAGACCATGGTGAAACAGGCTGTGTCCCTGAAGCCCATAGAAGTTTGGGGTAGAGCAGATATCTGCCTATAGCCTGTGGAGAAACCCACACTGGAGCATGTGGGTGCCAGAAGTAGGCAATGATCCCATGGGAAGTTCACCCTGAAGCAGGATTCTGGCAGAACCTGTGACTCTGTGAGACACTCATCCTGGAGCAGGCTGTTCCTGAACGACTGCACCCTATGGAAAGGTTTGTGAACCCAATGGAGCAGTTTGTGAACTACAGCCTATAGGAATCACTTGGGTTGGAGAGGTTCATGGAAGACTGTTTCCCATGAAAGACATCCCACACTGGAACGGGGGATGAGTGTGAGGAGCCCTCCCTCTGAGGATGAAGGAGCAGCAGAGACAACGTGCAATGAACTGACTTCAGCCCCATTCCCCAACCCCCTGAGATTCTGAAGGTGAGGAGGTAGAGAATTCAGAAGTGATTTGAGACAGGGAAGAAGGGAGGGGTAGGGGGAAAAGGATTTATTCTCATTAACCTACTCCAGTTTTGAATTGATCCAATTGACTTGAATTAAACTAATTTCCTCAAGTCAAGTCAGTTTTGTCCATTATAGTGATTGGTGAGTGATCTCTCCCTGTCCTTATCTCAANTGAAGGAGCAGCAGAGACAACGTGCAATGAACTGACTTCAGCCCCATTCCCCAACCCCCTGAGATTCTGAAGGTGAGGAGGTAGAGAATTCAGAAGTGATTTGAGACAGGGAAGAAGGGAGGGGTAGGGGGAAAAGGATTTATTCTCATTAACCTACTCCAGTTTTGAATTGATCCAATTGACTTGAATTAAACTAATTTCCTCAAGTCAAGTCAGTTTTGTCCATTATAGTGATTGGTGAGTGATCTCTCCCTGTCCTTATCTCAACCCACAAGCTCTTCATTGTTTTTTCTCTTCCTTGTCCACCTGAGGAAAGCAATTCTGGTGGCCACCCAGTGTCCAGCCAAGGCAAACACACTAGAAATGCCATGGATATAGAAACACATAAACAATAGGCAACAATTCTCTCTGTGTTTTATTCCATAAAAAATGACTTTTTTGAAGACATATACATTTTGGTAAGTGAAATGCACTACAAAGGGGCAGAGAAATTGCATTTAGACAATTGTTAATATTTCTCACTAGCATTATGTAACTCTTGCTTATATCAAAACTATTCACATGTATCTTCTGTACATTTCAAAATCAGGCTATCCCAGTATAAGTCACTAAATATATTCTGCTTTCTGTAGCTGGAGAAACATTAAAAAACATTCAAAATAAAGAAGCCAGTGGCCCCTGGATTTCTACACAGTTTTACCTGATTAGACTGTAATTGTAAAACAAGGGTGCAAATGTCTGCCAAGAAGACAAAAGTTATGTAAAAAAATGTATATAAACAGTAAAATGCAGTTATGTCATTTAATGTTAAGTGTTTCTTCTTAAGAAACCCACCCTTGATTTAATGACCTTAGATTTTGTTATTGGGGAGAAATGAATGTACGTGTTAAGGTTTACATCAGGCATTTGACCTGATTAGGATGGGAGTGCATGTCCTATGTACACCCATGTCTCTCTACTGGTTATAAAGGTCCTTGGTAGCTGGTTCACTGATACTGTAGAGATCAGCCTCCAGGCAGATTAATAACACTCTTTGGTTTTTTGTGTTGTGGTAGTGTCAATAGTGGTAAAAAGAAAAAAAGAGACGTCACCAAATATCCTTTTTTTTACACTTATATCCCTAAAAATATTTCACGAGGAATTCAGAAGATCTGATGACTTGCATCACGAAGCATTGGTTTGTTTTAATGTGAAGGAGATGCTGTAAAGCTGGTGCTGAGTAGCTCCAGTGAGCTGTATGCTGTTAACCACGGTTTTTCTTCCAGTGTTCTGCCAGTGTTTAGGAAATTGCACTCCTAATGAATTAATAGACGGACATGCTCTGTAGTTTCTTGAGCTAATATTTCAGACTCTGCCATATCAAATTCAATTTGAATAGCAATTAATAAGAGCTTTCTGTAAAGTTAGCTCAGACTTTAATAATACTCACATCTCCTAGAGATGGTTGATTTCTTCACAAATTGGTGTCCAATAATTTCAACAGATTTGTTGTTAAAACTATGTAAAAGTTTCTGTGAAACTACAGTACATTTGGTTCTAGGTTCCACTCCTNAAAAAAAAAAATAAAAAAAAATGAAAATAAATATTTATAAATTCACCTTCTCCTTAACATAAATGGCAGAGAAATGCTGGAAAAATTCCATGCTTTCAAAATAGCTGATATAAAATTCAATATTGTCAGAAGAAAGAAATTAAAGAAATACAGGGGAGAAAAAGTAACCTGGTCTTGCCAGTTGCAGCCAAAATTTTTATAAGAAAAATTAGGTAAAACTTTGACTGTTGCCTATCCTGTCTATATGTGACGCTTTTCTTCAAGCAATAATTGTCAAATACATGTGTGTGCATTTGCATGTGTACNCTGTGACTCTGTGAGACACTCATCCTGGAGCAGGCTGTTCCTGAACGACTGCACCCTATGGAAAGGTTTGTGAACCCAATGGAGCAGTTTGTGAACTACAGCCTATAGGAATCACTTGGGTTGGAGAGGTTCATGGAAGACTGTTTCCCATGAAAGACATCCCACACTGGAACGGGGGATGAGTGTGAGGAGCCCTCCCTCTGAGGATGAAGGAGCAGCAGAGACAACGTGCAATGAACTGACTTCAGCCCCATTCCCCAACCCCCTGAGATTCTGAAGGTGAGGAGGTAGAGAATTCAGAAGTGATTTGAGACAGGGAAGAAGGGAGGGGTAGGGGGAAAAGGATTTATTCTCATTAACCTACTCCAGTTTTGAATTGATCCAATTGACTTGAATTAAACTAATTTCCTCAAGTCAAGTCAGTTTTGTCCATTATAGTGATTGGTGAGTGATCTCTCCCTGTCCTTATCTCAACCCACAAGCTCTTCATTGTTTTTTCTCTTCCTTGTCCACCTGAGGAAAGCAATTCTGGTGGCCACCCAGTGTCCAGCCAAGGCAAACACACTAGAAATGCCATGGATATAGAAACACATAAACAATAGGCAACAATTCTCTCTGTGTTTTATTCCATAAAAAATGACTTTTTTGAAGACATATACATTTTGGTAAGTGAAATGCACTACAAAGGGGCAGAGAAATTGCATTTAGACAATTGTTAATATTTCTCACTAGCATTATGTAACTCTTGCTTATATCAAAACTATTCACATGTATCTTCTGTACATTTCAAAATCAGGCTATCCCAGTATAAGTCACTAAATATATTCTGCTTTCTGTAGCTGGAGAAACATTAAAAAACATTCAAAATAAAGAAGCCAGTGGCCCCTGGATTTCTACACAGTTTTACCTGATTAGACTGTAATTGTAAAACAAGGGTGCAAATGTCTGCCAAGAAGACAAAAGTTATGTAAAAAAATGTATATAAACAGTAAAATGCAGTTATGTCATTTAATGTTAAGTGTTTCTTCTTAAGAAACCCACCCTTGATTTAATGACCTTAGATTTTGTTATTGGGGAGAAATGAATGTACGTGTTAAGGTTTACATCAGGCATTTGACCTGATTAGGATGGGAGTGCATGTCCTATGTACACCCATGTCTCTCTACTGGTTATAAAGGTCCTTGGTAGCTGGTTCACTGATACTGTAGAGATCAGCCTCCAGGCAGATTAATAACACTCTTTGGTTTTTTGTGTTGTGGTAGTGTCAATAGTGGTAAAAAGAAAAAAAGAGACGTCACCAAATATCCTTTTTTTTACACTTATATCCCTAAAAATATTTCACGAGGAATTCAGAAGATCTGATGACTTGCATCACGAAGCATTGGTTTGTTTTAATGTGAAGGAGATGCTGTAAAGCTGGTGCTGAGTAGCTCCAGTGAGCTGTATGCTGTTAACCACGGTTTTTCTTCCAGTGTTCTGCCAGTGTTTAGGAAATTGCACTCCTAATGAATTAATAGACGGACATGCTCTGTAGTTTCTTGAGCTAATATTTCAGACTCTGCCATATCAAATTCAATTTGAATAGCAATTAATAAGAGCTTTCTGTAAAGTTAGCTCAGACTTTAATAATACTCACATCTCCTAGAGATGGTTGATTTCTTCACAAATTGGTGTCCAATAATTTCAACAGATTTGTTGTTAAAACTATGTAAAAGTTTCTGTGAAACTACAGTACATTTGGTTCTAGGTTCCACTCCTTTCTCAGGCCATATGTGATACACACATCCTTCCAGTGCTGTGTTCCTTTTTTTGTTCTTTAGATTTCAAATTTTTCATGTAAGGTGAATCCAAGGGAACTATATAATTGTCCATGGGGATACATCTTGTGTAGATGCTTGTAAGGACAAATTTCAGTTAAAGTTTTGTTAATATTATAATGGAGTCACTGAGTGTAGAAACTCCAACAAACTTTTGCCAAGTTAAATTTTAAGGTGCTACTTGAAATTTAAAGTCTAAGTACAGATTTTGATATTTCCAAGATGCTTCATGGTTTAAAAAAAACAGCCTTAAAAATTTTTAATTCCATTGTTTCAGTCTATAACTTTAAAATTTCCTATACTTAAAAATTTATATACTGCAAGAAATTGACAATAATTGAGAAAATGGAATACTGCTAATACTGTAACCTCCGAAAAATTGTTTGCTGTAGATGCTAAGGAATGAAAATAAATTTTAAGAGAGAAATCAGAGGAATTATTAAAAATAACACTAAAGTTAAATTTTTAAATATAGCAGTACAGAATTCTCCAGTACTATATAAGCAAAACAAAGCAAAACTAGATAATNAAAAAAAAAAAAAGACAGAATGAGAAAGAAAAAAGGCTTTATATATGAAGAAAAGCAGTATCTTTTATTTCTGAAAGATGAAACATGTCAGGAAAACCAGAAGCTAGTTCTGCTGGTAAGTGCTAGAGTTCCACTTTGCTGAGACAGAGATGAAGAGAATAATGCTAGTGCTCATGAAGAGATGATACATTTTCTACTTAAAATATTTATTTCAGAGAAATTCACATTGGCATAAATTTTAAATAAGTTCTGGGAAACCAGAGCCTTCATAAAGTTGGGATTTTGTCTTTAGGTTCACATTCGGGTGAAACAGAATTTCATATAAATAAAAAATATTTCCTTTTGCTTTCATTCAATAAACTTAATGAATTATTTTAAGAACAGCCTTAAAGGATACAGTTAGTGTCAGCATTTTAATAGAGTATATATTTTTTCCCCCAGACATTACATTGTGAATGTGTCTTCATGTCCTGCACCACGCATAATCAAGATGGCAAAAATCTCAGTGTGAACATTTATCATGAACAGATTTCCCTATTTCAGTACAGAGCTTTTTTTTCCTGCTGTAGCGATATTCTCCATTATCAGTCAGATCTTATAAACCAATCAAGTCCATCATACAATTATAGGGATTTTTTTCTTCCATAGTTTTTTTCATCTGCAGTCTCTGGATGAAGTTTTGTTTGATATATCCTGCTTCTTTACATTAATACTGTACTCTGTAGTGTTTAAAATTGTATTCTTCTCTAGTATTAAAACACCCTGACTCCTGGTATGGCTCTTTGTGCCCACAAGTAGTATCACTGAAACTCCCAAAACGAGGGATTCCAGGCCTGCAAATAAATTAAAAAAAAAAAAAAAACCAAAAACAAACAAAAAACCAAAACAAAAAACAAACAAACAAATAAAAAACCACAAACAAACAAACAAAAAACCACAAACAAACAAAAAATACACAAAAAACCAAAAACAAACAAACAACAAAAACAAAAACAACAAAAAAACACCAACCCAAACAGATTCACAGTCTTCATGTTAGGTTATTAATTCAAGGAAAATGGAAGATGTTTTTTGAGGAAAAAAAATGTAACAAGTATTGTGTGCCACAGAAATAAAGGAGAATAAACAGTCCTACTGAGTCACTAGATAGTAGCTCTGTATTCTCTGATTTTGACACAATTTCTCACTGGCTGGAAAAGTAAAAAGTAAAGCCTTCAAACAATAGAACCCAAACAACAACCACTATTTAATTTTCTAAAACCTGGGAGAAATTGGAATATTTTTAACTGCTTCCTAGAGAAAAAAAAAATAGCAATTTCAATTATCTTTGATTTTCATTGTAACATGCTGTTATTGTGTAAATTTTATGGTGTCTTTGTTTACACTTTTTAACACCAATAAGAATCATGTGTGGACATATGTGATATTTAACGAATAAATTAAATCTGGGTTGTTTTGTCTTTTCTACCTTTGTTTTCAAATTATTATTCAGCCCAGTAAGAGGATAGGGTGTGTGCTTCTTATTTGCATTAAGTATTTGAGAAGTGAGCCTTAATTTAGAATAGCTTCATTTGCATTGAAATCTTATTATTGCTATTAAAAAAAGTTTAAATAAACCTAGAGTGAGGCTTTGGCAACTGAAAATGGTGAATCTCCATGAATAATTTACATAAGTTTGTTTATACTAATTAAACCTCTTTCTCTATTTTGTCCAATCATTACACAAATGCAAAGATTCAGAGACAATAAAAACTAAAGGAGAGGATATGGAACAGATTTGTTGAATACTGTTTGTCAGGTAAGCAGAGTTCAAGGTTATCTTTTTAGCAAATGTTACCATTCAGCTGTGAATTAGTTTTGGGTACCCATCACAGATGGAAAGACTGGATTAGGACTGCAAGAAACAGAGTCAGAGAGAGCAGGGTAGAACATCATCTTTATGTATTCTGGGATTCATGTGGAGGGAGGACTGAGAGAAAACAGGGCTGAGAGTTACATCTGTACATACAATTTTCTTTTAAATTGGACTGGCATAATTTAGGCTATTCTGTAGCCTACATGTTACACCTTTAATTAGATTTCTTTGTTTTAAAAGCAAAACAGTGAAGCAAATCAAAATTAATACCTAATTTCTTTTTGGATTAAATTTCAGAATATGTATCATTGGCAAACGGAGCAGCAAGATATAGCTGCTTCTCCTATTTTTGCTGAAACGCTTTGAAGAGAATGGAGGGCATGTGAAACAAAAACTAATTTCTAACTACACACTTTAGCTGCAGAAATCTGATCTCAAATTGCATGTGCAGGCTATATTAATAATAGTTTTCCAATGGGAAATAAAAAAAGTTGCCATTCTTTGC